>QLNU02014802.1:156362744-156384551 GCA_006491805.2 Dysdera silvatica | reverse complement strand
ATATATACACAAATAAAATAAAATATACATAATAAATATACACACATATAATTTGAACAGTAATAAATACCAAAACTGTTTTTAATATAGAGAGCTCAATGCATATGAAAACAACGTCTAGAAAACCCTTATTAAAATTTTCGAACCTGATATCAAAACACTTACCTACATTACAGACATAAACCTGTTAGTATAATAAATAAAAATGTAAGAAAAACAATCCAGAGGTGACAAGAAGTATTTAAGAAAAAATACTGAAGGATTAGAAATAAGAAAGTAGTTAAAAGAAATGAGATTTTCCATGTCTTGCGTGCAACAGAAAATACCAAAAATATTGGAGCTCTTTTTGCTAGAAAAGTTGCCTTTTGTCCACTAGGACTTAAACTTTAAATGGTGCTTTTGTGGTGAAAAAACAAGCAAATGGTAGAATATAATAGGTGATAATAGTGGAAATAGGACCTGAGAGAGGTAAAAGCATGTAGAAAATGAAATGAAGTGGAGGATTTAGGATAAAGAAAGTGTTTTAACAAAATTATAAACCAGGTTCTTGGTGAAGTAATGTGGAACATCATTGTAAATGCATTCGACATTAGTGTCTGAAAGTTTTTTAATTTGAGGTTATTTTTAATTCATATCCTGTTGATGCGAGAACATTGTGATTAGATAATATTTCTGTGGACATTTTTTGGATATGGTGGAGTCCCAGTTTGTGAGGAAATTCACTTTAAATCTGAAGTCTTGCCTTTTATCATACAAGTCAATTTCAGTAAGAGAGTTGTCGTTGATGCTGATATTTAAATCTAGGAAAACACCACTCTTGTTGTCAGGATTATTTTTAATTAGTTTCGGGTTTGGCGGGTAGCTGTCAAGATTCTTAGTGCCATTGAGTGTTATGAGAACATCAGTGTATCTTAATGTGACATGTTGTTGAATGTAAGCTTTTTCGTAAAAATGAAGGTATAAGTTTGTAAGTTTGTAAAAGGTTTGTAAGTTTGTACAAGGTATAAGTATGTAAGTTTGCAAGAATACTCTCTTAACTGGCTCCTGTGGGAATTCCGTGGGTTTGTACACAAAGCCTGCTAAACATTTTTATGATGTTTTTTTTGAGGCAAAAGGAGCGAAGGTTTTTGCAGTAGGATACTTCCAGCCCAACGAAATTCTGTTTTTTCAAAGTAGTGAAAAATAATTTCGGAACATCATAAAATGTCAATGGAATTGAATAGATTTTCAAAGCCATAGCATTCGCTGCTACATAACTGGTTATCTTGCAGATATTTGATTATTGAATTATTTTCATTTATGAACCAAGTTTTTTCTTGGCTTCTAATTTGGTCTTCAACTTTTTTTAATAAATGAAATAATGCTTTTGCAGCAGAGGATCCATACGAATTGCTTACTTGAGTAATAAAACGAAATTTTTTAGGGTTTTTGCAGAATTTTACCGTGGTTTTTGATCAATATTGGTTCATTCAGTATTAATCACAAATCTCAATTATTGTAGTCAGAAAAAGCAAACCAATAACAGGGATTTTGTGCGGTCCTTGATGAAGAACAAAATTCTTGGTATTGTTTAATCTTTTACTCCTCTTCACCTTTTACTACTACAATTTCAATTTTTATTCTAAGCTGTTTCTACTATTTTAATTTACTTGGTTTTGCTACCTTGTATTATATTACTTTTTTACTTTAATTTTATCTAGTTTAATGTACATTTAAGTATAGTGTATTTATGTATATTACATTAGAAAGTACTGCATGTCACAATCATATTCTAATTTTGCTATTGATAATAATGATTTATTTAAGCTGCATTAATTAGCTCTGGAGGACCAGTTATTGTTTGTTTTGACTATTGAGTACCTATATTCTCTTAATTCCTTTCTATACGTAGTATTTCGCTAACTATTCACTATAATATATATATACGAGTATATTACTCGTGAGTTAATGATCATAAATATGTAAATATTTTTTCATCACATACGAAGTATCAGGAGCCTCATATTAAAACACAAAATGTTTACTTGTCTATGATCGGTAACCATAAAGGGCTTACGTTACTTAACTTATCTTATAATGCGCCAACTCAGGATAAAATATTAACGAATAAAACATTTATTGCCCATAATAATGGAAGTAAAGCTCGCGTTCAGCGCGGCTAGTGCAAAAAGAACGCTTACTCAGAGATCTCATAAAGATCGCACTGCTCACTGTAGTCCGGGGTTTGGTTCCCTAGGCCTTAAGAGGTTCGGATTCCTCGGAAAACAGTAGGTCCCGGCGCAGCATGACCACTGTAGTCTTTGAGCCGTAAAACCAAAAAGGAAGCAATCATTTTAAACATTTCAATGTCTTCAAGCGTGAAAACGTCTTATTTTTGCTACCTAAATTTACTCAATTTAATAATTTGCAAAAAATGCAACGCTTGACTCAGAGATCTCATAAAAGATCCCACTGCTCACTGTAGTCCGGGGTTTGGTTCTCCAGGCCTTAAGAGGTTCGGATTCCTCGGAAAACAGTAGGTCCCGGCGCAGCATGACCACTGTAGTCTTTGAGCCGTAAAACCAAAAACCAAACAATCATTTTAAACATTTCAATGTCTTCAAGCGTGAAAACGTCTTATTTTTGCTACCTAAATTTACTCAATTTAATAATTTGCAAAAAATGCAGAATAATTATTAAAAATGAATTGAACATATGAGCTCCTGAGGAGAGGCTGAGAAAAATCTGACATCATCTTTATCTTGATCAGTCTGAAAATGCAGCAAGCAAAGAGATATAAACATAGTTTTCTAATGAAAAACAATGGAGAAAAGTACAATCCAAAAAATAAATTATCAAATCAAATGCACCGAAAAATGACAATCATAGCCGTAGCCAGGCTGGAGCTAGAAGGGGTCTAATCCCCCTGGAAATATAGTCAGAACCCTGGAAAATATTTTTTCTCAAAACAAATTTTTGTATTGTTTCATTCTATATTTTTTGTCTTTTATGAAATTGTACATGACAATGTATATTTTCCTTTGATGTTGAAAATATATTCAAAATAGCTTTTTATTGTATATATTGCGTATACCATCCTTTATACAGAGGTTTGATTCTTTATCTACTTTATAATAAGGATAAGAGAAATTATTGTGAAGTATACGAAAATGTATAAGTTTTCAATGCAAAAATTGCTTTAAGAAATTTATTTGTTAAGATTAAATATAATATAATAAAGATGTACCACTCAATGCGCGTAAATATTATATAAAATAAAACATATTATCGCTGTTTAAATAAACAATTTTAGCAAATAAATATATGTAGTAGTAATAAAATTTGTAGTAAATACTATTTGTCGCGTATATGTATACCTATTTCGTATTATTAAATATATTAATAAAATGCATAAAAATATTTAGGATTTCAAGACCACTGTAGCTTTCTGAGTCCTCTGTAACTAGCGTCTAGTTACGGGCCGGAGGACAATATACATAAATATACATTTACCAAAATTGACAATAATTTATTTATAAATTGCAAATATAACGAAAAAAGACAAAATCCTCCTAGCAATAAAACTGATTTATGCTCAATCGAAGAAAGTAGATAGTATGTAAGCAAATAATACTTTATGGTAATGCATTCTGAACAGCATGTGTGATTCCAGATTTGAAACAGTGTTAAAATAGAAGTTTAATCTTGTGTAAGAAGGCCGTTGATTGCCACTATTCCCATTAAGTAGAAACCCCTGTTTCCGTATAATTTTCATTACATATTTATGTGGAATACAAATAAAAAAAATCATGAAAGACACTTTTTAGCTTTATATAAAGTTTAATTCAAGTCTTCAATGAACCATGTATACAATTTTACTTTGCTTGGCACAGAATGACCTTTGTTGTGCTTGGACTATTAAATTCAACTAACTGACCAAGTACGTTTTCAAGAACATTTGGGTTGGCCAATATAAAACAAGCAAGTGAAAGAAAATCACTTAAGGTCGATATTTAAATTTAGCGGCTTATAAAATTCGATACTCTCTAATTCGCAACTCTCTAAGTCGCTGCTCCCTAAATCACTACTCTGTAAGTCGCTACTCTGCAAGTCGCTACTCTCTAACTCGCTACTCTCTAAATGACTACTCCGTAAGTCGCTACCTTCTTACTCGCTACTCTCTAAATGGCTACTCCCTAAGTCGCTACTTTCTAACTCGCTACTCTCTAAGTCGCTACTCTCTAATTCTCAAGTAACTCGGTAGGTTCTCAACGTTAATAATAGCCATCATTATTGCATTTACGGGAGACCTTTACCTTACCCTTTTTATTGCGGACTGACGGAGAGACAGAGAAACCAATGGCAATAGCTGTTCAATATCTATTGAAATCGCTAAATATTTAGCCTACTAACATGCTTTGAAATAATCCACATTTGGATACATGAGTTATTCAAGAAACGACCTAATAAGGAAAGGGTTTGAAATATCCATCCCGGCTAGTATAGTACCAAAACATTCCAGATTCTCTGAACCTGGTCTTCCTAACTATCGCTTTTGCAAAAACGTAGAAAACACAGTCTTATTCTATGAACAAATATACTGATAGCGGAATTATCTATTAAACACTACAAAAAAGCAGTTCTCAGCAAAGGTCAGCCATTTTCCAGACAGACCGTCTTATGAGCTTAGAGAAGCTCTAAAAGTTGTTCGCTGGGTTCCTCAGAGAATTGAAACACGTAAACGAGGAACTAAACCTAAAGGAACAAAATCAAAACAGAGGTTCATGCTTGCTGGAATCCTTCACGCTGGGAAAGCATTTGTATTACAGCTCAACTAGTTCTCTTCTACAAGGCTGTAGAAGCAAAGCTCATTACTGAAATTGCTTTTGAAATATCCATTATCCAAATGCGTCTGTATTACATTTTAATAATACAGCGTCTTTTAATATAGGACAGAGGTTATTATTCTATGCTCACTATGGTTATTATTCTATACTTACTGTGGTTATTATTCTATACTCACTGTGGTTATTATTCTATACTCACTGTGGTTATTATTCTATACTCACTGTGATTATTATTCTATAGCTCACTGGCTTACAAAGGTGGTGTTGATGGGGTTGTAATCCCCCACTGCGATGAAATCTTTTATATGTGCATATGAATATATGGAGATGTAACTTTGTAACCCACACTGCAAGCCTATGACCACTCTTATATACTTTCTATGTAGGACTATGGGCACGCGGAGTAATTTAAAAGCAAATACAAGGTTATGAACATGATCGTTAAAATTAAAGAGAAGTAACTTATTTATTTTTGGAAAGACCATTCCCGTCCTTAAATTCCTTAAAGTGAAATACTGTTAAGTACAGATGAGTAAAGTGAATAAAACTACACTTAGATTGGCGTATTGAATGAGTGTTAGTTCTATGCATTTACATTCAACACCCCATTTCCTCTTCCAGTTTCCATCTCTTCATCATTATTCATGTTTCTGCTCGTTACACCACCACCACACAAGACAGTGTGGCATTGTCTGCAAAGGTTTGTAATGACTATCATCGTCAACAATTCGCCCTAAAAAAAAAAAAAAATTATATTCGTTCTTTTCAAAATCTTTGAATTATTGAATAAGGAATCATAAAATGAAGGAATAGAACTGACTTTGTATCGCATAATTAAATTGTTTTAAAACATACCTCAAGGGTGCCAAAAGAAACATAATTATTTTATTCAGGTGTTTTCTAGTGTTGGAAGTCATTCAAGCAAAGACATGTTTCATTCAACTTTCGTATATAGTTGCTGTTGATTTTAGTTCGAACATTTGACGAATTATAAATAAATGAGTGTTCGAATCACTGCTCATAATTACAACAATAATATTAAATCAAAATTAATGCAATAAGTTTTGTTTAGATATAGAAAATAAATAATACTAAATCAAAATTAATGAGGTAAGTACAGTTTTGCAAGCTGTCATGTCATTTGCTATTGATTCAACAGGGATACCTCATAGTTTCGTGTGAAACTATGTAGAGACTCGGATCTCAGTTTGAATGTAAACTGTGGCGTTGGCAGTACGTATACAAATAAATAATTAGAACCTTCGTGATGTCTTACTAAACTACATTTGTGCTAATATTTATTTAATTTGATTGATTGTGTGTTTCCTTGAACAATCACAGCAGCGAAGAGGAATACAGTAATGACATTTACCCAATGATGCAGGTTGTATGAATGAAAGAAAAATGTATGTTTGGTAAAAAATAAAATAGTTTTTTCTTTGTGAAAAAATGTTACTGCTTCTATTTTTTGCAAAAGGTATTAAATAGCGATAAAATAAAATGCGAAACCTGTAGCGAAGCAACTCAGAACTCATTATGGTCTCGAGCGTTTTGAAAGATTTTGTGACCCAGCCCATGAGAAAATCATGTGATTTAATATCCAATGTGGAGTTTAATCCTCTTAGCCCTTCTCTTTCCTACAACGTTGAGCCAAACTGTCCCTAGGGGTAATAGTAGTCATCTTTCTCATTGATGATTTCTGGGGCACACAGAAAAACGTTGCTAAACAGAATAAAAAGCTAATCAGAATACGTGTAATTCTATGAAATACTTGCTGGGAATGCAAACTCCCCGAATAAACCAAAATTAACTTTATATTAAAACCTCATAGATCAACTGCCTTGCGGTGGCCTCGTGGCAACGCATATATATGTATAATGTCATTTACTTCAGTTCGACTCTTAATGCTATCTTCAGACACGTGTTGTTTCTCTGCCCATGGTAGTCCAGGGTGGGTTTCCGATAGCGGCAGAATTTCAGGCTCCGATAGGGGCAGAATTTCAGGTTCCGATAGCGGCAGAAGTTCGGGTTCCGGTAGCGGAAGAAATTTGGGTTCCTCGGAGAAATATGGGTTCCACTGCACCATTACCTTTGCTCTCCTTGTGTCAAAACACACACACAAACAAAGAAAGGCTCCTATCACAGTGCACGGGAAAAATAACATACAGTGGAACCTTGTAAATTGATCACTTGAATAAAATGACCGTTTTTTATGAGAGAGCTGGTAGGGACTTAGTCTTGCCTAAAACAAACCCCGCCGTGTATAGTGATCACCTCCCTAGGGTGACCAGTGCAGTCCAGTCCCAAAAGTGGTCACTTTAGACAGGTTCTACTATAGTATATTTAGAGGAAATTCTTGGCTGTGACTGCAGTAGAGACAGAGATATTTGCTTAATAAAATATTTAATATTGATTACGTAAATGTGAAAGAAATATGAAAGTTACAATAGCGGTATAAATATGTTCCATATAAGCAATAATCGCAAAGCTTAGTTGATAAAAATAAATAATTTCGTTCAGTAGATGCAATTCAGCGGATTAAAAATTTTAATTCATTTTCATTCTTCACATGTTGAGTATTCCCCCACGTCGAAAATTCACGTTTAATTGCCCAAAAATTATTTGTTTATACAGGACGTACACACTAAACTATCAGAACGTAATATCTTAATTATAATACAGTGAAACATCTCATTAGCCGTCACTCACCTGACACTCCGTGAAATTGGGGCGACTGAAAAAAAGGCGCATTTATATTGTGTGTCTAACCTTACGTCGTCACGACGAACCTCACTGAATCAATATGGTTAACGAAAATTTTCAATTAAATAATTTATATTTACAAATGCTCAAGCTACAACTAAATATTTGAATAACTCATTCTCATTCTTAATCCCGTAATTGCTTCTACAAAACCTACCGTTCCCACAGGACTTTCTTCTTTTACGTGAGAAAACGCCCTTAAAAGGCCATTCTATCCCAATTTCCTCTCCTGCCTCAAAGAACACAACAGATAACAAGAAAAGTGCAAGCTCTCCGAGCATTCTCCTCTCAATTGTCGCTTCTACTTAGCGGAAACCATCACGATAGAGTAAATATCTTTATGTCTCTACCACGAACTTTCGACTTTCAGTTCAGATTGCTTTCAGAAGGAGTGAAATAAGTGAAGTTTGCAAATGGAAAAGAAGTTTCAAAACAACTTTGGAAAGAATAATAATTAACTTTATAATTATATATACAATAAAATACAGACAGTTTTTAAAGTCCTAAGTGCAGTGCATAAAGACACAAAATTTCTGTAATAGACCTAGACATGGTTTGGAAATACAGAACATAATACAAGTAAAGAAGTAATGGTTTTTCTTTAATGAAATGTTTTATTTTGTATAGTCTTTATTTAGAAATATACTCATGCGATTGATAGGTAATAGATAAACCTTATTTTAGGCAGAATACACGCAAAATGGAATATACAAAATGAAAAATACAAAAAAAAAATACATAAATCAAAATTATGTAAAATCAGATATACACAATGAAAAGAAAATGCAAGAAAAAAATCATACATTAAAATATATTCAATGCATTTAAATATACAAACAACTTAAAAGAGCATGTTTTATAAAATCCCAACTTTTTGCAAATACTAATTATGACCAAAAGGCTAAATTCTTAAGAAAAGCCAGTGCGTGATGTATTTATTATTCACACTACCTAAATATACATTTCCCGGTATGTACGCCAACGACATAAAATGGGAGTGTTAAAATTTAATAATATTTTCTGTATTATTCGTGCAATGTTATTAATAGCTAATATGCACAATATTATTGAAGTAAATGTGTCTGATATCGTACAATTTGAATTCAGATGGGTTGGAAAATTTTATGTGTTTCAGTTTAGAAACGCCTAATATAAATATCCAATATCACGTTCTTCAAATCAAATAATTCCGTGAAATAAAAATTTTTTTCACTTAAATTACATTCCTTTTTCCAATGTAAGAAGAAGTGCTTTGGGAAATAAAGCTTGACGAAATCAGTTAAAATAAATAGGCTAAAACTTTCGAAATTGTATTTTATTATTTATATAAAATATTCTCAACTTTCGTCATTTGATATTCGTTTTGACGTCACAAAAAAATTGAATACATTTACTCGCGGGAATACGTCTTGTTGTTTTTTGTTTCAGAATTAAACCAGCGAATTTAATGAATAATAAAGTGTTCGCAATTTATTACCAGTGCTAGGTTCTAACCACAGTGACATATATATAGTAGATGGTGAAAAATGCGAAATATTCCAAATAGTTTGATAGGAAGATACCACAGAGGAAAGTCTTAGAGTTAGAATAACAAAATATGGATTATTTAATAACTTAGGTAGGACCATGGGCAAAAAAAAAATACGCACGAGCATAAGGATATAATTTGTTAAACGCCAATATCCTAATTATAAATAATAATTAATAATACCTAGCCGTATAGAAAGGTCATTGAACGTTAATCACCTCTTTTGTTATCAACAAGAAATACGACGAAAGAACAACTTCTACAGCTTCTAATTATTTCGGAACGTTTAGCAATTTATTACTAGTAAGAACTACTATAATTTATATCTACCTACTTTCTTCATGTTGGGTTATAGAATAGTGCCTGGGGTGCATTATTAAAATATTATTATTATAGATTGATGTGTAATAGCATATTAAATTATCAGATACTATCAATTTTCGTTCTAAGTAATAACCACACCAAGATATTCCCAAAATTGGTAATAATAATTTATTTTTCATTTGAAACTTTAGATTGTACTGTATGCTTAGGCTCTGAATCATATAATTACGTTCAATGCTATACGTATAATAGCGTAAACGCAATGATCGTACAAATTTTAATATGATAGTATACAGAAATAATTAGGAATATCGATTTTATAATGGATTATATATATACAAATAATTACGATTATTAGGTTTTATATATATATATATATATATATATATATATATATCATCATCATCATATTCAACCATTATCTATCCACTGCTGGATGAAGGTCTCTCCAAATGCTTTCCACACAAGTCTATCCTGAGCAATTCGCTTCCACGTCACCCCAACCTGTTTTCTTATTTCATCCACCCATCTAGTTTGAGGACGTTTTCTAGGTCTTCGGTGGTCTCTTGGAATCCAGTTCAGAATTTCTGTTGTCCATCGTTGATCAGTTCTTCTTGCAATATGCCCAGCCCATCGCCATTTCAGCCCTTTTACTTTAACAATGATGTCCTCTACTCTAGTTTGCTCTCTCACCCAAGTGTTTCTTTTTCGATCTCTCCTAGTTATTCCAAGCATGCACCTCTCCATGCTCCTTTGCGTTGTCTGTAACTTTCGTATTGCTCCAACTGTTAGACTCCATGTCTCTGATCCATAAGAGAGGACTGGCAATACACACTGGTTGAAGACCTTTCTTTTTAGACACAAAGGCAATTTCCCCTTCAGGATAAAACTGTTTCTTCCAAATGCACTCCAGCCAAGTTTAATACGTCTGTTGAGTTCTTTCATAATGTTGCCATCCATTGAAATCAGCTGGCCAAGGTAAATATATGAATCAGCAATTTCTAGCTCAATGTTGTCAACTTGTATTTTTGTTTCCTCTACGAAATTATTGAACATGATCTTAGTTTTTTGTAGGTTCATCTTGAGTCCAACTTCTTTACTTCTAGTTGAGAGCTCCTGTACCATGTCTTGGAGTTCTGATGGGTTCGTTGAAAAAATAACAATGTCATCAGCAAACCGCAAATGATTTAAATATTCACCATTTATTTTTATTCCCTTGTTATTCCAATTTATCTGCTGAAAAATCATCTGTAAAGCTGAAGTAAAAAGTTTTGGAGAAATGGTATCTCCCTGCCTCACACCTTTACCAATTTTGATAGTTTTGGTATCTTTATGTAACCGAAATTTTGCACTTGCATTTTTATACACACGTTTCACCATGTCAATGTACACATCCTCAATGTCTGTTGATCTTAAAGAGTTGATGACTGCTGATGTTTTAATAGAGTCAAAGGCCTTCTCATAGTCAATAAATGCCACACACAATGGAAGTTCATATTCATGTGTTCTTTCAATTAATTCTCTTAATACTTGAATATGGTCCACTGTACTGAATCCACTTCGAAATCCAGCTTGTTCTCTTGGTTGAGCTGCATCTAATTTTTTCTGCAGGCGATGTGTTAGCACTTTTGTGAAGATTTTATAAATAGCAGGTAACAAGCTAATTGGTCGGTAATTTTTCAAATCCTCTTTATCACCTTTTTTATGCAAAAGAATTACTGTTGCAGAATCCCATTGGTTTGGTATGTTACCACTGTTGAGGCATTTGGTAAAGAATTTTGCAAGTATGTCTTCTACATGTTCTCCAGCTTCTTTTAAGATATCTAATGTAATGCCATCATCGCCAGGGGATCTTCCTTTCTTCATACTTTTTATTGCAAATGCTACTTCTTCTTTTAAGATTTTAGGAGCTGTTCCTTCGACTATCTCAGAGTCTTCGTTTAATCCACTGTTTCCCTCATACAGCTTTCTGTAGAATTCTTCAACTCTTCTAAGTATTTCTTCCCTATTTCTTGTTACAGTGCCATCCTCTCCTTTTAATGCAATGATGTGTTTCTTCCCAATAGACAAACTCCCTTTAACAACCCTAAGGCTCTTGTTGCTTTCAATGGCCTTCCTTACTAACTCACAATTGAATTTTCTTATATCTTCTTTCATGTTTTTGCGCAAAGTATATATATATATATATATATGGAACGACATACATAAATAATTAGCTCCGTTTGGTCCTGAAATTTCAGGTTATTTCTCTAAACCTTTTTTACGAGTTTGTGGTGCAAAATCTTTTCAAAAATTTCTTATCAGATATAAATTCAAAATCAATCGAAATGTTTTAGGTTTTAAAAG
Source organism: Dysdera silvatica (assembly GCA_006491805.2). Classification (NCBI taxonomy): domain Eukaryota; kingdom Metazoa; phylum Arthropoda; class Arachnida; order Araneae; family Dysderidae; genus Dysdera; species Dysdera silvatica. Next base: position 156,372,764 of record QLNU02014802.1, on the reverse strand, counting down.
GATTATTTTGCTCCTCGATCTTACAGGAAAAACAGTAAAATGGCATTCCTTCTTATCGTATACAACAATGTGAAATTAAAATGTTTTTAAATCAAAATTTTTTAAAGTGAACATGCGACATATTTATCCAATGAAATTCTGGATATTCAAAATAAGCAGTGTCCTTGCAATTTATGACTTACTTAAATTTTACATCTGATATTTTGTGAGTGAAGAAAATTTCTTTAAAAGTACCTTAAACTCTTAAGACAATGTCAGCTTTTATGATTAGAATTCGGCATCGAAGTGATTTGCAATACATGTGGCCCATCTTACCAGATTTCAGGTGGCAGCTTGGTGCTTGATTGATGAGTTCCTATACGATAGGAAAATTCGGTCGTTACATACTAAAAGCGATTATGCTCCAAAACCTTGAATTACATTTTCAGATTTCGTTGTTGGACCAACAGTCAACGAACTGTTATTTTAGGCATTAAAATTTGTTTCATGTATGAAAACTGACTCCGATTTTCGCCAAATTGTTTCTCACAGTTCAATTTTCAAGGACAGGATTTCACACGATGGGCCGTCTTCTTTCACCTTTGAAAACTTCTACCGTATATAATACAAATACTTTGTGTCTTCTCGATAAAAATCAAATCTTTCATCTGCACTATAAATGACCAATCGTCAAGAACATTTTTATCATATTTGCTTGCATACATAAATGTTATTGTTTTGTGCACTATCTCATTTTTATCGTTTTAGAAACTTTCTTTGTATTTCTAAATACTGATCTGTAAGTAATTAAATTATGATTTCATATAACTCATATTCAGGGTCGGTGCAAACAAATATACCGCTCTAGTTGAAAGATGTGTGTGCCCCACTACGAAAACATTCGGTACCCTCATACATTATACAACAATCTAAAAGTAAAAAAAAAAAATACAGCATATTCCGTCCTCTAACTGCAGTTACGGTTTAAACGAAGTATGATAATCACAGCTTATCTTATAACACACAAGTAAATGATCAAAAAAAAATAGTCTGGGATTTTACTGTTGAAGGAGAAAATTGTGATTCGCGTGTATGTAATAGTGCACAATCAAAAGGAAAACCGTCCTCTAGGCTCCTATAGTAGGACAGCGGTACTGCTCGCGCCACTGTGAGGTGCATCGTTAATAAGAAAATGTTATACAGCGTTACATAAATTGGGTAGAGGAAAATTTGTTAATGTAAATACGCAGAAAGTTAAGGATATGGAAAAAATGTATAAAAAAAACGTTGTATAAGAGAGAGAGAGTATATATTGGTGAAGGCATGCAATCGAAAATAATTCATTCACTTCTATTCATTTATTATTAAGTTTATCTTAGTCATCATACGGTATTAAATACAGTAGAACCTGCCTAAAATGCCCACCTTTGGGAGTGGACTGCGACAGTCACCATAGACAGGTGGTCAATATACACAACAGACTTCGGTATACCCATGACTAAGTATTATCACTCCTCTCTTATACAAATTGGTCACTTAATTCAGGTGGTCTATTTACAAAGGTGATTGATAACTTTTGAAACTTCATCAGGGTCCAATGTATCTTAAAAAACTCTGTCGTTGTGCGGCCCTAAACCGCTACCTAGTTCGACTACATAGTCGCGTTGTGGCTGTCATATTTGATGATTCAACAAACCATTAAAAAAATGGCAACATGAAGTTGGACAGCGGGGATATTTTTCTAAACAGCTACACGAAATTACCATTTCGCTACATGTGTTGACTTAATAATTTTATGTGGAAAAAACGTCTAAAAAAAACGTAAGTTGAAATTTATAAAGCGATGAAAGGAACCTTGCTTCAATTAATCAATGCAGATATGATAGAACTAAAATTATTTAACTTGGAAAAATTTAAATTTTCATGAGCAAAGATAAGCAATTAAAGGGATACGACAAAGGTACCTTGTTTAATTTAGCATAATAATTAAAGACTTTTTCCCTCAAAACGATTTATTACTTTTCACGTGAGCTTAATTGATAATTTTATGCCGTCCCTTTAAGACAAACTGAAAAAGAAAATAAGTATGCTTCAAGGCAAATTCAGAAGACATTTCGGAACAATCATCTCTTTTAAAATTAAACTAGAATTTCGTTTCTTTGCAAGCAAAGGCATTTCTTAACATTATTATTATCATTATTATTCTGAATAAGCGTGTTCTTTCTTATTCTACGTATTTACTCAGTCGCTCAGAGACAAAATTGTCTCGACAAATAAACGCTGACTATTTCTTTATTATAATAACAAAATAAAAGATAAAATAGACTCAACTGCGATTAAAAAGTCCAACTTGAATGAAGAATTGCTATTTTGGAGATATTTTTCTTTGACTATTTTATCAAATTTCAATTTTATAAAAATTTTATTATGACTAATAATATGAGCATAACGGGATGTAAAAGCGAATTGTTTTTTTTATACAATAACAAATGGTATATGTTGTTATTGTTGCGAATATCAATAGTTAATATTTTGGGAAAAACCAGGTTATTTTTGAAAAACAGTTTTTAATCAAGTTTGTTGAATACATAAAATTTTAATCAAGTCTTTGCGAATACAATATTTTGGGAATTTCCTAAAAATCCAGCAAAAGCTAGTATTTTTGCATTTTAATCTGGAGATATGGTTTGTTGATTACACTAGCCAAAAAAATTTAAATTTTTTCCCGTACCTTTAATGAAAACAGCTAATCTTCATGATTTCGAGGATGCTGAACACAAAAATTTTCATGAAAATGCAAGTATAAATTTCATCTTTTAGTTATTACAGCTGTTCAGAATTGCAGTTAAAAACGTATGCATGTATTTACCTTGTTGTTTTCCCTCGAAGGAAGGTCAGTGAAGGAGCAATCGCTTTGCCTGCCGTTTGTATTCTGTTGCTGGCGATTTCCTGATGAGTGTCCAGCAGTAATCGGCTAACACTGATTAACTCCACTTTTCCTGGTATCTTTTTTCCATGTCCAAAATTTCTTAGAGGAAGCCTTCCCCCATGTTAATCGTTAACGACACCACAGTTTACGGAATGAAGTCGAAGTGAGAATATAGGAAGTGTAACTTTAAGGACATGTTACATCCCAGTCTATCGAAGATTTTCCACAATATCCTTAAAGTTATCTGCCTTTTGATCTGCAAGGAAGTTGGTGGACACTTGAATAAAGAAATTGTATTAAAACTTTTCATCACTTTTGAGAATATTATTGAAATGTTCATCCTTGATCAGTTTGCGTATTTACGGACCAACGAAAATTCCCTTTTATTTTAGCTTGACTGAGACATAAGAATTTCGTAGATAAACACAAAAATACTTCCCCAGTCCCATTCATGGCTTCCTTTATTGTATTTATTTTATAAGCGTTAATACAAAGGGACAGTCTGTAGACTTAACTTTGATGAATCTATGAATATTATCCATTCATCAATTTTATAGTCAGTTTTCGGGGTTGCCATGAGTCTCTCTGTATTACTGAAAGTACCAAATTATTTTTACTATTGAAAAACGGAAAGAATGGAATATGGCCGTGATGTTTATCGTTTGGACAATTCCACTGCTGGAATCTTGACATCAACAGTTCTGCTTTACCTTTAGTCTTTTAACTTTAGATCTCTTACCAGATAATTCAACTCTCGCTGTGTGATTTTATGTTGCTGTATATCCTCTTCACTCCACAAATGAAGATCTTTCGGTGTACTCTGTTTTGAAGGTAATGGAGTAGCACTAGAGTCACTACCGTTCTTGTCACTTTCTCTGTAAGACTCGGATGGGATTCGAACAGGCACTCTGACTCCATGAGGTACTGTTTTACTAACCGACCGTATGTTAGGATATGTGATGGTTGAGTTATCAAGAAAAAATCACATGACCATTTGATGGTTCTCTCTCTCTAGATCATAGGAAGAGTAAGGCTTATTGGTGGTCGTTTATAATTCAACCAGAAACGAAAATTAGAGGTACAAGAAATGCAACATATATGAACGTCCCAGTGCTTGTCATCTTGTCCAGTTTCGCAACCAAAATACAGACTGTAGGCTTTCTTAATCATTGATGTTATTGTTCTTTTTGTGATATCAGTGCTGCCTGTTTACAGATACAGCAACAATTGTCAGCAGCATTTACGTACTTGCATGGCATTTTGCGTCACACGCACGAATTAAACTGAAACAATGCACGGTTATTTTACTGTTGTATCACGTTTTTTAAGCACACGTGAAGTACACAGCCAGTACAAAGTGAAGCTGCACTCTAATGCTGCAAATAGACTACAATCAACAACAGTACGCCCACCACATTTTTTGAAAGGGGATAAACGACACGCTGTTTAATATCCACGGGATTTCAAAGCCAATATAGGGAAGGCCCAAAGGAAATATTTATTAATAACTGGTACGCCTTCCTCCCTCACAAATCGGAAACTAGAACTAATCTGAGATATTCACCGTCATTTTCATGATCAGCGTGGTCGATTTAGTAAGGAACAATTCGTTTTGTTCGAGATACACTGTTGACCTATGTTAGCTAGTTGTAATCAACTTCTCAATATGATTTTGTTTTCTGTAATTACAATGTAATACATTTCAACGTCAGCGACGTATTTATTTACATTTTAATGCAACTGGCAGCATTTATTTAAACAACAGCTACAAATCTCTCCAAACCATGCACATAAATACGTATTTTTAAAAGTACACGAGTATACAGTGAAATCTGTTTATAACGATTCGGCCCTATAACCATCCTCAGTCTATAACGATAATTTTCCTCAGTCCCGAAGATATAGTGTATATTAAGTTTAATCTTCCTATAAGGATAAAAGTCTACGACCCTATCTTTGCCCAGTTCCTTGGTATCTTTATACACTCATGTCCAAAAATTAAGCATAATTGCTGTTTATGTGAATATTTAAAGAATTCTAAATCGGAATGTAAAGAAACATGGTATGTAGGTATAATAAGATTACAGAAAAGTAAAACATTGAAAAACATGGATAATATTGATTTTTATTATCAAAGTAAAAGCTTGAATGAAAAATAGGCATATCACTACTTTCAACTTTAGTGAAAAATAATTATTAAGAATGGTGATACTGAAGTTCAATAATATGTGCGGTTCCCTATGTTAGCCACACATGCTACATAATGATTTCCTATTCTTTCGATGTGGGTATGGATGAGTTGTGTGCTTGAAGGATTTCAAACGCCACGGAGAACATTTTTCAATTTTGGGATAGAGCTTGTTGTGTGCTGAGGGCTTGCAAATCATCTTCCGAGCATATCCCACACATGATTTATATGATTAAGATCAGAAGAGTTAGAAAATCACCCAATGAGCTGGATATCTTCACTTTGAAGGAAGCCATCAACTAGGGCCACATGCGAAGAAGACGCATTTTCATCCATGAATATGAATTCAAGACTAACAACACCTCAAAACAAACGAACCGAACGCTCAAGGACGTCTCAGTATCTTTAAGCAGTAACAGAGCTTGCTTGAAAGATATGGAGGTCTGTGTCGTCATCGAGAATGATGCTTGGCCAAACCATGATTCCCGCTGAAGGATTACATTTTCCGTGGTGTTTTTTGGGTGTAAACGAGTTCCACGTTCTTTCAATATTGTTGTACGACGAGAATCAGTTTGCGGACTAAATCTGAACTTGTCACTGAACGTATTTCACCACTACTCCAGAATCTACTGCTGATGTTCCAAACTCGTCTGTAAACGCGCGCGTTTCTATACAAACATGAGGGGGATGCAAACTGCTGGTCCACTGGTATAAAGACAAACGTGTCTGAGTTTCTTGTGAACAGTTTCCCTATAAACACTTACTCCTTACTCCTGTGGTGGCTATTAGCTTTGAATCCAGTTGTCTTGTAGAACGGTTCCATGGACATAATATAGATTATTACGGGTCTGCGAGACCGATAATTTACAGAAATTGCTTCAATTTCTGTAAACTGTAAGTCTTGCTAAAAGGTTCTGACTCTTGGCCGACCTGGTACTAATTGTTAGGTAACATCTTCAGTACTTAGAACTTGGAAACCTCTGCCACAGTCTTGATATCGCACACTAAGACACATTCAGAATTCAAGACGCTTCAGTTGGGATTTTCCGAATTCCAACATTGCAATAATTCTGCTTTCACAAACATGCCCAGATGGCGTTTTCATGATATAATTTGACCTTTTCTGGTAATTAATAACGCTCCATATCACAGCAATTGCAAAAAATCTGTCTGAACTGGTTATGCCACTAAGGCTGTTTTATAATCGTTCCGACGCGACGTCCGCATGTGCTTTGCCCATGTCGACGTTCACTGAAATGTTTTACACGTGTACAATGTTTTACCTTAGTTACACGATTCTTTACAAGTGATTTTGAAAAATTTTATCAAGATTAACTCAGAATTTTTCGCATTTTACAAATTATGCTTAACTTTTTGACACATGTGGGTAGATAAATTTCATTGTATATCCTCATCATATTCAACCATTGTTTATCTACTTTGAATCTAGGTCTCTGGCAGTTCATTACCATACATGTCAATTGCAAGAGTTTCTTTCATTAAACAATAATTTATATCAACGTTGTTTAATGATGCATTCATTTCATCTTCTGAACTATAATATAGTGTCTCTATTAAAATTAAATTATTTTTTATTACATTTCAGCATACACGGAAATATTTACATAAAGGCCAATTTAGTTGTGGAATGGTTGATGATTCTCAGGAACTGGATATTTATTAAAAAAAAATCTGGAACACTTACACTCTATTTTTAAATGAATTAAAAACACAGTTGAAGCTAACATAAGAACTGTGTCAAACGCTAAAAAATTACTAAAATAATTATATATTTTTATTTAATCCATTGTGTCACATGGAAAAATATTACAAAAGGAAAATTTGTTTTCAAAAAGTTGAAACGTATTCGTATATTTAAAAAAATATGTTTATAAGTCAGGCATCCAAAAAATATTTTTGTTAATAGAAAGAAGTAACTAGTTATATCCAAATGATACGAATATTCATATAAGGTGATAATAGCCATTTCAAATTACAAAATAACAAATGGAAATTATCTGAGTTATTTAGTTTTTATACATAGTATATTTTAATACTGTAAGCTTTTGGCATAAACTATAATAATATTATAATAACAGCACATAATACAAAATAATAGTCTATGATGCATTTCTGTAAATTTAGATTAATTTAAACCTTTTTTGAAAAGATTTGATAGAAAAACTGTTTTAACATTCCTCTTTGGGTGAGATTTCAAAATCCATTTAAATGCTTAAGATTTTCAAAGAATTTTGTGTGGCCTCTAACTTAAAGAAATGCTGTAAAATGTATCTTATTTCTGTTGGCTTGTTGACAACGATCTAATTTTAAAATGTTCGTAAATTTAAGTCAAAAGTAGTAAAAGGGCTTTTACAGCATCATTATTCAATGCATTTCTGAGTTCTAGGAATGGACACTAGGGTTGGGGCACTGGAGCCATTTATGGCTTATTTAAACTTTATGTTTGGTATTTCGCAAGGGAAGGCTTTCAGCTCAAAAAAGTATTTTAAACTCGAATGCAAAGGTCAGACTTTACGATTAAACTTCGTCATGGAAATTGATTTACGACATTTGATGCCATTTTACTAAATCCCAAGTGTCTATTTTGTTTATGATTGATGAGTTCTTAAATGGTTGGAAAATTGATGCTCTATACTAAAGGAGATTAAATTTACAGACACATGCTCAACTTTTGGCCTTCATCATCTCGATCAAAATGAAAAGTTTCCAAATTGAAATTTTATAATTGGTTTTATATAATTTAAATTTTCGATTTGGGGATAATTTTTTCTAAAAGTTAAAGCTGTTCGTTAGTGCGGAGTGCAAAAAAAATTTTTTCAAAATACTTTTCGATCTAGCTCGGAGTTGTGGGGTACTTTCAGAAGCATACGTAAAAAATTTCAGATTAATCAATAAATATCTTCCGGTTTCACTTTATGATCCAGTTATGTCAAAATAGCCGAAAATGTAGTAAATTTTCTCGTTTCCGTGATTTTTTTATTTTCCGACTTTCTGTTCCCGCTAGCGCGAGAACTTTGGAAGAACCTATAAGAAACATAAGTGAAAATATGTATAATGATAAAATAAATATCTTGTGGTTCAACTTTGGTGTCTAAATATGCGAAATTAGGTGAAAGTGTAGTACGATATGTCCAATGTTATGGACAGACATAAGATAAGAAGGGGAAGAAAGAAATATCTCATGGAAGTCCAAGATTTCAATTTCATTGTTACCAATAACTTAAAAAGACTATATTTTGATGGTCGAAAAGATCAAACTTTAACTCAGAAGAACATTGAGGGAACGATGAATCAGCAAAAAGGGCTTGAAAAATACGTCATAGTAATAGAAGAACCTGGCTGCAATTATGTAGGGCATGTGTCACCAATAAACTTTTCTGCTAAAGACATTGCTGAATGTATTAAGAAATTTTGCAAAGAATGACATATTGATTTCACTACACTGTTAGCATCAGGTGGTGATGGGACCGCGGTAAAAACGGGAAATATGAGTGTTGTTTTCCGCCGTATCAAACTACTTCGTAAGAAATCCTTACATTGGTTCTTGTGCCAGCTCCATGGTAATGAACTACTGCTAAGTTATCTATTGCAGCACTTGGATAGCGATATAACTCGCCCTATAAAGTTTTGTGGCCCAATTGGAAAACAACTTCAGAATTGTGAACTTTTACTTGTTGTGGACTTCAAAAAAATTGACACCGCAGTTCCTTCTGCAGACAAAACTGGTCTGAGCACAGACCAGAGATATATACCAGATATCTGCACTGAAGTGACAACTGGTATTTGTCCTGAGAACTTGTCCCGTAAAAATCCTGGAAACCTTTCCCATGCCCGCTGTTTAACAACTGCTAACCGAACCTTGCGTGTTTATATTGGTATACAGGATTCCTCCAGTGAACTGCAAGCTTTAGCTGAGTTTATCATGAAGGTTTAAGCACCTGAGTGGTTCAGAATCAAATCGCACCCTAATTATACTGCTGTTTCAAGCGATATTTCTTTCTTTCCCTTCTTATCTTATGCCTGTCTATAACATTGGACATGTTGTCCTACACTTTTGCCTAATTTCACATATTTAGACCCCAAATTTAAACCGGAAGATATCCATTTTATTTCTGTACATATTTGTACTTATGATTTTTATACATTCTTCCAACTTTTTCGAGCTAGCGGGAAAAGAAAATAGGAAAAAATAAAAAATCGGTGAAATGTGAAAATTTACAACATTTTCGGCCATTTTGGCATATTTAGACCCCAAAGTGGAACCGGAAGATATTGATTGATTAATCTAAAATATTTTATATACGTTTCTTATATACTCTTCCAGCTTTTCCGCTCTAGCTCAAATAAAGGAATCGGAAATTTAAAGAATCACTGAAATGTGAAAATTTACACCATTTTCGACTACATTTGCATATTTAGACCCCAAAGTGGAACCGAAAGGTACTTACTGATTAATCTGAAATTTTTTACATATGTTTCTGAAATCACTCCACAACTTTTCCGCGCTAGGCCGAAAAAATTTCGAAAAAATCGTTTTAAGCTCCGCCCTACTCTTCACGGGTGGACTTCACAAGGTGATTCGTCAGGTTTTTCTGAGTTGGAAAGTATATACAGACCGTGGCGGATTACCAATAAGCTAAGTAGGCTGTAGCGTACGAGGGCTTATTTTCGACAGACCAATCATTGCGTTATAATTTGCACATGTCGGCTTAGCAACTGTTGAGCATCAACTTCTACGTGTGACCGACTTAATGTCTTCCGTTCTGTGGATGTTGGATTCTGAGACTGTTAAATCCTCCAGACCGCCATCCTTGCTTGGTATCCTTGCAGTGAGGTAGCGTAGTTAATTAATGAATTAATGTAGTTAATTCATTAATTAACTCAATGTAGTTAATTAATTAAT
>QLNU02014802.1:156319721-156357354 GCA_006491805.2 Dysdera silvatica | reverse complement strand
TTATCGAGTTCTGCCAGACATAGTGTATCCCGTTTTACGAGGAAAATCTACTTTGACAAGAAACATTTTCAGACGCAATGTATACACTTGTTCGAAAGTCCTTTTTCGTTGCAGAATAAACTAATAAAGACTGCCGTAAATTCCGTTCCTTCCTAGCGCTGATTGAATTAAACGTGATATAGCTGTTTCTGCTTGCAGCGGAAAAAGCCCAGACCCTCTTCACGAACACACTTTGACTATGCGCCTACAGATTGTTCTAAAAGCATATATATGCAGGGATGAAAGATAAGGGGTTGTCGACTTATTCAGTACTTATCTGAGCGAAAACACCATGAAATAGTAAAGTACGTGAACTGAGAAAGCAAGCAAAGGGCTGAACCATAGTTAATGAACATTTGAATACTTTAATATTGATGATGGTGTATGCTAAACCGCGATTAAGGTTTTTCGAATTATACGAAAAACGTGCCTGAAAACAATGTTTAGTTTGCTTTGATTAAAGGACGAAATATTTGTATTTCGACTTTTGCGAGACCTACAACATTCAATGTTAATTCAAAGTAAAAAATATATTTATGCCAATAATTCCACTACATTATATATATATATATAATATTGTACGCATGGCAAGAGCAAACTGATTTAAACTAATAATAAAACTTTTATTGTGACGTTAAAGAAATTAATGCTATAATTTAGCTTTGTATTACTCAAAGCTTTTTAATTACAAGTTTTTTTTACAGTTGTATGTAAATATTTGGGTATATGTGAGTGTCTGCGTGCGGAAATGTGAGTAAAAAAGATATTTTTTTTTTCAAAGAGAAAGGGTGGTCAAGGTCATGATGAATAATGACTGCACTTGCAGTTATATATAACTTCAGGTGTATCTAACTGCACTTGCGGTTTACAGAGTAATACGGTCTCTTTTCTCCTATACTAGCGGAAAAGCTAAACTGGTGCACTGACAAGGCACAGAGCACCATGATTTCGCCAGTGCAATATAATTCGCCCTTTCTTACGTTAACAGAGTTAATAGAAGATACATTTTGTACATAAAACATTAACATACTGCTCAAATACATAAAACATAGGCATATTGGTGCAAATAAAATCTGGTATTTATTAAATTTAGGAAAAAGACTCATTATAGCCAGAGATGACGTCATTCAAGTAACTGACCACTCAAAGGACTTCGTTTGGTTGGCACGAAATTTGGCACCTAGAATTTTGGCAACCACGTTTTTCTTCATTCCAAATTAGGCGATAAATAGCCTAATAATGTTGCGACCTATCTCTTTCTTTTTTCGCCAATTTGCGAACGAACACTTGTTGAACGGGCGTGAATAGGTCGCCGTAGATTTAACAGTATATCAGGTTAGCTTATACCTGAGTAGCCTGCTTAGCCGCGAGTATAACAACCTAAACTCCAAAATGTGGATAATTAAGAAAACCTATTGATTAATAGTGGTTTCATGGTTGACTAAGGAATTATTGAATTTATCCTATCCTCATTTTTATGTTAGTGTAAGAAATAGAAGCTTGATAAGATTATTTTTTGTAATTTGTAACAATTCGATTGTGAGGGTATAGGCACAGTCGTAGGGTTATGTGGGTCCATGGAACCTAAGCCAAACACCACCAATTTAAAATAAATTGCAATTTTTCTTATATTGTAATGTGTAAGTGTCCGCAATATGAGCTTGGCATCCTAATAAATTTGGAAGCTCTGCGTTGCTGAATATGTGAGACGATAACAGTCTCATTTCTTAATATTATATATGTAATATTAATTACGTACATACACTGTTTTCGGCTCCGCTACGAAACCCGGTGACTTGGCAATTTTGGCGATTCAGCTCCGAATGTAATTTTCCCGTCTGACAATTTTTTTGGAAACCAAGTTTTTCTCTTTGAGTGTAATACGAAATTTGTTCCCCATATTTTTAGACGCTGTAAAAATCATTTTGCTCCCACAAACTGCGGATACGGAATCTTTTAGCAAAGTCACCATGTGATTTTTAAAACTAATTAAATGCACTTTTTTAGTTGCTGCCATGTTGAAATTTTCAAAAGGTACTTTCGACTTCTCAATAGTTTGGGTGCATGGAGTTAAGCCTAATAAGCAAACGTGAAGCGACAGCGGGTATCTCTAGATCTTTACCCAACACTTTTTCAAGATCTACTCATTAAAGAGGGTGTGGATCCTAGGATAAAGAAAACTTACTAGGTTTTTAGAATACGGAAGAAGTGTGTGAGGTTAGCCCCACTCGACTTCACCTGAATCAGGAGAAAGGAGTACTTTTCATGATTTTTCAAAATTGCCGATGCGTAACAACATTCATGCCCGCCCGCCATGTTGGAAATCTCCAAAAGTTGCAAAGTTACCTTCTACCGCAATGGTATCCTGCTTTCTTACATAATATTTTTACGATAGTGGTCCTTTAAAAATTGCAAAATAATATATCTTATCCCTTTACTTTGCATTTGGATAAAATATTTCTAACTTTCTTTTCTATATTTTCCTTTAAAAGTTAAAATGTAACCTTACCTTCGAGAAACAGAAATTCAAAGAAAGATACATCACAAGATTTTTACATATCTAATACCCCTTGCTTTTTGGAAAATGAAAAAGTAAATATTTTCAATAAGTTACATAAGCATTTTTGAATATACAGGGTGGTCCTAAACTATATGTCAAAAATGTAAAGGCAGGTAGAGGGGACCTAAATAAGCAGATTTCGTATAGGAATGTGTGTGCGGTAATGACACATTAAAGCGCTAGCTTGTAAAGCAGTATGAATCACAGGAAACTGAAAAGACAAGTAAAGACAAAAGAAAACAAAAATTTATTAATAGTTTACAAGAGGTGCCCGAAAGAGCGGCCACCAACAGCGATACAAGATTCACAGCGACGGCGCATGGATCGGCGTACATTAGAAAAGACGTCAGGCATGTCGATCACATGTCCAGCAGCAACAGACAAGCGGGCAACAAGATCTTCTTCAGATGTGACGGGACTCTCGTACACCAGGCTTTTAATATGACCCCCAAAACAAAAAATCCAAGCAGGTTAAATCAGGAGGACGCGGTGGCCAGGGACCTGGACCGCCCCGTCCTATAAAATGCTGGCCGTAGACAGCGTCCAGGTGATTCCTGACGTTTCGACTGAAGTGAGCTGGGGCTCCATCGTGCTGGAACCACATTCGTCTGCGAACAGCTGGAGGAACATCGACCAGAAATTCAGGTAAGAACTCCTGTATGAAGATGTTGTATGTGTGGCCAGTTAAACGACTAGGTAGAATGTACGGTCCTACTAAGTTATTGTGCACAATGCCTGCCCAAACATTAATGGAAAACCTTTCTTGGTAGGCGTGTGCTATTGTGCCATGTGGGTTACTATGAGCCCACAGGTGAGAATTATGGATGTTAAACATACCCGACTGCGTAAAGGTAGCCTCATCAGTAAATAAAACATCTGCAGGGAAGGTTTGATTGGCTGCAGTCTGCTGTAGGTACCAACGAGCAAAGTTGAGACGTGGAAGATAATCGTCAGGGGTCATTGCCTGCACTCTCTGTAAATGATACGGATGCATTCCGTCTTCATGTAACGTCCTCAAAACATTTTGATGGCTCACACCCAACGCACGTCCTACAGCTCTCGAGCTTGTCGAAGGATTATCCTCTACTGTGTTCAGTATTCTTTCTTCCACTGCAGGAGTTCTGCGATATCTTCCAAAGCCAGTTCCACGCCTGGAAGCATAAAATGATCCATTCGTGCGTAACTCCCGATGCAGACGCTCGAATGTTCGACGATCCGGCTGATTCCTATCCGGGAATCGCTCCCTGTACATCCTTTGAGCAGCTAATCCATTTCCTTGTGCAGCCCCATACATGAAATGCATGTCGGCCAGCTCCGCATTGGTGAAACGATGCATGCTGCTCGAGATCCGTGCGGGAAATGATGAATCCAGCTAGCGAAGCGCTTTTATACGCCGCAGTCATCAGCGCTCTCTACCGGCTCAAGGCGGCATTACCACACACACAATCCTATACGAAATCTGCTTATTTAGGTCCCCTCTACCTGCCTTTACATTTTTGACATATAGTTTAGGACCACCCTGTATAGGTAAGATCTTATAAACAGCTGTAGTGTTTAAAAATCAAGTACACTGTTGTTTACTATTTGTTTAATTTTTCTAACTATAAAGTTTCGGTCTAATAATAATAATAATACACCTTTATTTTCTTCTCTTGTGCAGTCATATAAACAGTCAGTGTACAGCACGGCACAGCAAAAAAGAAAACAAAAAAAAAAACAATTCATCGCGCCAGGAAAGGTCCCATGAAAATATCATTAGATATAACAGACTTGGGACCTTTAACTTATTTAAATATTATAACCACTTGCAATCGATATTACTATACAAAAATATTCAAGCATCCGCTTGGATATATTCTCACTTTATTTTTCATCCCATTAATATACTCTTTGTTTTTTCAGCATCATTTTTGAAATTTTATTTTTCCCAATTTTTACATCTGCATTATTAAGTATTTCTTTAGGTGCTTTTAAAGTTTCCCTATAGTGTTCAAAGTCTTTAAGGCATCCGGCAACTTAATCAAAAATTTAGATCCCATCTTTGGTATTTAGATTCCCATTATTCTGCCAGTTCCAATTTCAGGTTCTTACTTTGTCCATTGAAAATTTAATGTAGTTTCGACATCTTTCCTCATCTCTTTCATTGAAGCTTATTCTCAGAATATCAATGTATTTATTATCCTTTATCCTCTCATACATTTTGACCAAGATGTCATATTTATAAATTTGTTCGATAGGCAGAATGTTATATTGCAGTAAAATATTTTTTTCTTCGATCTATTATTCCGATTTATTAATTTGATTGCATTGCCTTGTAAGTCCTTTAATATGTTTTTATTAATCATGCCCAAATTACCCCAAACACTATAACAGTAAATCATATGGCTATTTATCAATGAATATGGTATAGTTCCACTATTATCCTTCGCAGAAGATTTTTACCCATTATTCTCAAAATTCCTATGTTTCTACTTATTTTTTTTTATTTTATATATATATGAGCTTCCCAATTTAATTTTGTGGTTAGTCATACTTCAAGGAATTCAATCTTATCCAAACTTCCAATTTTTTTAATATCAATTACTAAAAACATATTTTTTATTTCATCATTATTTATTTTAGTTGAAAGCAACACGATAGATTATTAAAACAGGTTTTAAAATCCAAGTAAAATTTCACATCCACAATATTGTATTTTACTTTTTATCAGTTTCTAGGCAATAGATGACGAAATCATTCATTCATTTCGAAAACTCTTAACAAGTCAGATTCCAGTGTCGAATTACCCACGGAATGACACTTTAATGATCCGGCAGTTAATGACATACACATCTATTCCTTTCAGGCTGTATAGGCCAACTAGGCGAACGCCTATGTCAGCACGACGGCATTTTATTGTGTTTTGGATAATACTGTAGGACGAATGAGGTAAACATGGCAATTCATAAATGGAACTGAATGATTCATTTTTGTCAAATGCAGTACTTGAACCACTATTTATTCCTTCTTACGTGTATCTCTCTTATCCAATTTTTTCCATACCAAATTTTTGCCTTTTTCATTAACAAATTTTCCACTAAATAATTCATCTAACTCTGCATAACATTTTCTCATATCCGCTACGCCTATCAGTGGAGCGAACAGTACCGCTGTCGTACTAGAATATTGAAAGACGCTTTTGCTTTTTAATATCTTTGTGGCTGATTCCAAGCCTTGAGAATTGCGATTTTTTCCTTCAACAACAAAATCCTAGATTTGGTTTTTATTTTTAATTTTTTATCTATGTATTATGAGATAAGCTGTGATAATCTTATTTCGTTTTAAATTGAACTATAGTGAGAAGGAGAATTGTGCCGCACTTTTTAAATTTTGATTGTTGCTAGGTTCATTGGGGTATCGATTTATTTACCGGGGGGGGACGTCTTCAGGTTATCATAAGGTAGTATCTTTGAAATTGAAAAATTTTAGAAGAACTTTCAGAGATTAATTAAAATTTCGATTTTTACGAAATTATTTCTAACTAACACTTTATATTATCAGCTGTACTGTGTCTCTAATCTTCCAAAAAATTGCCGTAAGTTACTCTCACCTATCTGAATCTCCATTCCAATAAAAGACGCTTAAATCTTTTCTAGATACTTAAAATCATTTATAGATACTTATCATATTCATTTTCAAGAGAGCTCCTGATTGTCCTTCATCTTGACATAGTTTACTATTCTGGACCTTTAGCGGTGCCTTAAACCGGAACAATTGATTTGGAAGGGAAACACCCCCTAAAACAAAAAACTGATATGGATAATGGAGTCACCATTCCTTATATGGAAACAGTAAAGGGGGTCCCCTCTGCGTTAGAAGAGTGGATCGCAGGTTTTGGAAATAAAATATCATGACGTGTTATCGACAATTTACCACAATACATTACAGGACACATATTTTTAAAACCTCAACAGAAAAAGGAAAAATTGATAATAAGTGTTGTTAACATTTTAATTCAAATATTTATTTATTAGGATTTTTAAATATTTAAGCAATTTAAGTGCAACTTCATTGTATTATTTGAAAATTTTAGCTTCATATCAATTTTTAAACGTGATAAATGGGCTTTTCTAAATAATTTTGTCTAGTTGTTTTCCGCTGTCATTTAGAATTATTGCTGGGAATGTCCCTCGTCGATCAATGCCTACAGAAATAGAATTTCAAAAAAGAGTTTATTTAGAATTATACAAATATTTATTCATAGCAATGTCATAGAAGATTTTGATTGCCCGCACTGAATAAAATAGAGTATTTCCCTATTTATCAAAAGTAGTTCCAAAAGAAGTAGTATTTGTGCTATCAAATATCTCCAAACTTTGGACATGAAGCGATACATAAATATAATGAACACGTATGTATTTGTATTTATGCGTAAATACAAAAGAAATACTCGTATGTGTCTTTGTTGAATTTTAGATGTTTTTCAATCGAAATTCAGAAATAACTGTCTAACGGTGGCGAGTTGATGCCCAGAATTTGCCCTACAAATTTGACTTGGAACAGTTGATTAATCCAAATAGGGTACAGGTAGTAGTAGTTCGGGGACCTGTATTAATCTAGTTTGTACACAACCTGTCATTGCTATATATATATATATATATTGTCTGGCCTTCCAATCACACAAAAAAATTCGACGTGATTTGATTGACAATTTCACCAGGTTTAATCTCGTGTGCTTTGGAGAGTAACTGTGAAGATAGAAAAAATAATCGCGATAATTTATGGTACAAATGCAACTAAGGTCTTGTTACATCTAGGCCTACGATTTCCCATGAAACCCCCAGCCTGTGTTGTTTAGAGAATAACCCACATACTAGATAACGGTTGTCAGAGGAAGCGATAGATTTCCTGTGATACTACTAGATTTGGGCCCTGATTAACGGTATGGTAGGCGAACATGCTATTTACCTTAACGATATCTCAGGGCATTGTGAAGTTTAGGAATGAGAAGTTGATGCTGAATGCTAAAAAATTTTCCCATTTATAATTATTTCACACCTTTAACAAATACCATCATTAGGAATAGAGTAGGTTCCTTTGTAATACCTTGGCACCTCAGCTGAGATGAAAATTGCAGGCGAAGTTTACTGTTATCTTCTCTAACTTTTAAATTGATATCGTAAGGTTATCATATTTACTGGCTTTCTCATTATGATTGGAAAATGAGGAATATATTGTGTATTCTTCAATATTGTGAAGAGAGAGAGAGACAGACACAGTCTGGCTACGAGTCTGGTAGTATATACATTATTATAAAAATATTGGAACTTTACGGATTAATTGCATTGCAATTAATTTCAATGGGGGAAATTGATTTGAGATAGGAATATTTTGACTTGCAAGATCGGTGATGGAATGAATTAAACTCTTATCTCAAGGTACTTCTCTATAAGCAACCATAAGATAATTTTGGTTCCAGAGCTTAAGATTTCCAACTTATTTATATACATAAACATATCGTATTATATACATGTATGTACTCGTACATACATATTTATGTTTTATATTTACATACATATATTGTGTAGAGGGCAATGTTGTATGTGAACAATATTAAATTAACTAAACTGAAATATAGAACGAAAATGTATTTTTTTAAGTTTTATAGCGCAAGAACAGCCAAGAACGTGCTATGCCAAGACATCCAGATTTTGTAAGGTTTTTTACGTACGCGTAGGCAGAAAGTTCATAAAGAGTGCGTATATTCTCAATGAGAGGGTTACAAAGCTACAACTTCATGTATTAATATATTATAGATACACAATTTCATCGAAATGGGGGTTGCAACACCCATAAATACCTCCTGCGTACGCCAGTGGTTCAATATCTTTGTTACCATAAAAATAGAACATAGGAATACGAATCCTTAAACAACGGCAAAAGATAATTAAAACACAAGAAGCTTTCTGTACTAGCGTGAATCCAGTACGTTTTTTATTCCGCTTGTATTATTTTACCACTTGTTTAAAATACATAATTTCTTACGTATTGATATATATTATATATTTACATATATTTTGAAAATTATGCTATTGCTATGTGTGTTCATATATTTGAATAAATATAACTATTGCACGAGATTTTAAAGCAATTCCCATAAATGAATGGTTCAAAGCTCTCTTGTTAGGAAGGCATTCTTGCTTTCGAACTGAAAGCAGCTGCCATAATGTCATCAATTTGTAGACAATTTATGTTCATCCCTTTCATTTCGCAATAACCTTAACTCAACGAAAGTACTTCAAACCCACATTTAGTAAATTTCCGCTGGTACTGCAGACGATCAACTAAAGCACAAAAAGTACACTCTCGGTTTTTACTTTTCCTCGGTATGGGGTGATGGATTATCGGCGCCAGTGGCTGATGTTTTCTGGAAAAAATTGCCTGCATCCTCACAAAGTTGTTACCGCCGTAGTACAGATGAATTATTACGTAAACCACACAAACTTTTCTGTTGTTAAATAGAGAATTTAACTTGAATTTATGCCCAAATGAGATCATTTTTTTAAGTTTTAAACTTTACGAATAACTTAGAAAGGATTTAACTATGGAAATTTTATGTATTGCATATACATATGTAAGGGGCAGAGGCGCATATATCGTTAGTGCCCGCATCCATGCTTGTTAGCTTTGTATAAAATAACCATAATTCTAGAATGCACCTAGTCAATGTATATTATTTAAAACATTTATGTTTATTATTTTCAATGCCGGATTCATGCGTAGGCCAATTAGACAAGAACTTAGGGGGGCCCCTACAGATTTGGATAAATGCAGGGGCCATGAAGTATTTGCGTTTAAACCTTACTTTTATCCAAATTTTGGATTCTAAACTTTCGTTCAGTTTCATATTTGGATATTCATAGTTGCATAATCACCACAATTTATGAAATTCTTCTGTTTTAAAAAGTTTGCGATTTCGGTAATTTGCCCTTTACTTCCTTATTTAGTTCATATATCCACAAATAATACAGTCACATATTATGCACATGTGTTGGAAACCTACGGGCATTCCCAGTAACAAAAATTAAAAAGTTTTTACTTTTTTAATCATTCCTTTAAATTTCCAATCATCTGCATCATTAGATGACTCCACCGAAGGCTGAGAACTTTACTAAAAACGCCAATTTTTTTTTTTGCATATTCCCTGGAACTCTTACGGTTAGATATGCCACCTTCTTTAAGGGCACATTTTTTCTTTCTAGCCTAGTCGATAAACTCTTTAATCCGGCCAGGCCTACCTTTAAGGATGCTCCAGTGACGTAGCGATAACCCGTTCGACCATCATGTGAATAATTCGGACTCGATTTCAATGGGAACTGTGATCGCTAGCTTTTTGTTTCCCTACGTATCTTTATTGTGGGGCTTGATTTTCCAAATTAAAAAGTTGGGACTGCTTGGAAAATTTCAGGTACTGTGGCGGCATGATCTTTGTGGGCCTTGATTCATAGAGCACAAAGACAACCAAAGCTTTTCCTCCACCATTCTCGTTAATATTGATTTCGCATGATAAAAAATCTCTATAGAATTATCAAGTTTATAAAGAGCGAGGGTCACATAAAATTTAAATTTCAGCGGTATGGAACCGCACAATTTAATAAGATGAAATAAATAATTATAGACAATAAACATCGTTAATCTTTGCTGCTTTCGAGCTGTTCTGACAATGGAATCTGATCAGTATGATTTGGTCTTTGTTAAAATTGCTTCGGCTCTCTGTTATCCGTTCCTTGAGGGAAAAGTACAATTCTTATATACAGAATTCACAGACAGCAGGTGTTATTATAACATCGAATGAGACTTTGACACGGGTCATTATCCATTTCGTGCTTTGACTTTGAAAATGGTAGGGTAATCATAACCTTTTTTGACTCTGATTATATATAATAATACAATATAAAACATGAAAGGTTATGAAATTAAATTAGCTAAATAAAATAATGCTTTAAGTACTCTTTGCTATAAAATAAAGAAATATATTAGCCATAAAAATTAAAAAATATTTTAATTGCTTATAGCAAAACAAGGCTCCTGGAAGTAGTTTTAAATTCTGTGATCATCAAAATTAAATTTACTTTACATAAACAATTATGTAATGTGTGCCTATCACAAGAACTTCTTACGTAGCTAAGTTTGCGCCTGTAGGTTGCCATGGAAATGAGTTTTAGCTCGAATTTTATCAGTGGGATGCGCCAATGCAAAATTATTCCTAGATCACCCCTTATCGACAATGGACAAGGCCAGTTTCCAGGCAACAGGTAAGCGCAGACGAAGTGGAGAGAGGAGGTCTTATAGTAGACAGGAAAAATATGCTTTGTGTTATATCGCCTTTTGTCAAAGCCGACAGTATATTTATTGTTGCCATATATATATATTTTATTTTTGAATGAAATACATATGAAATAAATCCAGTGAATGAAATAACCTATTATACAATGAAATCTGATTACAACCATACTTAAGGGCCAGAAAAAGATATCATTACAGATATAGTTGAGAACGATACATTCTATAGCTCTCGGGACGTCGAGAAAATATTGTTATAGACAAGGTATAACTATAGGCAACATCATTAGACAGATTATTGCTATAGGCAATATCATTATAGACAGATTATCGCTACACGCAGCATCACTGTAGACAGATTTTACTGTATAAAGTATCATGTAAAAATAGATACGTTTACATAGTAAATACTATAATATCCTATTAAATAGTGCCAGTTGGTTAGTTGGTTGGATAATTAACGGACTCAGTTTTACTTGTGGGAATGATTTCTAATTTTTATCATTGATCAGCAATTTTGATCGATGACAACAAAGAAAAACATTTGATTTCCGTTCTGATAATGGCGGACCATTTTTTTCACCGAAACGATTGTAAACGATTAATTTTAGCTCTAACTGTGGTTGTTTGTGGATTTCTCATTTGCATAAACCAAGCACGATGTATTTCGTTTACGATATAAACAAATGGATGGTTTAAAATTTTATTTCAGCAGAGCTTCTAACCCATGAGGTAATATTTTTGTTCGTTTATCTTGAAAATACATTTTATTCACGACACCTTGACGTTAAGGAAGTTTCTATTTGCTACTGTAGTAGGAAGAGATTGCTAGGTAAGGGAGTGCTGAACCTCCCAGTTAGTTAATTTGCAAAGAATAAATAAAATTTAAAGTTATACCATTTATGATATGAATTCGTAGTTAAAATTTGCCACTGTAAGTTGCGTATACAAATTTAATTAAAACAAAACTGGGGAAAACATCTTGCCTTCTGTGTCTTTTTACTGTGTGTTTTCGTTGTCATTTCTTCAAAATTGCCAAATCCATGATTCATGCCTATTCATGGCAGTAAAACTGGAGCCTCCGTGCTAATATTATCATAGTATGGAAACTGGCGTGGCGGAAATGAAGAAACCTCTGTAGAGTAAAAAGAAGTAAATAGATAATTAATTTGTCAGGCATATATGTTTCCACTTAGTTCAGAAAATAAAACAAAATGTAACTTAAATAAATTTTAAACATCAAACAGTTCTCATTACACCTTGCCGCATGGCAATGGATATGCATTTTCCCAAGGAAACCTGAGCTTTTAAGCTCTGAGTAGGGTTGGATTAAGGTTTCCTGGGGCCCTAGAAAAATTTTGCTCCAAGCCCCTTTTAGTATGAATTAATCCTGCGTAATTATAGTAGGAGCCATATGTAAACGGGATCTTGGGACCAACGAAAATGCTCGCAACGATCGCTCGCTAAATACGTTCTGAAATTTAAATTTTACATTTTGAAATGAAGTCGCTGCAAGTAACATATTTGCATGCAACGTGCATAAAAAACTCTAAAATTCGCGGAAATTCATGGCACGATAAAATTACTGCCCTAGTGATCAGGTTTAATGGGCAACGATTTTGAAGAAGCGTTTAGTCGTCACTGCGCTGAGCTTCTCAAGAAAATCGGATCCTAGATCTAACCCTATCTCTGTAGAGTAAAAGCGGGTTTTTACATGATGTGACTTGCTCGCCTCGGAGGCTGCACATTTTGCAGCCTTTCATAAGTCAGTCGAAAGTTACTCAAAAAGTTCTACTTTAATTGCCTCCAAATTTCACAAGAAAATAGTCGATAGAATTATTTATATTCATGAGTATAACAATAGAACTAAAGAAAATATATTTAAGCGTATTTTTTAACTTGTAAATGCTTGCTGTTTCAACTTTAGTGCATCGGAAGAAAATTTTGTTTACTTTACAAGTTAACCGAACAAATCTTAATATGGTATATAAATATTGGAGTGTTTAGCAAGATTCGAGGTCAAGAGGGGGGGTTAAAGCCAACAAATTCCCATCGCATTGCATTTATTTTTAATTTTAATTCCCTAGTGAGACGACATTTTTTTCTACAAAGGGCCAAGTCACAAATAGTTAATTCCCCCACCCCCGCTAGTCACTAGTAGATCAGTAGTAGCTAGTCACTAGTAGGTCACGTAACTTTGACACAAGTTTCCCCACCGATAGTTTAGTCCATCAATCAAGTGATGTAATTTCAATTCAAGTGAATTTACTGTATTCAACATCGAAGCTTACAAAACGTAATTCTGGTCAGTAATTTTACTCTGCGCATAAAGGAAATCTCTTCTATGAGTGAGATAACATAATTAAATATATAGGTAGAGGATGAAATAAATTATGAAGTTGTAGCTAATATGTATTTTATGTCATAAACCAGGGTCTACAACATTTTTCAGTCCAAGGGTCAATTTTGCTTATTCTTGTTGGGTCGCGGGCCGCACTATTGTGACGAAAATATTAGGACTGAACAAAGGTGGATCTGGTTGGGGGCATAGGGGGTGATTCTTGTGGATTCGCTTTTGTTGCCTGTTTTTTTTAGATCTCTATATTCGTTTGCCCTCCCGCCCCCGAAAATATTTTCTAGTTCCGTCGCTGAAACTGAATAAACATATATTATAACATAAAATACGTATGAAGGAAAAAAATATTTATAGTACTTTTAGTTATTAATATATAAAGCAAAATTAAACATTTTAGTGAGATTTTTAGCAGTGTTTATGTTTAACAAGCCTGCCAGGTCTTATTTTTGACATTGCAACCAAAAGTGTGTTTTAAAGGTGGACGTCGGTTATTCTGGTCCTAATTTTTGATTTTACTAACTTCATCTTGAAAAGAGTTGTTCGCAGACGTGTATGTTCCCGAATAGTGATATCGTTTTCGGAGCATGCAGTCGGATGGTTGGAAGATGTTCTTATCGATGTATTTAGAATAGAATTCAATGAGTCATAAGTTGAATTTTAGTTTAAAATCATTGTTGACCTTCAAATCAATGAAGCTACTTTTAATATCCATATTCAAAAGAAATTCAAGTAAAATACGATTAAGGAAAATTGAGTGCTTAGTTCTCTAGCATTTTAAGATATTTATTACTAAATGCGAATATGTGAACACAATAAAATAAAATAGATAAATTTAAAACTCACAGGGTGCAAACAGTGTATTTTTGTGTAAAACAATTCGTATTTTTCAAAAGCCGTTGGACCGCAAAAAACATGTCGGCGGACCACGGGTTGAAGACCCCTGTCATAAGCTAATAACAATAGTATGAGCAGAAATCAGGGCCTGAAACAAAACTTACCGGCCCACTAGATACTTTAGCAGATCGGGCCTTCCAACAAGTCAAAACGCCGTTCTTAAGTCATTTTTCAAGTGCCAAAAACTAAAGGATTGTCAAATTCGTAATTGTTTAAACAATTCTTGTAAATAATTTTAAACGAAGAAAAAATGAAAAATTTCGTTCCTGGCCTCAGCTGTATTTGCCCCCCACCCCCGGCCCTACAAAAGTACATTTTAATAAAGCATGCATGTCTTATGGAACAAATGATCTTATCTCGATTTAATAACATGTGTGTGTGTATGTGGAAGGCTATGATTTAGTGTCTAGTCGAGTGAATGTATATTGTTGTGGGTCAGAGCCAAAATATTTTCGAGGTTCACCGGCCGCCAGTGATAGAAGATAGGGCTTCTCTGGACTAAAATAATTTACTTAAATAAAATATTTTTCTGGAGCTAGATAAGATAAACCACAGAACTTAATTTTCGCATCATCATTAAATGCCAATCATGAGCATGGCGAAAGTGGCTGTGCAGGCGCTGTTCTTTGAAGAATATTCAAGTCAGTGTATCAGTCGCTTATGCTCCAATGAAACAATCAATACACATTACACATATTAGAGATTATAGCACTTTTCATTCATATAAAGTAGGTTCTATGTGAACCTACTTAAATGTGACGGCCATCCTAGCAATTTTCCAATCCTAACAATTCCAAAGGTGATACCAAAAACAAAAAATATTATTCACCGTAAACTGAAGTTTGGTTTCCTAGACTCAATGACGGATTATTGCACAGACAAACAAAATACATGTCTAGGATCCGATTTTCTTGAGAAGCTCAGCGCAGTGACGACTAAACGCTTCTTCAAAATCGTTGCCCATTAAACCTGATCACTAGGGCAGTAATTTTATCGTGCCATGAATTTCCGCGAATTTTAGAGTTTTTTATGCACGTTGCATGCAAATATGTTACTTGCAGCGACTTCATTTCAAAATGTAAAATTTAAATTTCAGAACGTATTTAGCGAGCGATCGTTGCGAGCATTTTCGTTGGTCCCAAGATCCCGTTTACATATGGCTCCTACTATAATTACGCAGGATTAATTCATACTAAAAGGGGCTTGGAGCAAAATTTTTCTAGGGCCCCAGGAAACCTTAATCCAACCCTACTCAGAGCTTAAAAGCTCAGGTTTCCTTGGGAAAATGCATATCCATTGCCATGCGGCAAGGTGTAATGAGAACTGTTTGATGTTTAAAATTTATTTAAGTTACATTTTGTTTTATTTTCTGAACTAAGTGGAAACATATATGCCTGACAAATTAATTATCTATTTACTTCTTTTTATTGTCTAATATTTAATTTATGTCACGTTCTTTTCTACTTTTGCGAGAGCAATTGTCAGAATCGATTGTTATACGGCAAGTTGGCCGGTTTCTATCTCTTTTGCAATCAATCAAGCGCAAGCAAACATAGCCTGTCTAGTAGCGAGTATACTCGTTGAATGTCTCTGTCTGGATGTCAAATAAAGTTTATTAAAATAATCTTCGCTTCGTTTTTTCGCCGATCTCAAGGTAAGGACATCACGATATAACTCAGTAAACTTGACCAACTAGTAACGCATTCGCAAATCCAGTCATTAGCCCGGGTTTAGCTCACAATGGTATGATACAAAGTGTGACCAATAAGTAGGGTGAATCACCCCTCAAATCGAAAATGGGATTAACCCGATTTTCAGCGACACATTCGTCGTACTCCCTAATGTTCAGTTCCCTCCCTCCCTTCAACAGTTATTTGACTCTGCCTCAATTCTTTTCCCCAAGTCTTATTACAATAGAAGGTTTCCTAAAACATACCAATATCAAGCTTTTCCTTCGCATAATTACTGCTAATTTACGAATATATTAGATAATTACTTCCAATTTACATATAGTCCAACGGCTTAATTATATTCTCCTTATTTTATTTTACTCTTTCTATTCTGACATATCTATGCAGTTCTCTGTCTAGAAAATCATCAGCTTCTTAATCATTTCCAGTATACCTGAAAAAGCAAACGTAGTGATGCTCGTAACAATATTAGTCAATTAATTTGAACGTATTACCGAAAGAAAATAAGTTGCACCGGTAAATTATATATTTCCAATGCGAGCAATAATGGACATAACAAAATAATACTTGCCATAAAATTACAGTTATTTCTAATATCTCTTCGAGTATTTTCGTTTCAAAGATAATTAGTTTCCTCTTTTCCTTTTCCAGTCATCAGAATGAGTTTGTTGTTTTGCATCTCCTTTTGTAATTCTTTCAGAAGGAGAAAATTCTAAAACAAAAGGCATCGCTCCACAGATCGTGTTTTCCTCAACCAGATCCACGAGATATCCTACCAAACTTGATAACTCTATGGGGAACCATTATCTTGAGCTCGATAGTGAAGCGTTGATTAACGCCTGGCATTCCGAAAAAACGAGGGTCTTTTCTCCAACGAGCACTTCTAAAAAACTCCTTTCTCCCACTCTTTCCCTTAAGAATCTTTATCTTCTGGGAAACTTATTTATCCCTCCTTCTTGCACTTTTCAGATGAACGAGGAATTTTTATTGCCTTTATTTGCGGTAGCAAACATTAACGTGTACTGTAATGGCTGAGTTCCCGATTGCAGCTACTTGACAGCAGTTCTCAATTTAGCTGTTAATGTTCGATGCACGAAAATCATTAAGGATTAGTAGCGTGGGAAATTTAGAAGTCCAGACTGTAAATTGTCAGATTTAAAATTGAAGATACACTTCATTTTTTCACGTGAACTGAGGTTTAACTTAGGCATTTAGAAGCGAGATAATGTTTCTGAAATTTCTGGTTATTGACATTTCTAATTAAACTGAAGAATTGGTAATGAATTGTAATATTTATAGGCCAAAGACACAATGTCCTTCTTCTTCGAAAGCAATTTATATTACAGCAAATTTATCCATTGACACGTCAGTCCAAATTTAAATCAAAATACTTCAAGCAATTAAAGTATTTTAACACTTTTTTACTGTGCGTTGACAGTAATGAAATGACAGGATAAAAAATGAGCACAAGAAAATCGATCAGTTAGGTGTCAGTATCTGTTTGCTTACTAAGATTCTAGTAAAATATCGGTGTGAAATCACCGCTTTGACTACTAGTGACTACTAGTGAATATTAGTGACTTTAAGTAAGCTTAAATGAGCTTTAAGTCAGCCTTTAGATTTAGACGAACCGTTAAGTTAGCTTTCTCCGACACACTGAATTTACAAGAGTTATATAGTTTTGACTAAAATAATTATAATAACTATTAACTGTAAAACATAAGAATAATATCAGGTTTTTAAACAAGTTAATTGATAAATAATACTATAAATTGCACATATAAATTGCATACTATAATTTGACATGGTTTTGGTTTCCACAAACAGTGGTAGACCAAGATTCTTCAGGTAGTTCCTTTATTTGGATTAGGTAACTAAATCATTTTCCATAAAACTGTTTCCCACAAAAAAATAGATCAGTTCAAGTCCACATCAGCTTCAAAGATGGGATTAAAAGATCTACGTGACCACACACTTGATTGGTTGATTTTGTCCATAAATTACAGAAAAAACAAATGTCCAATACTACAATATACAACCTTATAAAATGATTTCAACCGTTAATATAAATGCTTCGGCATAATAACTTTAATGCCCCATAAAAACACATTTACAATATAAGTTGAACGCACTAACTTTAAAAGCATTAGATAAACTATATCACAAAAATAGGTTTAGTTACAGCAACCATTGTAGAACCAAAATCACGCAAACTAAATGAATATCACCCAATAGAAGTTGTTTTCCTCTCCCAGGCCTGGGTTTAATCCAACTATAAAATCAGTCCACTGGCATGAAAAACGGTGCTGTTTCTTCAGGGTCAATTCCGACTGCTAACAGCCTTTAGAAAAGGTTCTCATCGGCAGGCAGTCATTGTTTTACCAGAACAGCAAGTTACTATCCACTAGTTTCCCAGCTTCACAGCTCTGATCTTGCAGTGGAATCGTGTGTTTATTAACGTCATAGCTTTTAACACCATATGACGTATCAGCCAGCCTACAGAATGGAGTTACTGACAGCAGCTTGCAAGCAACTACCACATCATTCAAACCAGCATCCTTAACCCACCGTGACTAGCCGAAAGTTCCGACATTCGAAAAATCTGCTAAAATTTTTTTTTTCCAGTCGGAGGAAAAACCCTTTTTAAAAGCATCGAAACGCATTATACTATTATAAGGTGGCAAGTAATTCCTTTACACCATCTATCCTTATGTATATTGAAATGAAATAACTACCAATGTTAGAGTTTACACATAAAAAGTAACTATGATACTCTTCACCGGTGCTTGATCACTAGACCTTGAACACGATATGAAAGGAAATAAAATAATAATTGGTGGAATGATGGTGAAAAAGAAAACATAGTATCGACAAATAACTAGATACAAATAACTTTTATAATGAATAATATGGTTTTCTAACATTATTCTATTAAAATAAGGTAAAAATGCCATAACAAATTGATATTTGAGTCGAAATTCTTATCTTTTCACCAGGTCGCTAAAACAGTCTTCAAAAATGGGTATATTCTGCATAATTTTACATTTTTTTCCACTCTGAAAAGGTACTCATCAAAAAGGCTAATACATTTCGGTACTTCCTAATTTTAGCGGCCTCCAAAATAAATTGCCAAGACAATGGGTAATTCTCTCCAAAATCTCGCGACGTATTCTTATATTAGCATCGTATTGCATTTTTGCTAAGGTTATAGTTTAAGTTATAGTTTTGTTCCAGCTTAATTGTTTTGTTTAAGGGTTAACTTCAATATCAATTTTCTCCGTATATACTTGCTTCGCGCGCACCGTTCAAAAAAATTAAGACTTAAAAAGTTGCAAGGAACATTTTGATAATAGGTCCATCCCTATCAAACGCCTGGAACTTTTTTTCGGTTTTCGAAAACTAAATTTGCCACCTTTCTGACACTAAAATCAGTTTGGTCATTCTCCTACTACGAAGATTTGGATATACGCTACGTTGCCATCTGTCTTGTGGTGAGACAAGCATGACTGAAGTGTTTGCCGGATTTCCTATTGTGCAGAAAATTCCTCATGGAAACAACAGACTTACTCTATATCAATTATTTTCATTTGAATTCGAAAGGACGCCAAATTCTTCTTTTGTTGATTACTAGCATGAGACTGAAATGAAATTTTGCAGAAACTAACTAGCCATTTGTCGAAGAAAAGTTTTTACGCAAGAGTTTTACATCATAGTCCAGTACTGAATTCATTCTGAAGAAAAACGCCGGCCTAGCATTCACAGTTCTACAACCTCATCTTACCGCCTGTTTTTTTTTTTGCTGTGATCTGCTCAGATCCGATCGTTTGTCATCGGACAACCTGATTGTTGTGATTCACGTCGCTAGTGATTAAAGCTGTGTGCTCAGCCACCGAAGGGGGCAAGCCAGCCTCAATAGGTGCTGGTCCCAAGCTCGGATAAATGAGGAGGGTTGATGTCAGGAAAGGCATCCGGTCATAAAAATGCCATGCCAAGGCTAAGGCGTACCCTGTAAGCGACGCGTAGACATGTCGCCCGACATCTGTGAGAAGTGGGTGCCGACCCCATATAAACATGGGAAATGGCAAAGCGAAAGAAGTGCCGACCCCATATAACATGGGAAATGGCAAGCGATTAAAGGTACGTCTTCGGTCGTCATCACACTCGCCACTTCATTGTTTTCCTAATGCAATCCTGCAGAATATCAACTAGATTGAACGGACCATAACGCCGACCCCATATAACATGGGAAATGGCAAAGCGAAAGAAGAAGAAGAAAGAAGATTGCATTTTGCTAAGGTTTGTTTTCTACGATTTTGGATTTTGCATTGGTTTTTAAAATATTATTTGTTTTTTTGAAAATATGCGGTTAACAGTCTTTAATTTACCAAATATAGAGGTGGATGCTATATTGTTTTTTAAAGAAAGAGCTCTTTTACCAAACAATATGTGAGTATTATTCTTTTTATTTTATTTTGGAGATTCTGGCGTAATCGCAAAGTCGCCAAATAAGATAGGTGGCGGCAATAATAAGGAAGTACTGACTTTTCTAAAATAATTGAATTTAGGGACATAAAATGAACAAAATATCGTATACTCTAAATCCACGATATGCGCCAAATCAACGTTTGCCTTCAAAATAAGGAAAGTAGAATAAAATTTAGTACACTATATGTTTACAATTTTATGGCCTTAACTTCAATTGTTTTCGAAACATCTTGCCTGTTTTTTGGTTGTTATCTTCCAGAATAGCTAAAATTGCATGAATTTTCGCAGGATATGCCCATTCCCGTATACTACCTTAGCAACTCGTTCGCTAAATTAGCGTTTCTGAATAACGACCCAAAAATAATCCTTTTATATTCAAATATACACATTCCAAAAATCACAATTAAAAAGGACAGAAAATTTTATTTACTAATTGTCTTCTAATATTAATTTTTAGTCACTGCCTAAGAAATGGCTTTCCCGAGACCGAACGGAAAGATGACCTCATCTTGTTAAATATGACAATATTTATGATTCATGCAGCTATTACCGCTCTTCGTCTACCATAATGAGCTGTCTGTTCATGAGAGCAATTGTCATGGACATATATATATATATAGACATTGACAGAAGCTCGAATTGCCTACTTGATAGCATGCCATAAAGTGACATTTGGCTACAAAGCTATCTGTTACCAAGGGTTTGTGAATGAAGTCCTGGAGGTGTTGGAATACGAAATACGTATGTGAAGTTGGAGAGCACATGTAACCACCAATACACCATGTGTTTTGGAAAAGTACTATATTGTGTAAAATTTCTCATAGTACTTTGTTTCAAACAATATAATATTAATCAACGTTTATTGGCGTACTGATACCAGTGTTATGGCGTGATCATCACGCCTTAACATCGGCGCTGTTATCACTACGCCAATAAACGCTGATTAATGTCGTCGTTTGATGTAAGCTGCGTAGTGTTCGATTTATATAAATAAAAGCACTTTGTTTATTATCGATCGGATATGCTGCCAACGGTGAAAGGTAGAATATAAAAAAAAATATTGTATTTCGGCATGTTGAAGCAAATAATTGAAGCCAAAAATAGAAAATCGTGTTTTTATCTTGGATATTTTCATAAACAAGTTATTTTATGCAACATAATCTTAACTTTTCAACAGTTATCCGTATTTTCTGGTGAGATGCTATTTTCATGGGAATTTCAAAATTGCTAAAACTTTTTTGAGATAAGTGAACTAGCGAACGAAGTTACTGAGGAAATATTTTGCTCTGCCATTTACATTTAATGAATTTTACAGGTGCACAAATGCAAATGTCGATCACTAATTGTATGATCATGTGTTCAAAATATATCATATTATAAGTAAGTTATTATGTTTGCAGCAATTTTTTTCATTTTTTATAATACATATACGATTATTTTTCCAATACCTGTGGAAGAAAATTTGTTTTTAAACTGGTTCATTGAACTTGTTAAACCAATCCCTTCATTGGACATATTAACTTTTGTATCTTATTTCTTTTATCATCCTTGTTATCTTCTTTTTCCGATTGTTTGTCTATTGTTTCGATTGATTGATTGATTGTTTGGCTTTTTTATGGCGCAAGAGCATCTGGGCTATACTGCGCCAAGTATTGCTTCGATAATGTCTAATAAATTGAACGCCATTATCGTAACGCAATGTAAAAATAATTTATATATATGGCATATACAGCAATAATTATTGCTGTATTTATATATTATTGCTGTCAATTATAATTGACATATACTCATGTTTATGAAAATTTCAACACCAGAGAGAAATTATCCGATTCAACTGAACTTTACAGGAAACGCAAAGAAGAATATGACATGCAAATGGTCAGAAATTCAGCGTGAATAGCATGCTTGGATTCAGCAGCGCCATCTGAATGCTCGTAAGAGGAGTATAAATAGAGAGCTATGGAAGAACAAGGCAAGTATTTGTATCGTTATCAGAGAACTGAAAACTAGTGAGCAAAGGACTACGTGCCCACATTTATTTGAGGGGGTACTTTTGACTATAAACCATCGATGCCTCCGATTACAATTGGTGGATGGGTATAGACAATGGCATGCAGATTGTATCCTTACCGTCTTTTCGAACAAGTCCCGCAATAATTTGGAATAAAATGGGAGCCGCTGACGCGTCAGAAGGTATTCTGGTAAACATCCGCTTCTAGCATTTGTTTTAGAGCGCTATTCTACCTATACGGCCGATGTGGTGGTATGGATGTTAGTCGCTATGATAGGCGATCCGAACTGTCACAAATTGAGGGTACTTTCAATAGCAACCGCTGCATCAGGGAGGTTTTAGAAGCTCAAGTTAAGTGTACCCTTCATTCAACACGCTTCTGTCGCTATATTCCAACATGACAATGCCTGACCACATGTTGCCCGGAATGTCTACGCCTTCTTCATAGCAGAGGAGATTCCGTTTCTTCCTTAGCCTGCTCGATCACTAGACACGTCACCGACTGCACGTGTATGGAATATAGTAATTTGTCGACTGGACCACTACCGTTCTACAGCAGTCACTACCAATAAATTGTGGACTCGGATCGAAGAAGCCTAACAGGCAGTACCCCAAGAACACATCCAAATCCTATTTGATTTGATGTCAAGACGTTTAGAGACCCTTATTGCCGCGTGGTGGTGGCTTCATTTGATATTGATTTTCTGTACGTAATATAGTTGTTCTGTCTTTAAAGTTAATTATATTTTTAAAATATATATGTAACAATTCCTATACTCAAGTTGTTAGCTGAAACTAGAGCCTTTTGTCACAGGAGGAAAAAAGAGGCATCGTCCTTAAGCTAAATTTGAAATAGTGTCTCTTCGTTGAGCCCGAAGTGCCTTAGACTGCCAGGTCATTGAGGAGAGAACTAAACTCTATTTCTTCTATTTAAATATTGTAAGTTCTTATTTCCTCCCTCAACGCTAACACAATTGCTAAATGATGGTCAACACACAATGCCTCCAGAGCGAGATTTTTGTGTTTCCGTGGGGGAATATTTTATAGGTAATAATTCCGACACCCACGGTTTTAGCTCAAATTAGAGATTTTGACAAGAGGAAAAGAAGCATCGTGCCCGACCTAGATTAGAATTAGGGTCTCTCCTTTGAACCCGGAGCTCCCTAGACAGCTAGACCATCGGGGAGAGGGACAAAACTCCGTTTCTCAATATTTAAAGTAGTAAGGTATTATTATTATCCTCCTAAAACTTAGGCGCCAGAATTATTACCTATAATAAATTCCCCACAAAAAAGACACAAAATTCTCACTCCAATGGCTTTTTGTGTCGACCATAATTTGGCAATTGCATCCAACTATTCTATAATATCGGTGTTTCTATTACTATGCTTAAAAAGGTTGATAAAAATTGTTTCTTAACTGGGTAATTATTCTGAATTTTATCCTGCGAATTATTTGTGTCATTTCCGTATGCAAGGGGGGTTGATGAGGGTATAACCCCCACTACGATGAACTTTGATATGAATACATATGAATATATGAGGTCATAGTTCTGTAACTCCCCTTAATGAATTTTCTGTATACTTCGATGGTTTTTGCATACTTATGTATCCGTTATAATGTACTAATTTTGTTAAGCCTTTAAATGTCGTTATAAATGAGTTCGTTTATAATAGAATAAAGATCAGCGACCAGTGTGAAGAGTATTGAGCAAAGTACAGTGTGTATACGCAATACTAATGAAGTTATATGAAATATTAATTCATTTATAATTGTTTCAATGACTCATTATACCTTTGGAATGTGTATTTTGTCTTCAGAAGGCATATACCTATTGCTTTAATTTTATTTTATTATACAGCTGTCCGAACATAAAAATTATAAAATATGTTTTCACTTCCGCATATAGAGAGATGTTACGAAGGAAAAACATATGTCTCTATATTTTTATACAAGGCGCACGTGATAAATGTGTATGTATAAATTATTCCGAGCAACGTTAATGCTGTGTACTAAAATTCGTATATCGCGATATAACAGACATAAATATATAATTCTATAGAGTATTAAACTTTTTTCATAATGCGTTGTTTTGAAAGAAACCAAAGTAAAATTTAAACCACTCCACAAAAATGTTCCAGATACTAATAGAGATAAGCTCTAGAAAGTCAGGAACTGGAAACTGGACTTTTGCGATAATTTTGGTTCCCTCTTGGAACCTTTTGTCACCTAGCGGAAAGCGAGTTTAAATGTTATGGCCGCAGATCCTCTAGAAAGATTCCGGAGTTATAAGCCTGGGGTTTCAGAGTTTTAATCCCGGATTTTCCGTAAGGGGGATAATTAAAGCTAACTATATAAAAATTGCGCCGGTGGGAAATACAGATCGTGGTGAACAGTTGCAATTATGATTTAATTATACTCTGTCTAATTATTTCCCTATTTTTTCTAATTAATCCTGTAATTTGATGCACTCTGTGTATATAAAACATATCAATGGCTACACTGAACCGGTAAGAGTGATCGTTGAAATAAATTAAGAAGGTTGGTTTTGGGGTTTACACATTAATTGAGATTTTATATGCGGGCCTGGAAACAGCTGCTATGTTCTGGGATTTATAATTATTCAGAAGCTTTTAGGGCATGAAAAGGCTTTTTCCCACTAATTCACTTTTTGAATAAAACTAAAAAATAATTTGGATCACTTTCGTGAGTGAAAGGGAGCCTCTAAATTAATTCGTTGATTAGAAACGCAAGCCAATAACTTAACGTGAATTAAACCAAATTTGAAATTACCGTAATAAATTTAATACCATTTGTAGCTTGAAAAGGCAAAATTATATTCAAATGCTGTAAAGTTAGGAGCCATGAGCTTTATGCAAAGCCAAAATTAATGTTTAAAGGGATTTTAGCTTTCCCATAATTTATTTCATAATGCAGTGGGGATAGAGTAACGCCCCCATGTGGACAAAAATAGCAAAATGCTTTCTGAAAATTGGCCAAACATTAACGTTAAAGAATCGCCAGTTAATAGCCACTAATACATATCATACTTCTCTGCAAATGCAATGTACAAAAGCACTATTCCTATCATTGACTATTCGTCACTCTGGGTGGGTCTGTCTACTTGTGCCTAATTACAGGCCTGCGGTAATTAGGGTCGAGCAGAGTTTTACCCTTTCGTTGTAGAACCATACACTTCCTTTTTAGGCACACGCGATCAAAATAGAAATATGCCAAGGCTCTCCTTCGAAACTGACATTTCAGAATTGACATGAAAATAATTAATTTCCAGAGTATTTTAATTTCCATTAAACCTTAATGAAAATTTCGTATCCCAATGTAAACTTGATAATCATTTTCCTTATATTTAAGCACCACGATTCCCTCTTAATCTATTATCGTTTATGTTCAACATTGTCCTAAGTTTTCCCGAAATGCGTCAAACTTCACTCCGTAATTTACGAACAGCACCCCAAACAATAATTGATGGCTTCGAATGAAAATATTTCACATCGTCATAGATATAAATTGTCCGCCAATGTATTCTTGACGAGAATAAAAGAACTATATTCCAAAATTAAATATGAAGATAAGGTATTTTGATAACATATTTTAATAATTGTTTGAGGGAGAAAACAAAAGTTTAAATATTTATTTAAATTTTAAGATATTACTTAAATAAATTTCTGTACTTAATTCCCGAAAGAATACTTAGTGCAGATAAGGCAATGTAGAAATTTATTCGTCTGGAAGCTAAATATCTATGTAGAAATGTCATGTTTATTTAGAAATACTAACTCTTATTTGCCACAAGATAAGCCGAAACTAGGCTAGAATTTTTTGTTTTTTTTGACTTATTCCTATTATTTATATAACCAATTATAAGCGCGTAAATAATCGGCGAAGCATTCCATAAAAGACATGGAATATTAATATGAACGTTATAAGACGCAGTTTTTGACGAATTTTTTTTAGAGAAATGCATATTGTCGCGGTTTAGACAGACGTTGTTGTCCCTTGTAAAGGATCGATTAGAGCAATCTGCAACTAAACGCTAAGTAATGGCAATTTATAATGGCAATTCTTTGTTTTGTGGAAGCGTCTTCTGTTAGTGGAAATATATCAGTAGCATAAACATAGTACAAGGTGAAATGGCATCATTTTGAGTTCAGTCTGAGTTCGTTGCAGTCTAGATCTTTGATGAGTGATAGCAGTGTCCGTATGAAACGAATCAATTCTCTCTCTTCATGACGTTAGTATTAATATTTAGTAATTAACTTTCAGCAAGGAAGTTCAATAAATGCACCAAAAACGTACCAAACAATGTAGTACACAAGATAAGGTATTATTAATAAAATGCACAGGAAATACGTTATGCGCATTTACGATTACAGCATTTCTAGAAATATAGTTGAATATGAGTATTACTCTAAAGTCTTGGAGACAGATCTATAAATAAGTAAGAAATTTTAAAGAAATAAAAACTTTTAATTACTCTATATTTGAATAAAGAAACCGATATTTATCCTATAAAAAAATTAAGTACAAGAAGGAAATTTTAATTTCTGAATGCATACGAAAATGCTGTTTAGATTCAAGAAAAAAGTAGATTTTGCGGTTCTGAATTATGCTTATTTTAAAGAGTTCAGTTGTTGTATATCTTTGGTAGAAGGAACGTGTACACCTTGTAATAACTTAAGTATAGAATGAGCGTCATTTTCATGAATTAATGAATAAGAGGTATTAGTGTTATTTAGAGCTTTTGATGGGCTTCATTTGAGAAAATTGCGATACA
The DNA here is from genome assembly GCA_006491805.2 of Dysdera silvatica. Lineage (NCBI taxonomy): Eukaryota > Metazoa > Arthropoda > Arachnida > Araneae > Dysderidae > Dysdera > Dysdera silvatica. The sequence continues at coordinate 156,330,201 of QLNU02014802.1, read as the reverse complement.
CACCTGGATAAAATTTGTGAAATTATCTGTTTATCAAAATGCTAGCCAAAAGGATATCTGAGAGACTGCATGTGTAATCAGAAATTTTGATTCAAACTTTCTGAAACATTTATTTATTACATTTATTTGTCATTTTTTTTTTTAACAATTTCCTTAGAACATTTCTTTCATTCGTTTTCCCTTGTTCAATGAATTTCCGCTTTCTTATTTTATATCCTCACCATTTTCCACATTGTCGTCCGCATCATATTCAATTACTAAATCATTTTCAGACTAAATCTGACTTGAATACCAAGGTTTGTTTTCGTTGTTAAAGAATTTTGTAATTATTGGTCTTACAAAACTGGACAAATAAACCGATGAGATGTTTAGCCTTTCTTATTGCAAATGATTCAGAAAAAAAATGAAAATCGTTCACACATAAAACATTGTGAATATGTTTCAGCTCAGTGTTGTTTACTGGATTATTAAGTACGTAAATTTCGACCTGTTTTGTTTATATTCACTGTGAAAAGTCCACTTGAAACTCAACAACATTTATCCTTTGCATGTTGTATGCATGCGTACTCATATTCGAGTTGCATGCTGCACCAACTCCACGCGCAATAAAGTTGCATTTTCCGTAATTGTGTTGCATTCTTCGTAGCCATGATCATATATTTTTAAATCTGTAAAGAATAAAGTATAATATTGTGAAAGTATATATGACTGCTTCTTCAGATATATGCATGAAATTAAGTTTATTTTCTGTTTTTATGCATTGAAAACGTGCATATGTAGAAGCCTAATTAAACGATAGATGAATTTTCATTTTCACTTACTTAGGATGCAAGTTCATGCAAAATCAAAAGATTATTTCGTGACTTAGTTCCCCATTACAAACTTCTTATAGCGGTCCAAAATCTCACCGATTTCGTCAGAGAAATGGTTTTTGTCTGGACATTCAAACGATCATGTATCACATCTTTGATTTCCTCATTACTATGACATCTTCAATCACGTATAGACTTCTTTCAGTAATCTGAACAAATGGTAATCATCAGAGGTAGATACGGTCTGTAAAATGCATGGGGAAGACAAAGATTTGCAATTTTCTGGTGGCTGCATGTGGACATATGTTGTCATGAAACAATAATACCTTCTTTGACAACATTCCTCCGTGTTACGTTTAGTGTGGATTTGCAGGTTTTACCATCGTTTGAAGATGGTCACAATATGTAGAATTTTTAAAGTTGTCTCTTTTAATGAAACCATAAAAAAAAACTGGAAACAGCCAACATTACCTTTTTTTATAGCCGGGAATCTTGAAATTTTCATTTTTCATGGCGAGCTAAGGTGTTTCCATGCAAGGTCTGTTTTTCGCTTTCTGTGTCAGAGTTACGTACTCACATCTCATTGTCGATGTCTGTCCATTCCAAAACACTGGAATAATCTTCAAACGAACGCAAAATTTGAGGCGCAATGTTTATACATTGTTATTCGTGACCCCCCCGTAAGTTGTTTGGTCGCCCAGTTTGTGCATATCTTCCAGCATCCAAGGACATTGTGCAGTATGGTATGAAGATATCTGATGATGATGATATCCAAAGGTTTAGCGATTGTAGCCGGAGAAATTCTTTTTGATCAAAAACTAAACTTTCTTTACGTCATCTTCGCCATGTGAGGTTGACGACTGACAATCTAGGAGTTCATCATTGACGTTCCTTTTACCGGACTTGACGCGTACTCTCCATTAATAAACTGTATCAGAGACATACGGTTGATTCCACATTGCGTCGATATTTTTTATGAGTTTAATGCCTCCACACACAATTATTTTAACAAAATTGTGTCTCTCAATAGTGCAATCAAATGATTATCCATCAATGAATATAATAAATCAACATCCATCTTTATAAGGCAAGGGCTTGAGCGGCAATTATACTAGTGCAATGCATGACTGGATTTGTCTGACAAGCCTCCATTATCTTACATCAGCTGAAAGTCTACCTGCAATAGTAGTGATGTAACGTCAGAATTGCCGTTACCCACTAAATTAATCTTGTATAAAATACTATTGAATAACAATGTAATATTCTAATTCCTGCTAAGTAGATAATATATATATTTAGTATTTCATCTAGAAAAAAATTAGGACAGGGCACACGGACTGACAAGAGGCCATTTTTTTCTGGCCCTCTAAATACACGGATACTCATAATGAACATCCACAGTTACGTCAGTTTACTGCTACTAACTCTTTTAAACAACGTCTTAATTGATTTAGCTACAGATGCTACTTTCTTTACATTTTTAGTTTTCGTTTGCAGGTAAGCATTTTTGGAGGGTCTTTTTTTTCCCCCGAGTGAAATATATTCGAAAGACGAGGGTAAATTGCGTATGATTGCGATCTAACGACAGTGTTGCCAGATGGCAAGATTAAAAAATCCCAACTTCATATAAAATAGTAATTAAATTAATATAACCAGGTGCTCACAGTGATTGAGCATTTGTGGCAAACTCCTTGTCAAAAATGCAAAATTTAAAAATTGCTGAACAATTGCAAAAAGTGTGTTTTATAATACCTGACTAACTGGTGCATCGGTCGATGTGTATTTCAGGAGCATGAGTCGAAAACAGGACTCTTTGTGAGCGGACGCACTTTTATATAACTTTTCAGCTTTGTTATTAGGTTTAAATGTATATTTTTTGCGCCTTTATATATTAATGGATTTAAATTGAATCAGGTTTGCGTGTTAACGAAAAGGTAAGAGCTTTCTTTTAAATTATGCATTAGCTTATATAGTTTTATTTTTAACATAAGAAAAATTTAACTAAAAACAATTTTTAAGCCATTTTTGCTGTAATTATGATATTGTCAAAGCCTTTTAAAGGTGTGTCACAGTTTGTCGGACTTTTTCTAAATTATAATCGTAATCATTAAAGTATTGAGGGCTAATTTCAAAGAAAAAATATGTTGCATACAGTTGCCATTTTTTCATATAAATTTTTTTACAAAGTACCTTTTTTATTTTCGCAATAATTTTATGACAGATTTTGACTTGAAAGTGAGTTTATTACTATAGATGTAATCTGTATAAATCATGTTGACATATAAAACACTGTTGTTTCCCTTTTGGATTATAACGATTATGATACTAACTTTTATCATTAAATGAAATTATTATTGTAGTTTTTATTATTAAAACAGTTTATATTATACAGTTTTTTTGGATTTTGCATCATAAAGGTGGAAAGGAAATTTATTATACTGGCATTGTACGTATTGGCTAAGGAATCTCACGACAGATCAATTGATGAAAAGCTTCAATTCATGGAAAACAAAGTGGTTGATATAACCAGATGCTGAGAGAAGTTCAACTCACCGCTCACTCAGGTATTTTAAATCTAATTTTAAAAGAAAGTGGTATTCAGTAAGCAACAAGGAGGAGAGGTTCCTGCCGAAGAATAGTGATTGGTTGTCAAATATAATCAAGGCACGTATGTTTTCTTTAACTACCCCAGGCCGCCCTCAAAAAGAATTCGATGAGTTAAGTGAAAGGACCAAACGTAGGAAAACTGAAGAACTGCGACAAAACTCAACCCTCAAGGAGCTGATATTTGCGGCACCTATAAGTCACAGAGCTTATGGAAACCTTGATGTGTCTGACTTGATAAAAAAATCACAGAAAGTCCAACGAAAGCTATAAAATTTAAATGTACGCTTTTAATGTCCGGGAAGAACAAAATAAAAAAAAACGCATACCCCTGAGGAAACACTGGCGATTTTTATTGATGCAGAATTAACAAGAAAGCAATATGAAGTGATACATAGTGCAAACAAAAATGTATACCCTTGCTACTCATTGCTGAAAAGAGCAAAAACAAAATTTTATCCAAGTAAAGACTCAATTAGAGTCTCTGAAACATTGGCTGAAGTAAAGTTGCAAGGTATATTAGATCACACCACTTCAGGGTTATGCAAGTATTTAGAAAAAGTATTTCAAGTTATGGATTTCGAAGAAAGGTACAACCGAGAATTAATATCCAAATGGGGATGAGACGAATTTCATCAATCAGAATTTAAGCAAAATTTTCAGAACGTAAGTGATAGTGATGCCAATGTCATTCAGAGTTCCTGTGTATCTATAAAACTAATTGCTAATATAAATGAAAAGAAGAAAACCATATGAAAAAACCCAACCGTCTCCTCCATAAGACTCTGCAGACCAATCCGCACCCGATTTATATATGAAACATCAGACATAAATGATTATGAAATTATGAAATCCAGCACATAACGGACAAAATAAAGATGTTGAACAAAACAAGAATACCAACCGATTGTGGAGTAATAAAGATTAAACATATTTTCTACTGACAATGGTTGATGGAAAATTCTGCAATGCTACAACCGGGGCAACATAAACAATGAGGTGCTACATCTGCGGACTCACATCAAAACACTTTAATGGATTAGATAACAGTTTTTCAAAAAATCCTGATAATTTGAAGTTTGGTTTGTCAACTGTGCATACACGCATACGATTCTTTGAGTCGGTACTTCACTTATCATACAGACTCCCAATTCAGAGGTGACAGGCGAGAAGTCAAGAAGAGAAAATAATAATAGGAGACACTAAGGAGAACATACGAAGCAAGTTTAAACACGAACTGGGACTGCTTGTTGATTTTCCGAAGCAAAGCTTTAAAAACAGTAATGATGGGAACTCAAACGCTTCCTCTCTGATCCAGAAATTGCCTCACGAATCACTGGAGTAGATATAGAACTAATTAACAGGTTGAAAGTGATATTGGAAGCCATAACAAGTGGCCAGCACATTGATGAAAAAAAGTTTCAAACATATGCTGATGAAACGGCAAGGCTGTATGTAGATCTTTACAATTGACACCCCATGACTCCAACAATGTACAAAGTTTTAATTCGTGGGGCCACTGTAATCAAGCAAGTGATTGTACCATTTGGCCAGCTTTCAGAGGAAGCTCCCGAGGCCAGAAACGAACACTACTATGAGTACTTTGTACAGTAGAGTCTAAAGTACTCCAGAAAGTTCAATGGAGAAGTTTGCAACACAGATGTCAGGAATAGGCTTCTTTTAACCAGTAATCCTTTCATTAGCTGCTCTAAACAAAGGCCCAGGAAAAAGAGCTAGCCATATAGTAGCGAGACCATATAACTTCTTCTTCTTCCAGAGACGTCTGATGGTTGTCCTTCTCATAAAAATCAAAAGATAGTGATGAAGAAGAGAAAATTCAGGAAAAAGACGAAGATCACAGTTCTGAAGAATCAGATTGAAATTTTAATGCGTACATACTTCATATTAGTAAATGCTCCTAATTGATGTTATATACAAATAAATATAAGTTAATAGTCAACAGCAATGGTTTTAACTTTAAAACACATAAAAAATATTTTTGGCCAGGATTTTGTCATAAATATTCCACTGTGGGGCTGTTCGAGGTTGATTTTGAACCCGGGCGACCTGTCATGGATCGCTTTTTGGCGCCAACCCTTCCTCTGGCGAAAACAGGAGATTTTCACAGATGCGCAGTAAGCTATGTAACATATAAAAGCGGCCAAAAGTATCTGAAAGAATTTCTCTAAAATGTCTTTAAAATTTTCCCTTTTTAGAGAGATTTTCTACTGTTGGGTGAATTAAAAAAAAATTTAACTTGACTTCAGTTTGGCGCCCTCATCCAAACGGGGCCCCGGGCGGCCGCCCCCGAATGTAACTATGATTTAGTTAAATAATATGCTATACCACATGATATGTGAGCTTCATAAAATAGGGATGTAAAATATGCTTAATTTAGAGTTTAAAGAGAAGCAAATTGATTTTAACAAAACTTTGATCTGGAAAATGCGTGGAACTGCTAATATCTATCTGCGTAGTCCGTGGTTGAAAGTCTGCAAACCTAGTAACAGTGCTTTGTTTACAAATATTCGTCAGCAATCTTATTTTACCAAAACCATCAGTGTTATTACAGAAATGAAATGTTGGAGTACAAAATTTTTATAAATCAACAAATTTCATCACGCGTTTTGGATTCTAACGTGGGAATTTGAATCATCATCGGGGAAGGATGGTGCGTTATTTTCCGAGGGTTGGGTGGGACATATGGGCACAAGGGCGGACAAATTGAAGGGCAGGGTGCTAATAGGTAGAGCAACGCGTTGCGCCCTTCTATTTTGCTTTAGATGAACACTAATATATATATATATATATATTAGTTATATACATAACTAATGTTTTATAATTTTATACAAGAGTTCATTCAGGAACTTCATTATGTTTAACGACAGAAATGACAAATGTACATTTAAATATTTTGAAAAATTTTGAAAAATGTATTTTAAAAAGACGCAACTTTCATTATGATCATGATACTAGATCATAAATTATTTATAAATTTGTATATTTGTAAAATTGTCATAGAATGCATTGATTTCTTTTTGCATTTTGCAAAAATTTCTCAAAAGTTTCGTTCAGAAACTTCATTGAATATATACATATCGAAGCACTGTTATAACTAACGATAGTCTTCTACTAAAAAAGCGGCCTTTATCTAAGCGTTCAGCTGCCTCTGTAAAAGTGCAAGCTCCTTATCTTCTTAGCATCACTGCCTTTTCAAACTGCTCACGGTCTCTTCACCAATCTTCCGATAATGCTTCTAGCAATAGGCGAAGCAGTTTATGAGGTTGCGGAAGATGGAAGGACGATATCTCTAGCAATTTCAGGGTCCCAACAAGCTTAATTATGGCTTCAGGCACTCTCCGATCAAGCATACAAGCCTATGACATCCCTCTCCAGAAAAGGGCGTTTTTCTTTCATAGCAAGAGGGAGAGTCGCCCACTATTCACCACTTCAGGGCATCACATTTAAACCCCTTGGGGACCGCAGGGTCATGCCATCTGTATTTATCTTCTAGTGGTGTCCCCTCAGGGTTTCAGACCCTTTCCTCCTTAACGAGTACCACATATCGCTAATCCGTACTTGGCTTCGGGTCGCACATCCATATATCTGAAACCAGAAATGGAAGATGTTAATCAATGAATCAAAGAAAATGCTAAAGAAAATACGAACTAATCCAAAATAATTTACATATAAAGATGTATTTTAAGGTTCAAATCTTTTTTAAACAATTCCATCAAAGATATTGAATTTCTTAGAATATGATTTCAAAATATATATTGGCCCCGGGTTTTTAAATGTATGCAATTAGAAAGCAAAACGAAAATATGCTATTCTTTCATCATCTTGAAAATAATTTATTAATAAAACTAATAAATATGTAAAATGCTTAAGTACCAATATATAACAGCAAAAATAGTTTTTAACTTCTAAATATATTCTGTTCTTATTTCGTATTCCAAAGTTCATTTTAATGAAATAATTTATTATTTTAACTAAGGGCAATGTATAAACACATTTACACATGTGGAAACACATTTATATCCCATTAATTACCAAATGAGGTTGAACTCGAAATGAGATATAAAACTGTCAAAGCTACCAATTTATTAAGTTGTTAATAATTGTTGTTCTATCAAAATAAATGTCAACAACATCATAAATTATAAAACGATGCCTGTTTTGTATCTATTTCCCACATTTATTGTTTTTACACAGAGAATCGCTATGCTAATTATGATAATGGAGATAGTTACAGTTTCATAATAAAAGCTTTATAATACAAAATTTATATGCATTTCCATATTAGCAAGTTTAATATTAATATCGCTCTAGGTCCTCGAGTCCGAACCTTTTATTGCCGCGACCATAAATATCGATTTACACGTAACACCTGACCCTTATATAGGGTTGGATAATCGATGGTTTTTAGATCATGAATGGTCCAACTATTTAATCGATATAAAGATTAAATTTTTAATTGTCTTTATCGACATTTGTTCATTGATTAATCGACACGTTGGCTTCGATTTCCCCCCTCCTTACTATCGTTTGCTTACGCTAATGCATGCAAGGTGTCTGTCTACAACTTACGACTGTCTGCTTCCAGTCACTGTCAATACTATGTATATGAGCATGGAAATTATGGAGCGTTTATACTATTTACCCAGTTAATAATGAAGGATGGAAATTATGTAATTGATAAGACGAACCGAATGATTGCAATACTGTAAAAGAAATTTCAAAGGCTAAAACAGCAAATATAAGAAATCTATAACAATTACTAGTTTCGTACATGTTCGGCAAAGTTTGATAGAACTAAGCAAATAATTTGAAGCCATTTTAAAATCCTTAGCACAATACTGCATCACTGGCGTAGGCACTGCTTTGTTGTAGTAAGAAAATGCTCTGTTGTATAAAGACACCGACATTCCTAATATGTCTCTAGGAAACGAAAGTCTGCAAGGTGTTAACTTCTAAAATTATGGGTAAATTATAATTTACTTTTAATAGAGACAACATGGGAAATCACAATAATAAATGTGTAGTCTGGGTCGCAAAAAGTTTGACAATACAAGTTCTCCAACAGCAGGCCGAGAGATTATGGGAGGCAGTTCTTCCAAATGTATTCCATTTGTTTTTAATTCCATCAAAAATGTAACCGAAAATGCGTTATAAAAAGGGTTGGTGCCGTTCTTTGATATTTTATGCATCATTGTACCGTATCTCAGTTTAAATTAATTGAACCATAAAATACTTACTTAGATTCAGTTAATGCTTAACCTGTAGTGTTTGTACAAATGCTTATTAAAATCATAAATTCGAAGATCGAATCATTCTAATTTAGATGCCAGGTATAAATACATTAGACGTTTATTTACCGCAATAATTTCAATTGTCATTTTAGTGAATATACTCTAATCACATAATTAATTAGCATTAGTTTTCTCGAAGGAGGATAACAAATATCACACGATTATTGCTTTTTTCATATTATTAGATATCCTTAAAGCAGAGTCTATAATGTAAATGATATTATTGTGACACAATAATTTCCTCGTTCTTTATGTTATGTTAATTTATATTGCAGATAAAGTATGTCACATAATCCTCGAAAACAAAAACAAAAAACACGCAGCACAATTTTTTGAAAAATTTCGAAGCAGAAAATGATCTTGAATATGACAAAAAAATCAAAATTATTTTACTAATTGCAAGGAAATCCCTGATTTAGTAATACAATTTCATCATTCATTTTTTGGCAAAAGTTGCTAACATTCCAGTGTCATGGTATTTAGTAAAAGTATTCAATGGGATTTATAAAATAATTAACAGGTTTGAAAAGAAAGCCAAATTTAGTGTAAACACTCGGGTTGTGGTGTCACACAGACCACATGATCTACATGAACTAAGAACGAGCTATCAACGTTGCTACTTTTTCTCACTGTAATTATTAGGTAAATTTAGAAAATTATTTCGAAAACTCTATTATATGAAAAATATGATTTTATTGGCAATATTCCTTTTCACACATATTAATATTCTAGAGGGTAGAATCTAGATCTTTCAGCTTGAAAATTTAATTGTGTCAAGTTTTATATGAGAACGTAATGAAATTTTATGCATGAAATTAATGCCGCAATGAGTATTCGATTTTTTTTCGGCAATTCCGTGATAATTTCAACGGAATTCCGTGATAAGGTATAAATATGTTTATTTTAAATTAAAAATTTAATTGCAAAAATGAGACATTGCATTATTTAAATGAATTTTATAAAATTTTATCTAAAGTTGCAAACGTATCTGCAATATGAAAATCTAATAAATTAATTCTTAAAATAAAAAGAGGAATTAAAATTTAAGCGTTAAGACATAGTTAAGGATTCATTTGTAATTCAATTTTAATGTCTATGGTTCTTTGCTCTATATACGTTTACAACGTCCGCGTTAATCTTAAAATTAATAATTATTCTTTGTTTATTTTATTTTAATTTCTATTTAGAACTATGGGCATCTCAAGATATTATCAACGAAAGCACTTATCTTGAATATGCGGGTACATTTTGATGCAGAATATTTGGAAAATATTATCTATTATTCCTCATTTTATAAGTAATTCGAGACGCGTAACAAATGGACGTACGCATAAAGAGCTTCAAGAGCAATTCGGAAATTAACGTGCCAGGATGCTGGGATTGTTCTCCCTCTCTATCTGTTGTGACCTCTTTAGCCAATAGGAACCGACTCAATGCACAAACGAAAGGATGGCACGAGAGTTCACGACAATTGCATAAATATCCCTAATTAAATTCAGTGTGCGTGCCATACTCGGGGGAAACGAAGATTTTCCCCTAATTACTTTGACTGTTGCCGATTTAGGCGCCCTTTTGAAACAAATTTCCAAGTCATTTATGACTACCAGGAAAAGGCGCCAGACAATCCCGTTCCTTCAGCTGGAATAAATCACAATATGTATTTAGAGAATCAGTCATTTATTAACGATTCCTTTATTATCCTTGATTATTATTTTCAAATTCGTTAATTATGACTTTAGTTTTTGATTATAA
>QLNU02014802.1:156294904-156319621 GCA_006491805.2 Dysdera silvatica | reverse complement strand
CAGCTAAAAGTCTGTTGCAGATTTGCTATGTTTTTACCGCTCCAAAGATAAAAATGTAAGCATTTTCTAAACGAACTCTTTACGGCTAAATATCCAAAGCTATCGGTTAAAAACACTCAAAAGTGTTAGAGGAAGAATTATCTAATCCAAAGGTCTTCAACCTTTTAGTGGTGTTGTGCCGAATTAACATCGTAGTCTCATTCCATATGATAGTCAAAACCACGCTCCTCGTAAAAGTTTATGTTAATTAACATCAAACAATTAATATATATTGAGTAGATCATTATTACATTAGGTAAAAATAGATTTACGGAAAAGTGTCCCCCTAGCATTTTGTCTCCAGCATTTCGCGCCAGGGATATTTCGTCTTCCGGACTTTTCAGTCCCCGACTTTCCATCTTCTGTAAATAGTGAGAGGGCTAAAAAAAGATGTAAATATAAACCTAATTTTTTAACAGTAGAACTACGGAAATCCGTAGACTTTGCTTAACCGAAATGACCTATACAATTTGTTTTTTAATTATTGTTTAATTTATTAATATGTATTAGAAAATAATGCTGATAATTTTAATTAAATGACTAATGCGAATATTCAGAATATTTTTGAACTCTTTAACTTCATAATCAAACCTCGTTTGCAAAATATTTGTGTTACATAGATTACATAAATAACATCCATTAGCGAAACGGTTGTCTTATATCGATTTCACAGATAATGCCCATTTGAAAAACATTTGTGCTAAACTAAATAAAAAATATATGACCTTCATTAAAAGTAATTTTACATTATACTACTTAATACTTCATTTTTTGAATATCATATAATTTTTACATTGGGCCGTTCTCACTGATGAGTTTTTTCAATATTTCAAGATTTCTTGACTCCGTAGAAGGTTTAAAATACCTATATTGTAGTGACGTAAAATGGGAGAAACCGGCCGATATATCTGATATTTTTTAGAATAAATCCATTATAGTTAGAGCAGAATGAACAAAACAAGCTTTCAGTCTCATCTCATAAATATTTCAACATTAAAGTAAAACTTAAATATTATTGTAAAATCTTAGGCATTCGCCGCAAAAGAGATGATGGGCATTATGATATTAATAGTCTTTTGAAGAATATTTTATAGAAAAAAATATAGTCCTGTTTATTTATTTCCCTAAAAAAAAGGAGAACCGATTGATCCATGCAAAAACGTTATCCATTGAACTTTAAAAAATATCGTTTTACTTGAATAATGCTTCACCTTTAGGAAAGGTTAAGGTCAGTTAGGTGGAATGTCGGGCGAAGGACGGTGGAAAAGAAGAGGTTTGCAAAAAATAGCCGCGAGGGGGGGAGGGCGAACGGGGAAGATGAAGATTTAGAAAAAAAAAGAGAAAATAAAGGAAATGATAGATTAGGAGCTTTCTTTGAAGGCAGATTCAGAAAAAGGGGCTCTTTCTTGCGCATAAGAATGAAAAGGGGTTCTTGCTGAGAACTGTTCTCTGCAGATGACGCTCTGTGATTTTTGGGCATGCAAAGAGATATGGCCCGTTGACGTGCCCGTTTTGCTAGCCTGCCATTCAAATCTGGTATTTTTTTTATCGTGTTATACTTTAAACATATCCTTTGCGGTTTTTAGTTCCAATACTCCCCTTTACCATTTACGCGACGAAAAAGTCCACGCTTTCTTCTCCATTTCACGAAGCGTGATGTTTTTTTTTTCACCCATGCCAAGTTTAAACGCTGTGTTTTTGAAAAAACGTTTTGGCGAGAATTCCAAATTAAATCTTTCTCGGAAAAAAAGTTCACGTCTCTGTTTCTGCCAAGGAAAATAATATGTTTTTGACATAATCTCTTAATTTACGCACTGTATCCGTACCGAATTATTCATGCTGCATATTTTGAAAACATAATTATGCATTTTGACTTTCAAATTTGAAAAATTAATATACTGAATTGCAAACGCTTTTGCTGGTTAAAAATATGTGATTCCGAAACTAATTATGAGTTTTATATATTTGCTTTGCTTCCCTAACGTAGTACCTGAAGCTAGAATTTTAGTAACCATTTCTAAATGAGGTATGTTCTGGTTAGGAAAATATATATATATCGAGTGGCTGCTCGTGGCGAGATTTTAGGGTGTGTGCATGAAGGCTAATTCACCAAAACACATAAATCTATGGCTTATATTGGTCAAGAAACTGGTTTTTACCTCATTCAGTAAATAAGAAAGAAATTTACGGTAACTTTAGGTTTTGGTGAATTGGCTTCATGCACATACCCTAAAATCTCGCCACGAGCCGCCATAATATATATATATGTCCATTGTTAATTTTCTTTCTTTTTTCCCCTCTTTTATAAAATGATTAATAGTTTAATTCGTAATTCACTAATTGGTTGGTATCATATCCATTATTATTGTTAGTACGTGTGTGGAAAAGATACAGTGATTATTGTACTGGGAGCGCGTAAGCCATTTTGAAAAAAAAAAAAAAGTAATCTGAAAAAAAATCACGGAAGAATGAATAAACAATTTCAAATAAGGAGAAATCCTATATGTAACCATAAACACTGAAAAACTGGAATCATATCAGATGGCAAGGCTACATATATGCCCATATATATATATATATCCACATGATTGCAACCATTTTTTATAACAAATAATAATAATAATAATAAACATAAATTTTATTTCTTTCATGCGATCATTTACCGCATTATATCACCACGCGATGTATTTCACTATGCATACACCATACACAATATACATATTGTTCCATACATAATGCGCACACATATATATAGATTATTAGGTAAATTTAACAATAGTTTAAACAAGGTAAATTATAACTGAAGACAAAATAAGTGCAACATGTATTATGGTCACAGAAACGAGTCATTAGTAAATACCTAAACTGGTATAACAAACTCCTCATCCTGATTTGCCCAGTGGTTGGACAGGAAGGTTCGCTACCAACTCCATTTTCCCCTTATTATTCTATTCTTTTCTTAATTTTTTTTTTAACAGAGTCTGTTTATTCAGTGTTTTAACCTGTTAACCGGGGAATAAAATTTTGTGAAACTCGTTTCACACTGGGGACTTTTTTTTTGTGGGGGACATTTTGGTAGTCTTCCGGGCATGACGAAAAATGTTGTCATACCCAGTTAACAGGTTAAGGAGATACTTTTTGTTAAATATGCGTAGTCTTCCGGGCATGACGAAAAATGTCGTCATACCCAGTTAACAGGTTAAGATTGCCAGAGAGTTCATTCCAAAGTGTTGGTCCTTTATACACTATACAATCTTGAAATTTTTCAGTTCTTATATTTGATAGATATAAATTGTCTTTATCTCTGGTTATGTTTATAACGGTTGTTTGGTTGAATCATTATAGTATCTTCATGTTTATTTTTTTAATCTTTCATACATCATGTTAAGTATGCAGTATCAATGTATTTCTGAGATTGGCTTTATATTATTATTTCCGGCTATTATTTTCCAAAGCAACTGAGCATTTCTATCAAGAATCTTAATAAATTTTGTCTGCATTATTTCTATTTTACTTACTTTTCCCATATTTCCGAAAAATACAATTACAATATATTATATAACTGTATATAAAATAATATTATACTAGACTTTAATCTTTTTGGGTATCCAATCTTGGTATCAACTCTTCAGTATTCCAACCCCTTTACTTATTTTATTACAAACGTTATTATTAAAATGAAATACAGAATCAGTAGACAATTTATCAGGCAAAATATAAACCGATAATAAAATACTAAAATAAATGGAATATCTAAAATTGCTGATACAGGAGCACCATCGTTGAGGCAGAAGGGATTATTTTCCTGATGACGCTGAGACGAGGCACTGGTAACGCGTTCGCCCAGCGTGCGGATATCTCCGGGTTCGGCTCGGGACTGTGTTCAAAACAAAACGCTTACCAACTGCTACTCGTAATCCGGGGTTAACTCCTAGGCCTTAAGACATTCGGATTTCTTTGAAATTTATAGGTACTGGCTTGGAATGACCCTTGGTGCCACTCCGCCATAAAGCTCAAACTAACAACGAACTATTCTCCCCATGTTGGACGCGTGTATGGTGACGCGTTCAAAAGTTCTACTGTTTTTATTTTCACTAATTAAGATGTAGTTGAAATATTTTTGATTTATGCCATGTGTTGTACATATTAAGAATGATGGCAACTATGTATGATAAATGTAGGATTCTTTTCGCTTTGCATTTAATATAGAATTTATGCAGGCGTTACAGATTATCCTGTAGCCCACTATTACCTTTCGAAATTTTAGTAGATATTAATCGAATGCAGCTTTTTCTATATTAATAGAAATTAGCAAATGCGCACGTATTGACCCTACTGTTTCATTTTCGTCGTCAGGTGAATTATTTTCGCACACATTTTCCCTTAAAATTAAATGTCAGTCGATTTCAAAGGGAATTAATTTCCAATAGTTTGAAATAGCTATATATTTAAAATATGGCTAGATGGTTTCTACATTAAACCCAGAAACACAATTATTCATTCCACCTTCAATAATTTTATAAGCGCACATATTCTCTTCCTTTTGCTCCAAGTTCATTATAGATCAATGGTTTTTTTTTTACGTTTTTATAAATGCTTACACTCGCCTCTTCTCAAATTGAGAACACCGCTGGAAATATACTTGTCAAGTTGCTACAGATAATTATTAATAGGTAATTGGTACGCATCTCGTGCCATCAAAATTTGTTCTATTCACACTGGTCTTGACAAAGAATTTAATTTTATCAAAAGTGTTGCCGCACTCTGGGGTTATAACCCAATCATTTTTGCTTCAAACTATTAATAAATTTTCTAAGAAAAAAAAACAACCACTCACCTCTCTCTCTCTCTCCTGAATATAAACCCACACTTCAAACTCTTTGTTTACCTTTTGTACCAAATATTAGTTCAAAAATTGTTTTCTTCAAATGCCAATTCAAAAGTCACCCTTCGTTCTCATAAATGTAATTGTCCTCAACTTTTAATAAATATTTACATTTCTATAAATAAACAGCTGTATTTATGTAATTAAATTTATTGTAATTATCTTATATGATAATATGTGATAATATTTAATGAATGTGAAGCCCTTATGGCTATTATTTTTATAAAAGAACTAATTCTTCATTGAGGGTTTTTAAGATATATCTTATTCATGGTTTCGTAGAATGGGATGCTGTATTTTTCTGACAGGAGAGAAATAAAATTTCAAACATGTACGCGTTTTAAGGGATGGTGAAAGGAAACTTTGGGGAAAAATCAAATTCGCTAAGTTTGATTTTATTTAATCCTAATGGAATATGGATTACCTATCGGCGATTTCTTTTTAAAACAGCCAAAAAACTTTTAGAGGGGTTGAAAGAAAAACCGGAAGTAAAATTGCTTATTCCATCTCCTTCACCCTTTCAGAGAATATACAATGCAGGAATAACGAAATGCGAGTTCAGTGGAAATTTAAACATCAGAAAACCATCACAACAGCAAGCGAATTAAAGATGGATATTTAAATGAATATAAAATAAAATGGGGGAAGGATTTTAAGATTACAGGAATGCAAAATATGCAGAAGAATTCTTAAGCAATTCAATTTGGTATTTCAACAGAGAATAATTTGCTTTTTCCTGCAGTTTTCTACCAACATTTCATATTTCAAGACACGGAAGTCAACACAGAAATCAGAATTTATATTTTAAACATGATAATTTATACATCAGAAAATTTTCGCAAACCAAAGACAATAGTTTTACATAATGACTTTGGCCTTCTTATCGTAAGAAGTATTTACTCCAGAAGTGTCATTGCTATTTTTATATCGTATTTTACAATAATTAGCAGTTAACTATTTACACAGTTGTTTACTAGGATTTACACACAAAAATTAAAAACCAGCAAAATAAAAAATAAATTTGATCCTTCAAATTTTCGAATTCTTTAGCAGCATCCCTCCTTCAGGAGTAATGTTGAACTGAAAGATAACGATAAAGTAATGACATGAAGTGGAAAAATTCCTCCATGCAAATGGAAATCTTGTTCACAACTTTCAGAAATTAGTAATGGCAGTGTTGCAAAAATTAATAAATATTGAATTGCTTGTTTACACCTAGAAAACAACATATGAAGAAATTTGTCATAACTTCCTTGTTTCATGAAAATCCAAATTGATTTCATAGATGTTTCTATGAACATTCCTTTCTGTATAATTTAAATATGAGTTCTATTTTCAACTACGTTTACGAGATTTAATGAAGCTTAAAAGATTCCATAGAAAAGTTGGGCGAAATATAATTTTTATTGCAAAGTAACGGGCTCTGTACATATTATTTTATTAAAAATTGGCGGAAAATTTAATATTGACGCGTGAATTGAAGATGATTTTTGTTCTTATATTGTCAAATAAAGCAGTTTTGATCGTTTCGAACCGAGAGGAAATCCAAATTCAATGGGTTATATTAAGCGTTATTATTTTATGTATAATAAACGATACCTTTATATGTATATTTTAAATGTTTTTAAAGTATTTAGAAGAATTTAAAACGGTATAAAATATAAATATTATTCGTACATTATATATAGTTATATAAAATAAGTTTTTTTTTTTTATATTAACGTCATATACATATTGTAAATATGCCGAAGATTACATAAAAAATTTTCTATATTGAAATATTCGTTATATAATCTCGATTTATGGAAATGATATTGTACATATATATAATAGAACATAGAGCAAAATGCACATAAAATTGGTTAATAGCGTACGTATGCAGATAAAAAAAATGCGAAATATCGCAAAATCTTATCCGTGAATAAGAATTGCATAGTGCTGGATTTATTAATAATGAATGGGCTTTCGTATGATAATATATGAATTGAATATGACGCATTGAATATTTCATTCACTACATTATACCACTAATTATGAATGCATGATGTAGCGTTTAATAGTATACAGCAGATCTTCCACTGATACCACCATTGGCTTTCAGAATTAATTATTTTATGTTGCGAAAATTCTACCAATAACACCTTTTGTCTAGTATTGCCATCGTAAACAAAGAGTGCATTTTACTTATATTCTCGAACATTCACGTTATATTTAAGCACCTACAGATGCACCTTTGTGAAATACATTTCCATATTGAATATCTGGCAGGCAATTTTTCTGCAAGGCATTTATATTTTGAATAAATACGTTCGCTACGTGCCAACTCTACAAAGAAAAAATACTCCTGTGGGCAAATGGAAGAACCAGGATGGAAAATTCAGTCACGCAAATGGGAACCAATCCATTCCGTTATTTGACCTTTGTGGAAAGAAGAATCCGGCGATACCGTGAATCAGTATGTTACCCACACGTTGCTCCATCGTCGCCGCCGCCCAAAGCCTCAGAATTCCCATCCCCTAATGGCTGTTGGCGATGTTTTGATGAGGATTACCCCTTTGTGATGCAGTCGCGATCAATACTAATAGAACACACCCAGTAGCAGCAACAGAAGCACAACGCTAAAAAACCCCCGGGGAAATATCCATAAGCCAGTACGACCCACATCCCGCTGCCCCCGCCCATCCTGGCTTTTATAATTATCCCCATTCCCCCCGCACACATGCATACATACTTCTGAGCATTATCAATGACATACGTTGGGCGAGGTCTGTACTATCTCTTCTCCGACAACTAGGATGATGTTTTTCATAATATGTTCGTCTTTGTATCCTGAAGTGATGCGTGATAACAGAACTCGTAGTTCTCTGTGAGAATAGAGATTAATGGTGAAAGACCAGGCTTTCCCATGTACACCGTGTATGATTGGGTATTAACTGTCATTAGAGGGAGTAACTTGTACAGATACGAGACTGGTCCTCTTAGGTATGTGTAATTTAGATGCCCGACTCAGTTTGCACATAGCTTAACAATAAACAGAAACAATAACGAAACTCCCGAGAAGAACGGAAGTTACGATGAGCAACAGCATTCAAGAAAAATTAGAAAGTATCAAACATACACCTATATTTTATAGTTACTTTTAATTTATCCTTTTGGGTTTATCTTCCGGTGTAACAAGATGGGACAATTTTATTCTGCAGAGGTGTGTAAAATTCAATCTATTTTTCCACCCTTACAAAGTTTCGTTCTTCATCATTAATTAATGAAGACAGAATATTACAGTTTAAATTAATATTAAGTTGTTAGTTCTGCTTATTTATGTATATTTCTTTCCTTTCCAATTTTCTCGATCGGTGTCATGAATAAATTAATGAGACCTATTACACAAGGTTATATACATTTAAGCTTTTGATATATTGTATTTTGGGACATTTCTTGTTATCAAACAATGGAATTAGAGGAAACACATTTAAGATTTCTTAAAGAGATATACTCGAGTTAGGTAATTTGCAATAAACATTTAAATAATTTATTACAGATATAGAAAACCTTCAAAAAGTCTGAAATGGCGTTATTATTATGAAAGATATTCATTAGCTATTCAATGTTTCACAATTATCTTAAAATTGATACGTTTGATGTTGAGCAAACATTTTCATTTATGGTATTTCAATAACAAAGAATAGTATCGTGAAATCCAAGCATTAAATATTGATCAAATTGATATAATTGCAAAAAATTTACTTTTAACACTTTTATCGAATCAAAACTATGAGCAATGTTTGAGTATTCTTAGACATACAGTTCTTATCCTTAAAAAATATTGGTTCTATATAGACTTTGGCCGGAACTTTAGCGTATAAAAAGAAATATGACTTCTGCTTTTTATGACCCAGGGACTTCACGTGTTTACGTATTGCCACAGACCTAATCGCCTCTGAGCTTATTCTTTCTGAAAGCGGATTGCCTGAAATCCGGCTCGGAAGCTTCCTTTCAGCCATCTTGCTAGTGCACTGACCGGAAATCCGGGATCCTACTCCCCCCAGAGAGCGGGCACCCCCCCCCATACCATCTTTCCAAAGATCTGCTTGTGAACTTTGATTCACACTAACCTAAAGTTCTCTGGCTGCCCCAAAGCTGGTTTCCGTGGAAAGCAAAATCATTTCTGGAAAATGTAATTAAAAAATAATTGATTTTGAAGTCAACCATAATGCCGAATTGAACTAGAGATTTCGTCTCCCGAAAATTTTTGACAGTTCCTAAGAAAGGGGATGTGAAATAATCCTCCTAAAAATATCACGCTTTCGTCGAATTAGTTCAGAAAGTAATTTTGTTAACTTTCACCGTCTATTTATATTTTATTAAATTCAATAACCTTTTATCTTGCAGTTTCTTTCTATGAACACATTTCTTCTCGCACTACTCAATAGTTTATTATTGCTTGATGATGTGCTCCTCTATGCTTACACCGTTACATTGGAAAATAAGAAGTTGTTCATAATTTATATACATTAACCTTTATAATAAAAGTGAAAGTGTCGTAGCAAAGCTTTTGAACAAAGCAGTGTTACTAATACGAGTAAATCCAACATGAAAATACAGCAATTACTTTTAAAATCATTTTTCACTGTGTCCCAAATGAACAGAAATCGACTCCCGCTTACCTTTTTTAATGATGTGTATCAAATTCCAACTCCAGTAATTTTATCTTAATGCATAGATACAAATTTGAGCTGACATAATTTTTTTTTTGAAAACGCAGAATGGACTTTTCATCCTGTGGAAAAATGTAATATTTGTACTCATTTCTTCCAGTCAATAGAAATAATGAATTCGTTTCCATTTCCAAAACGAGACTTGGCACTTTCATTATACTGTCAGCATAATTATGAGACATGAATCAATAAAATGGGTTTATGTGGACAGAAATCTTGAAGTGATAAAATGAAAGAGTGTAGAAGGACAAGAAAAGGAGGACGAAGTATTCACATTGGTCACTTATAATCCTTAAAAAGTTAAACAAGTTTCTCTTCAGAAAGCGCATCTAGTACCGACAGAATGAACATGTATGTATTCGATCCCTTTAGAAAGAAACTATCCCCCAAAAAATCCTAAATTTATTAAGATGTAGGCTTGTGTAAAGGGTTTTTAAGAAAGTTAATAAAATGATCCATTGTTACTATTTTGGTATGATTCAAGAAATTTTTATATTAGATTGCATAAAACTTGAACGTGAAAACAAAACATGGAGTCTTGTTCAGTGTGGTATATAACCTCCTATCCATCGGATTGCTGCAGGAGTACAACACCGCATTAATTCCAAGAATTTCTTCATGTACTTAGTAGCAGATATGCGTAATCTAAAAAATGCACATCGTACTTGATATGCGTAATCATGCATCGACTATCAAGATTTATTCAAAATCATTTGAATAGTGCTACACTATTCTCTTCACTACGATATTTATGAGACAATTTAAGAGATGTCTTAGATATATATATATAAAAGTTTTCCTCGCCCATTCTTGGCGGAAACAGGCTTTGGGACGGGCAGAGCGCCATGTTCCCAAGCCTCTTTTTACATCACTTCTTAATGTGCCATGTCTAGAAACTTCCTGACAATGTGACACGTGTTTAGGATTGTGGCTTTTTGTATTTCAATGTAGGTGTTTGGGTCAATGTTGAGTATCTCCAAATTCGTCGCAAGCGTTTTTGGTACTATCCCTGTTGCTGAGATGACTAACGGGATGATGAGGATCTTTTCCATACCCCATATATCTCGTACTTCATGTCTGAGATCTTGGTACTTGGTGATTTTCGTTGTGTAGGTTGTCTGTATGTTATTGGTGTTGGGTACTGCTATGTCGATTAAGTACGTGGTCTTATTCGATTTATCGACGAGGGTTATGTCAGGACGGTTATGTGGGACTGTCTTGTCTGTTATGATTGCTCTATCCCAGTAAAGCTTGTGTGTTTCGTTCTCATGCACGGTCTCTGGCTCATATATATATATATATATATATATATATATATATATATAATTGAAGAATCAATAAATTTAGACAGATTATAGCTGGTCTGAATAAGAAAAAAGAATTGGACCTGCGATATACAAATATTGATTGCCATTATGAGCAAATAATCATTGATTAAACAATGTTTTAAGAATCCAACATTCCTCATTCAATGTAGATATTATACATGGAGACCTGCTCGTTCATATCCACCCATATGGCAGAGATTAAATCAAAGTTTTTGTTTGAAAGAGACAAAAAGTAGAAATAAATAGAAAGTCATATATACATCTCACATCAAAGTAACACTGTTAAATAAATCACAAGTAATAATTCAACAAATTTAGTCCAAGCAATACCACAAATGCAAAAAAACTATAGACGAATTCTTTCAGTGTCATAACTTTTTTATTTTTAAACATTTTTAGCAGAGTTTTTGCAAGCATATTTTTCAAATAATAAAATAGGAAGCGGTTAAATAACCTTGTAATAGCAGTAATGTCGAAACTAAATTCAAACGTGTAACTAAAAGATAGCACATGATTAGTCAAACGCAGTTTTGAAAGTGTTGCCACATCTTATAAACTTTTTATAATATTTTATTATATTCTACTCCTACCTTTTCTTCTAATTTCACTGTCCTACAATGTCCCATTTGATTTTGTCAAGTGCTTCTTCCATTTTCTGAAGTTTTGCTTCAGAAACAAGGGATCGTCCATTATACGTAGCCAAGGTCAATGACAAACAGCAGCCTGGGCCATTCCAGTGATCCTTAGCACCCCCTGCTTTCATGCCACGCTGACCGCTGCCTTGATCCAGCACCTGGAGACTAGGGGCCATGGTTTCTGGTGTGTCAACATAATGGAGGAATTAGCCATAATTTCATCACGCTGGCTAAACGGGTTGGTGAATTAGCCATCCCCTTCCGCCTTTCTATCCGTGCAGCAATTATTAATTTGCCTCATAAATAGAAAGCTCAGCATGCACCACCTGAAGGCGGGGTAGGACACTAGGTTACTGGCCTGGCCGGTTCCACATATCGTCACATACGTCCAGCTTGTGGGTCTCCTTCCAGTTAGATACCAGCAACCGTTTTGCAGGCCATATATAAATATATATATTATTGCCAGTCCTCTCTTATGGATCAGAGACATGGAGTCTAACAGTTGGAGCAATACGGAAGTTACAGACAACGCAAAGGAGCATGGAGAGGTGCATGCTTGGAATAACTAGGAGAGATCGAAAAAGGAACACTTGGGTGAGAGAGCAAACTAGAGTAGAGGACATCATTGTTAAAGTAAAAAGGCTGAAATGGCGATGGGCTGGGCATATTGCAAGAAGAACTGATCAACGATGGACAACAGAAATTCTGAACTGGATTCCAAGAGACCACCGAAGACCTAGAAAACGTCCTCAAACTAGATGGGTAGATGAAATAAGAAAACAGGTTGGAGTGATGTGGAAGAGAATTGCTCAGGATAGACTTGTGTGGAAAGCATTTGGAGAGACATTCATCCAGCAATGGACAGATAATAGTTGAATATGCTGATATATGTATAATTGCTGTCATCTATTAATTTTTTATTAAGAATATATATTTTATATATAATTAGATATTAATGACGCTAATGGCTTTGATATCCTGCAAATTTCTATTGTATCCATCAAATTTCTTTTCCTATTCAACAAAATATACTAAGAATCAGCTAGTGCGAAGTAGAAGAAACGCTAAACGAATGTAATCAGTGAACTAGATTATTCACACCATAATTAGCAAGTGACAGTTTCTTTGCAGTTTTTCTTCCTTGAAAATTAAGAACGCCGCAGTCAAAGAAATCTTCTGAATACGTACGAGGTGAAAACGGAGTTTTTAAAATTCTAAGACTTGAATAATTTTGTTAAAGTAGTAAATTTACTGAGTACATACTCAACTGGCATGCTTAAAATTGGAAAGAAGCTAATTAATAACACAAACTGTTTTGCATTTAATATGTAACTTAAAAATTGACAATATCTTTAGTATCCATACTATCCTTTCATGGTCGTTGAATACTCAATTGTACTCGTCAAACTTAATTAATATTGAAGGTAGGTTATCATAAATCACTACCTGGATAAACATCCCTTTGTTTTTTAAAAGTATTTCACGAATCTAAATAGTAAGAAATCAGAAGCCTACGACGAAAGAAAATTTCGGGTAACGAAGAATTTACGGACCTGTCTTTCAATAAAAAACCTATAAATACCCATATTTCATTTAAATGCATTTTGTATAAAATTCAAAAAACTTCAATGGTATTCTACATACAAATACTTAACACCCCTATTCAACTTTAATGTTTATTAGAACGGAAACATAAAGGCGATCGTTACAAGTCCAAATAAAATACTCATAAGCGGGAAGAGAAAACAATATTACAAGTAATGTCAAATGTAACCAGAGATTCATTGCTGCAAAATATATTTAGTTTAAAAATTTGGTTGGAGAGCAAGATTTTAATTCCTTTCGTCGCCAACGGACACTGGCATACGTAAAGAGGTCAATGGGGGTATTCATATTCCATATATGCGAGGTATTTTGTATATTTACATATAAATGTATGGAGTTGTAACTTTCTGTATAACTCGCTACCTCCACTTTAAAAGCCTGTAAAGCTCTTATGAATTTTCACTTCCTTCCTAATTTCTACCAACAAAATGTGCGAATGTGAAGATAATGCGAACAGAGTATAATTGTATTTGTTATTCACTTTTTAGCGTCAGATCCTGCCATTTAAATCAAGGTTCTAATTTTCGAATCTTTGGAATAAAATACAATATCGTTTTGTTCCTTTTTCTCCAACGGTTGACTTGGCACATTTATATTTTATCTACATTTATTTTGGCCCATGTAAGTTTTTCGATTTCTTCCAAAGAAACTTTATTTAACTCGTTTATTAGTATTGTCTTTTCGTATATGCGTTTTTGTCCAATTCTTCCTTTGTTTTGTCTGAGTTGGAGAATACTACTCATTTAAAATTGTTTTAGAGTTTTTCGTAAGTATGGATACAAATCTGGCACACTTTCTTTCCCTTATTGTTCGTGACTTTAATTTTTGACATCAGATTTTCCTCAGTCTTTGGAACGTGGCATAATAATAATGCCGATTTTTTGATAAAATATTATTATAAATTTTGTTTACAAGATGGGTATTTTGAAAATTTTCCTCATTAACAGATCATCAAAAAAATAATTGAAGACAATTATATGCTATTTGGTGGTAGGAAAAGGTAGTGTTTATTATTCGATCGAACAAACTATTCTAATATATATTTTATATAACTTCTAACAAAGAGCAAAAAAAAAACAAATTATTATAGTATTAATTACTATTATATGCATATTTACAATTAAATGACAAAACAAGCAAAAATTAATATTATGAGAAGAGTATGAGCGAGACAATGCGCAAAATAATATTTAAAACAAATTACAAAGTGCGTTTGTATAATTTGTTTTGAATGTTAAAATTATACCTCAGAATATTTTATATGACAATAATAATAATAATAATTTACATCAGTATAAATTACATGAGTAATAATTACATCCGTAAAAATTAAATCATTAATAATTATATCAGTGTATGATAAATTCGAAATTGCTTAAATTACCACAAAATACAAATAGGCTAAAGATTCGAAAAACACTTTCTTCGCTAAATCAAATAATTGCATATACTAAACTTGCTTGCTTTTAAGCAATGCTGATCTTACAATTATCGAACTCTCTATTGCTTTTGGTTTTTCTGTCTGTCCGTCCGTCCGTCCGTAATAAAAAAGGTAAGGTAAAGGTCTTCCGTAAATGCAATAATGATGGCTATTGTTAACGTTGAAAACCTACCGAGTTACTTGAGAATTAAATTGTTTCGGATTAGAGAGTTGCGAGTTAATGTTAATTGAAACCCGCTAAATTTAAATATCGACCTTAGGTGATTTCTTTCCGCTTGCTTATTTTCTCTATGAAATTAATTTAATTTTTTAATCCATGACTGTGAAATAAATATCATTTTGTACTTTTCTTTACCTCGAAGTTCCCAAAGAATCTAAATCGATTGATGATGGCATAAGTCCGTTGACTTTTGACAGTAATTAATGGCGGATACATAATTTGGATTTTTTAAAAAAAATTATACATAATTTGAATCATTTTTGCCACTGGCCGTGTAAATTGTATTTTTCACTAAACAGTACATTCTATCATGGCACAATCGAGTAAACAGAAAGAATATTGGTATTCCAGCAAGCGAAGTTAAAAGATTATCGAAACTCACTTCAACTCATTGCCGTGACTGAGTTTGGGGCCATACTTCGGTAACTGGGGGAGATAATTATGGTTTTGAACCTACATTAATAACTGTGTGACAGAATTTGTGACATAACGTTAATTGGTTGCGAGGAGAGGTTGTCAATTTTGCTCTTTTCTCTCAGCTTATCTGCGCACTCCATACGTTGACAATGCTGGCATTGGATTTCGAAAGAGAGAGACTGGTTACTAGTCTTCTGTGTGCACAAATACACATTCGATACTTTGACAATCATGGTGTTGGATGTCGAAGGAGATAGCGAGTTACTGGCCTTCAGTGTGCGCACACACACACATATTCCATACTTTGACAATAATGGTGGTGGATGTCGAAGGAGATAGTGAGTTACTAGCATTCCATAATAATTGCAATGGTGTAACGGAGATGAATATTGAGGTTCGTGTTTTTCCCTCTAGCTAAGAATCTTGCAGTGGTGCAGTGGAAACGTGTGGGCGTGTTGTCCCGCTTATCCGAGTTTCACTTTCAACGGTGTTATATAAAAAAAAGGGAAAAACTGCTTAACAACTAACTGCTTACTACAGTTCATGGTTTGATTTCCTTTGGTTTAAGAGGTTCGAAGTCATCTGGGGAATGTAGGTCCATTGCCTTATGTTGGCGTGGGGCTAATGCATTTTTCTGTGGTCCAAGTAACCCGGGTTCGGCGATTCCATACGGTGTTAAATAAAAAAACTATGCTTCAAAATTAACTGCTCACTGCAGTCTGGGGTTTTGTGTCCTGAATTTTAAGAGGTTCCGATTACTTAAAAAATGTAGATCCATCCTCCTGTGGTGTCATAATGATAATGCATTTTTCTGTCGTCTCAGTAACTGATGTTCGATGACTCTCCATAACGTTAAATAAATAAAAAAAAAACTGCTTCACAATTAACTGTGGAACTGTAGTCTGGGGCATAGTTTCCATTGCTTTATTAGGTTCGGATTCCTCTGAAAAATTTAGGTCCACTGCCCTATGTTATGTAGTTTTTTGCATTTTTCTGTCGTTCCAGTAATTTGGGTTCTACTTTCAGTAGTATAGGAAAAAGCCTTAAGTTTTCTGCTCACCGTTCTGCGTGATTTATTTCTCTCAGAATCGAAAGCTATTATTCTCCAGAAAATTGTGGATTGAGCCATTCCAAACTAGAGCCGTAAAACACGAACAAACTAGCTAATAACAACAGCTATTTCAACAATGGTGTAAGGTTGAAAACACGATGTTTCGAAAGCCAACTTCACCTTATGTCAAGTGTAGGCAAAATTTGACACGAGAAAAAAGAAAAGTTGAAGAAGAAAAAGAGGTAAGAGAAAAGAGAAAAACCCAAACAAAAAACACAAAAGCAAAAAGAAAGAAAAAAAAGAATTTGACTGAAAACAAGTTAATCGTGTATATGAACCAAATGAGAAAAAATGATTATTAATTGATATTATACATCAACTATAACTTAGTATTAGTGAACACGAAAAAATTTACTATTTTATTTTAAAATTTAAAATACTAAATGCTTAGTGCATTATCAATGGTTTTCCGTTTAGCGGCTAATAAGGTCTTCAACGTTTATTAGGTAATAACCGCTAGAAGCGTTGACACTTATTTGGTACGATTACCACGAGATAGGTATGCATAAAAACTGATTTAAAAATAATTTACGCTTGTCGATTACGTAGAGCACATATATTTGCAATATTATTGCTTGATGGGGCTTCTTTATACGCGTTATGGCAAGGTGATCATTTAAAACGATTGATGCTTGTAAGCTTTACTAAGGTGTATGAGTTTTGAGGCGTCAATTTTTACCGGGGAGAAACTAAAATTTACCAATTTTTTTTTTTTTTTTAACTCCGACCGCCAAAATTACAACTTTGAATTTTCAAATGGCACCCTCTATCGTGACATATCATTTTCCAAAATTGCATTGGTAGATTCCCAAACTTTCGTTTCAAAATTAGCTCTCTATCTACTCCTTAATATATCATTTTAAACTGTTATGTAAAATTCTAACTTGGATTTTCAAATGGCCCTCTATCTCGTGACATATCATTTTAAACCGTGTAGAAAATTCCCCCAACTTTGAATTTTAAAATGGCCCCCTCTATCTCATGATATATCATTTTAAACTGTATATAAAATTACCCAAAATAGAATTTTGAAATGGCACCCTCTATCTCGTGATATATCATCATTTCAAACCGTGTAGAAAATTCCTACGGAAAAAAAAATTGGTTCATTCATTTGATATAAAGAGCTAATAAAATCATTATTTTGACCCTTTCAAACAATACTAGAGAGAGAGAGAGCCAGCTTTGACCATCTTTTGACTCTTTTGACCATCGGCATAGTAAATCAAGTTTCTTTTGCGTGTTACCCATGCGTAGTGGTATTAGTTGGAGATAACCACAAATACTCAAGACGGCGTTCGTTATTTCTATTAGGATATCAGCGCGAATACCGGAAAAGAACGATTTTATTTTTAGCTCTTTTTCCTGAATGAACCAATTGAATTTTCCCCGCAAAAATTTGGTATTTTTTAAGCCGTTTAAAATGATATATCACAAAATGTGGTTTACTGTTTGAAAACTCAACATTGGGGGCCTGGAGTTCGGGGGTTGAACAGAAAAAAATTTTAATACGAATTATGGGCTTCCCTTGCAAATAAAATTTGACGTGGTCTTTCTCAAAATCGTACCTATCTCAGAACCAAAGTTATTTTTTAAATGATTACTCTCTGTGTATATATATATATAATGTGTGTGTGTGTGTGTGTGTGTGTGTGTGTGTGTGTGTGTTTGGAAAAAAAGTGAAAATATAAATGAAAATCATTAATAATTAAGTGCAGATATATAGAATGCAATAACTACAAAACCATATCTGTATATTATATGAAATAATGTAGGTGTATACTCTAGAACATGTATATACACGTTCTAGTATATAAAACAATAATACGAGATTTCAAAAATATACCGTGCTATATGGCGCATATACAACATAGGTGTAAAATGTATTAGTACAACATATTATATATGATACAAAATATACATTACATGTATGTAATAAAAATATAAATGCATAAACAAGTTTATGACAAGTAGCTTTATTGTACAGCACACTGTATTTTTACGATTTAAAATAATGCGTTAGTAACGAAAGTGAAAAATTGAAATTATATGACAATATATTGAATCTAGGCATGCATGTACAATCTTTTTCAAGGGAACAGTTATACACGCATGCCAGACACAATATATAAGATCTGCAAGACAGTGTTTCTGAAACGCTAAGGAACCGTTCAACGAAACCCCTAAAAACCAATGTCAAACGGCCCAAGAGCGTTCTATTCCCGACATCACCCTACAGATCATTACTGTTAGCAAGAAATATTCAAATATATAAAAATGTAATAAACTATACATGTACTTACAAGGATACGTTGGGCCTGACCCTTCGAGTTCACCACCTTGTGTTGTGGCATTTTGAAAGCGAGAGGGAGAGTGGGAGGTGATATTGGCGGAATTATTTAGGATTGGTAACAGTTTTGGGCCAAATAAAAGGGAGGTTAAGAATTAGCTATAGCGGAAGTTAAAAGGGGTGAGAAAAGTAACTAAAAAGATATTTTCTGGAATGAAAATGAACCTGAAAATTAAAGAGGAAGTTGTGAAAATGTAGAGGAAATTTATTAGCAAAGTATATGGCGCACCTTTATGATAAATTTTTACTGCGTTTAAGATTAATAAGGATAACCTGACGGTAACCTAAGCAGAAATTTATGGGGAAATTGTTTTTTTTTAGTAAAATAAAAAAATGCACAAGACTGTTAGTGGTATCGTTAACATTATTACATTACATATTTTGGAAATGCGAACACAATGTGTAATCAAAATATTTCGTTGAACACCTATAGAGATATTGCTATGCCATTTTATATGAGAAATTAGTGATTTATATGAGAAAGTTCACCTTAAAATTAAAGCAGCTACATTTATCAAATATGGTGCAGTTGACGTGGTCTTTAATAACAGTAATTTGCAAATCGAGGAAGTTTGCATTGGTACTGTTGTCGAAATATAAGTATAAGCTCTTCGGGATATGTATCAAGGTGTTTAACGATGAAACTGTGGTTATCGAAAGTTATATGTCATCTTTGTATCTAAATACATTACACAAAACAACTCTATTATTTTTTCCATAGTGATGTAGAAATAAATCCGCTAAAATAGAAGTCGCAGCCCTTGTGGAATTTCGCATATTTGTTTGTACACGTGCTTGCTTTCAGAAATGTAGCTATTGAAGATGCAGAAGTTTACAATATTGTTCCAATGATTTTCATCAATGTTTAGGTAGTGAGAGAAATTATTGTAATATTTGTTGACAACGTATTTTGACTTTTCCAAGGGAATACTAGTGAAAAGGTTTTCAAAGCTTTCAAATTCATAGGTATACATACCTATGTATGCACGAAATGTATGTGCGATACACATACCTACGCATTTCGTGCCTTACATATTTGCTCTACTGAGTCAGCATTTACAGAAGAAATTAACTTTTTAAAAACCATCGCCGTGGACAGAGGCTATAGTCCTAGCATCATCGATAACGTGCTTTCTAAACTCACCAAATTTACTCACTGTTCTACTCTTAAAATCAGTTCTACAGTTGAGTTTTCGGGCACAGTCATCCTTCCGTTCTTTCCTAAAATCAGTGCGACAGTGGCAAACATACTTCGCAGAGCCAACTTTCGAGTTATCTTCTCACCATATACCAAAATTCGGCCCTCTCACCTTAAAGACACCATCCCGATGCTACCACGCTAGGGTATATATCGTGTGTTTTGCCAATGCCATTTATCATATGTGGGACAGACCAAGCGGGCCCTACGACATCGTATAAAAGAACACCAAAGATATGTCACCAATGCTTAGTTTCAAAAATCATCCATTGTAGTTCATTGTTGGAATAATGACCATCAATTCAACTTTAAAGAAGCAATGGTCATTTGACAACCTTTTTCGGTCATTGAACTTGACTTCTTAGAAGCCTTTTACATCCATAGATTTGGTACCTCACTTGTGAATAATCATAAATCAACCCCAAGTTTTAGTAGTGCTTATAAAATTTTTTTAATCTCTCCCCCACTGCTTCTCCTTCAACTACACCTGCTACTTAACTTTGTGACCAAAATTTACCACTTTCAAAGTTGGCCACCAAATACAACTCTGTACTCCTGTAAAAAGGATTACGTTGGTTTGTTTGTTTTACGGCTCAAAGACTACAGTGGTCATGCTGCGCTGACCTACTTTCGTTTTCCGAGTGAATCCGAACCTCTATAAGGCCTGGGGAACTACAAACCCTGACTGCGGAGCAGGCAGATCTTTGCGGAGATCTCTGAGTAACTCCAAAGAATCAACCGCTACAACGTACAATCCACTAGAGTTTTTCAACACTTCAATGTTGTTTTTATTGACTAAGTTCCAGACGAGAGACCTTTGTTCTCGAAACGCACTGAACCATCTTTAAATCAGGTAACTACGCCAAAAACTTTGTATATATATATATATATTGAGTACATAGACTTTTATTTGAGCGGCCATAGGATTGAGTACATAGGACTTTGTAAACCTCTGCGCAAAAGCTTGAAAGAAGACATAAGAAAATTCAACTGTGAGCTAGTAAGGAAAGCCATTGAAAATAACAAGAGCCTTAGGGTTGTTAAAGGAAGTTTATCTGTTGGGAAGAAACACATCATTGCATTAAAAGGAGAGGATGGCACCGTAACAAGAAATAGGGAAGAAATACTTAGAAGAGTTGAAGAATTCTACAGAAAGCTGTATGAGGGAAACAGTGGATTAAACGAAGACTCTGAGATAGTCGAAGGAACAGCTCCTAAAATCTTAAAAGAAGAAGTAGCATTTGCAATAAAAAGTATGAAGAAAGGAAGATCCCCTGGCGATGATGGCATTACATTAGATATCTTAAAAGAAGCTGGAGAACATGTAGAAGACATACTCGCAAAATTCTTTACCAAATGCCTCAACAGTGGTAACATACCAAACCAATGGGATTCTGCAACAGTAATTCTTTTGCATAAAAAAGGTGATAAAGAGGATTTGAAAAATTACCGACCAATTAGCTTGTTACCTGCTATTTATAAAATCTTCACAAAAGTGCTAACACATCGCCTGCAGAAAAAATTAGATGCAGCTCAACCAAGAGAACAAGCTGGATTTCGAAGTGGATTCAGTACAGTGGACCATATTCAAGTATTAAGAGAATTAATTGAAAGAACACATGAATATGAACTTCCATTGTGTGTTGCATTTATTGACTATGAGAAGGCCTTTGACTCTATTAAAACATCAGCAGTCATCAACTCTTTAAGATCAACAGACATTGAGGATGTGTACATTGACATGGTGAAACGTGTGTATAAAAATGCAAGTGCAAAATTTCGGTTACATAAAGATACCAAAACTATCAAACTTGGCAAAGGGGTGAGGCAGGGAGATACCATTTCTCCAAAACTTTTTACTTCAGCTTTACAGATGATTTTTCAGCTGATAAATTGGAATAACAAGGGAATAAAAATAAATGGTGAATATTTAAATCATCTGCGGTTTGCTGATGACATTGTTATTTTTTCAACGAACCCATTAGAACTCCAAGACATGGTACAAGAGCTCTCAACTAGAAGTGAAGAAGTTGGACTCAAGATGAACCTACAAAAAACTAAGATCATGTTCAATAATTTCGTAGAGGAAACAAAAATATATATATATATATATAATGCGGGTAAGTGTTTCTGAAAAGTGAAAATATAAATGAAAATCATTAATAATTAAGGCACATATATGGAATGCACAACCACAAAACCATATCTGTATATTATATGAAATCAATATAGGTATATTTGAACGTATATACACGTTCTAGTAAAGCTAAAAAGTAAACTAAGATCATGTTCAATAATTTCGTAGAGGAAACAAAAATACAAGTTGACAACATTGAGCTAGAAATTGCTGATTCATATATTTACCTTGGCCAGCTGATTTCAATGGATGGCAACATTATGAAAGAACTCAACAGACGTATTAAACTTGGCTGGAGTGCATTTGGAAGAAACAGTTTTATCCTGAAGGGGAAATTGCCTTTGTGTCTAAAAAGAAAGGTCTTCAACCAGTGTGTATTGCCAGTCCTCTCTTATGGATCAGAGACATGGAGTCTAACAGTTGGAGCAATACGAAAGTTACAGACAACGCAAAGGAGCATGGAGAGGTGCATGCTTGGAATAACTAGGAGAGATCGAAAAAGAAACACTTGGGTGAGAGAGCAAACTAGAGTAGAGGACATCATTGTTAAAGTAAAAGGACTGAAATGGCGATGGGCTGGGCATATTGCAAGAAGAACTGATCAACGATGGACAACAGAAATTCTGAACTGGATTCCAAGAGACCACCGAAGACCTAGAAAACGTCCTCAAACTAGATGGGTGGATGAAATAAGAAAACAGGTTGGGGTGACGTGGAAGCGAATTGCTCAGGATAGACTTGTGTGGAAAGCATTTGGAGAGACCTTCATCCAGCAGTGGATAGATAATGGTTGAATATGATGATGATGATATAATATAATATACATAAAATAATATGTTTATAATATAATACATTTATAATAAAATGACATATATTAAATATTTTACACCTTAAAATAAAGTGTAATAAAAAATGTTACATCGTATAATTTCTGAAAATTTTCTATATACCGACCTTGTTAATTAAATGAACATATATGATATTTATACATATGTAATTATTATACGTGTTCCAATATTATGTAATTTCAGGTACTATCATGAGGAACTTAACGAATTCATATCCTAGAAATGATCCCTTTAAAAAAACTAGAATTCAAATAATTTATATTTTGTTCTAGGTATTATTTCGCAATTCGCATATTATTATTATTATTATTATTATTATTATTAACTATTTTGAAAAAATTGTCAATAAAAGCACAAGGCAGGCCTTTTCTATGAGAAGGCTTTTTCTACTTATGAAGCATTGGGTCAAGCCAAGTCAAGCAAATAATCATGTCTGTGTTTGCTGTCATGTTATACACAAACAGATATTAATAAATGTTTATTTTTCAATTTTAACAAACAGTAACCTTTAGCATATAGTAACATCAATGAAAAGTTAACTCTAATAATTTTCAGTTGAAAGACAAAAATATCTTAATTAGTTGTTTTTTCTCCATTCTTATTTTTCTTTCCATCATCGATTTTTCATTTTAATCCGCCTTTTGTATCGACGGTAATCCTTTAACAAACTTTGAATACCTGATCCATAACAAACAAAAAATATTTTTTGTCTTGTGTTTTCTTTTCTTGAGTTCTTGAAGGACTTCAGCTAGGAAAAGAGGAATCTTCTATACATATATTCAAAATTCTATGATTCTCTAATTTATGGAAATTACATTATAGTGATGATTTTATTTAAGACATTGCTTCACCTTGTTTTGTACTATAAACCGGTAGCTATAATAATATCCAGAAGGCAGTGACAAAAAGTATATAAAAATTTCAATGAAATAAACTGAAGTGCTTATATAGATAAATTTTGATTTCTTTGGTTCAGTAAAAGTTAAATAGCTTTATCATAGATATGTCTATGAAAATAAATTGAATGAGCGTTCCGGAGGCAGAACTCTATGGCTCAAATTGAGTATGCATCAAACTCAATAAAATAACTTGGATTAAATAAATGTTTTTTTCAAATTGTTCTAAATATTCTTATTTAAAAAATATTCTTATTTAAAATTGGCAAGACAAATCTCATATCTTTATAATATTAAGCCGGCGAATAAGTATATATATTTATACGTATTTGCATTTCTATGCGTCATAAGAAAGGTTTTATAATGCAGAATTATATATTATTATATCAAATAAATGTGGTGGAATATTTATACCTTTTATGAAAACAAGCGTATTGTTATAATACTAAATCGCAGCATAATTTTGAAGTGCTGTCCATGGAAATTGCAACACTTTGAACTATATATCATTTTTTCTGGAAATTTTAAGAATAGTTAGATCGTCGGGAGATATGAACATAAGAATGATTACACGTTTCTCCATGGAAATGATAAATAATTCATAATATTAGTATCGAAAAGTAATCATGTCTTTTTCAAAGAGGAAAAAAATATAGCATTATATTACAAACTCATACATAATTGGGTTACAAAACTAAATAAGAATTAAAAAGTGTGAAGAATAAAATTTTTTATCGTATAAACATATGATATATTTGTGTTTCTCTCGATTTCCGAAAAGTAGAAATAAGCAAAGGCTAGAAAAACAAATTGTGACTGTTACAGGATAAACAGTCGAGATACTGGCATTATTACGTTGCCAATCCAAAGTTGTTTGTGGCAGGGGGAGTCA
>QLNU02014802.1:156250110-156278476 GCA_006491805.2 Dysdera silvatica | reverse complement strand
TTGGTCGAATAATATTCGACCAAGAAATCATCAATACGCTCTTAAGTAGAGCAACTCTAGCTACACATATGTTTCATAAATACACACTTATATATGACAGAGAGAAAGAGAGAGAGAGAGAGAGTCACATTTATAGCAGCCTTTATAATACATATGATTCAATGGCGTAGGTCGTATATTCATTCAACTTAGCTTCGAGCAGCTTCGTGTTTATTAAAATTCTGTTACATGCGTTATTAATACCCGGGAGATCAAGGAATATTTTGCACGTGTTAGTTACAAAATCCATTAATATCCGAAAACTGGCCGTCGATTCTGACAACGTTTCGCCATTTGTCTTTTAGTCCTCTAAAGATAAAATGGTTCTGTGTAATGTTAACCGATTAGACAGATTACCAAATAATCTTACTGCTTATTGGAGCCAGTTAAATCAGAAATATAAATAAGTACTTTAATATGTCTTTAAATACTTAACTCAATGCGTCTAATTTAGAAGTAGATTGATTTTAGTGGAAACAGTCATTTCTTTAATAAATTCTTCCCTATAGGGTCAATGATTTTCATGCATATTAGAGTCAGAGGTAACACATGGCATTTGAAGTTGTGATATGTATGTAAATTGCATTTTCTTTCAATAAGAATTAATTGAATTAATAATTCTCTAACAACTGGAAACAATTAATTAGTTTTAAATGTCTCACCTCTTAATCCCTTAAGGTAGGGTATACAAGTGCTCAAAACTGAATCGCAAATCGCTTTTTAATCTATTTTTAGATTTTTTAAAACAGATAGTTTTTAAAATATTTTTTTCTCTAGATGTTCATTTGAAGGCAGATTTATTGAAATAACGTTTTCCTTTAATCTTCGGGGAAGCAACTATATTTAACTTTGTTCATAAAAGTGCTTTCTCCATTCAATACTCAAAAACATGATTGATATTTGCTGATACGGCACCGAAAATTAATTATTTTCTTACGTAATAAAATAAATTATCATTAGAAATTCAGTAACATAATTTCTGTTGCATAGAAGGAAATGGCTTCAAATAATTGATGAGTAAAATTATATTTAAGATCAGGAAGCATAATTTTGAATTCGCTTGAAAGAAAAGAATTTCAGATCTGTTTTAAAATCCCTTGTCGTTGAATATATTGTGGAATAGAAATTGTCGTATTTAAATCAATTGAAATATATGGATTTATTCTTTTCACGAAACATTAATGTATTTATAAGTATGTTATCGTTTAGAAATCATGCATACACAACATTTTTAATTGTATTTATATTATCTATATTTTATAAAAAATATTAATTGGTGTTAGTAAATTGGGGATAAGAACAAGTCAAGTATTAAGTTTTAACATCATGTTGTCCTTAGTCTTATCCTTATTTTTAAATATTATCACTACCTTTACTCCCATTTTATATCTGCCTTACTCTGGACAATGGTCTCGTAATGAGCCATGGTCTCCGTTGTCTTCCATTTTCAAATTTACCTCTATTTAAAAATTTAAAATGTTGGATAAAATATTCTCATCCATTGGTTTTATTCAATACTTCCTAAAAGAATTCGAAAGAAAAGGGAAGAAGGAATCAAATTTTATTTAATAAACTTAAAACTGTTTCAAGATATGTAAAATTTAAATTTAGAAAGCACTTGTCTGAATCTTTTGAATGGTTTTAAATTGCTCGGATTTAATTAGTGGTGCATAAACGTGTTTTCTTCTGTGTTAATTATTTGTATTGGAATATATGTACTTCTTCTCAAGGAATTTAAACTAAAATATATATTCCCTACTCATAAATGGGCTTTTAATATATGTTCACGAATATTTTAAATTTGGAATAGTTAAAGTGAAACTTCGAAGATTCGCTGATGGATCACCCGCATCTTCTTCAAATTCTAATTGGTCGCAGCAATCACCAAATTAGAATTTTAACTCCAACACCGAAAATTAACCCATACATCAAGTACGAGAACTGGTATTCATTTTACGATGGATTGCATAAATCATGGCACGTATTCATCATCTTGACTTCTCCAGAAAATAGTACTTGAAATTCTACATTCTTCATATTAGTAGAGAATAATTATTTATATGTGTGTGTATGTTGTTATATCATCATAATTAAGAGCAATTCACTTCTTTTCATATTTAATTCAATTTCTATTTAATTCGTATTCATTTCAATTCATATTCAATTCACATTCACATTCAATTCATATTCAATTTAATTCATATTCAATTCAATTCACATTCAATTCATATTCGACTCAACGCAATTCATATTTAATTATTATCGATTTGTTGCTGTTTTACTTTTTTAGGTTTCTCTCTATATATTTACCTACAGCGGTTCTTGTTCTTTTTCGTGTCTTTGACGATATTGTTCTTGTTGATGATAATAAAACCAGTTTTAACAATCGGCTATACTACGTTTTTCCTTCAGAATTTGATTTTGATTCCTCAAGCGATAAAGTGTCGAAAATTTGCAAATCCGGGCGTATCATCATCTCAGTTTTTTCTACGTCATAGAACCTAAGCAAATGCACAATGTCTGATGCATCTCATAAATTTCCTTTGAATTTTCTCTGTAATATAAAAATGCTAATACCTATGCTGGTAAAATTAACTTTAAAGAAAAAAAATAAAGCTAAAATACGAAGAAAATATAACACAGAATTTATGGAGATTCAAAACCCAGTTAATGAAAGTTTGAGCTTGTTGCAAAAAAGTTACATGTATTAATGAATTCTTTTCTTACCTTCTTGGCCCACATATTCTCTACTAAAACAAATCTGCTAAAATGCTAAAATTGGGATTATTTATATGGTCTTTCTATAATTTTATATTAATAAATGTCTGTGACTAACGCATGTTCCAACTGTGAATTTAATGAAAATTATTCTGTCAAAAATGAAAGCTTTGATTTGACAACCGCGTTAACAGATAAATTCCAATAGTTTAGCACTCACTTTGGTGTATCAAATTTAACCCGTCCAAAATCGGAACGCTAAATATTCAAATTGCTTTCATATAATCATAATATATATATTTATATTCACGATGTATTATTTTAATAATTGAAGATGATGACTATTTAAATATGGAACTGTCAAATTCGTAAAGAAAAGTCAGTATTAAGTTCATGCCAAGAGTATACGTATACAGGATGAAAGTCCCATGGAATATTAATTTAATCAAAGCAGGCATGAACTAAGGGAGGTGGTTGAAAGAAACTATAGAAATATTCAGATTAGGAAATGAAACGCCAGACTCTTTAACGCGCCACAACTAATTCCAAAATACAAAGAATGCCTCCAACTCCCGGCAGGATTACTCAGTAGACCGTGGAAAAAATGATTAATTTATTTATATATATTTTGCCTACCAGGTTCATTCTATGGGACATCTGAAACCTGACATATCTTTACATGGC
Organism: Dysdera silvatica; assembly: GCA_006491805.2. NCBI lineage: Eukaryota > Metazoa > Arthropoda > Arachnida > Araneae > Dysderidae > Dysdera > Dysdera silvatica. Next base: position 156,275,035 of record QLNU02014802.1, on the reverse strand, counting down.
ATTTGACTTCAAATATACTTAAAGAAAACCTAGCTTACCAGGAGTCTAACTGAACATAGCGATCCAGAAATATAAAGTTACAATCAATGGAGTTCAAATTAATGGATTAATAATGAATTCCATGAACAAGACAAACTTCAAAAGCGATAAGCACTAGAACGTTTATAGAAAGTTTCGGAACTTCCCAAATTAGATCTCTTCTTCTTCTTCTTTCACTTCGCCATTTTCTTATGTTTATATGGGTCCGGTATTATGCTCTTTTACTCTTCCTTACCATAATCTTCTACACAAGGCTTCTTCCCTACTCCATCCATCATCCATACCTTTCCAGATCTTCCGCTACTCTATCCTTATATCTCAGCCGTTGTCTTCCTCTTTCCCATTATAGAAAGCCTATTCATTATATTTCCCACATATTCCTCATTTCTCCGCTCCATATGCCCAAACCAATTTAGATTTCTTCTATTAGTAAAAAAAATTCCAATTAAATTAAAAAAGTTCAATGCATGTAAATCTATAACAATTTATTGCACGTGTGTCATAACATACCTCTTTTTGTTTTAAGACACGGGAATAGCAAATGCCATGTTGCTCTGGGAACTGCGATTTTCCGAGGAATCCGAACTTCTTATAAATAGGGAAACCCAGCTGCAGACTACAGTAAGCGGTTAATCAGATTTTTTCTGGCACGGTTGGAAGTCGAATTTAGGTTAATGGCAGGCTAGGTGAAGGTCTTACCACGTTCCCACCAGAGGGTACCAAAGTGTCTCTACGGTTAAATAAGAGACCGTTAATATTCGTTGTAAGAGTAAAGTTGTTTACCTTTGTTGGAATTTGGTTAAGTAAAATATGAGTTGTAAATATTCTGAGAATAAGCTTCCAGTTTAAAGTTCTCCGTTCGATTCTTTTAAAAGCTGTGATGGGAAACGCCACTTGAGACGAATGAAATAGTCAACTTAAGGGGAAACTTCGGAAGAGCTTAAACTGGATTTCTTAGAAGCTCCTTTTAATGAGCAGGCTACATATTTAGTAAACATCGTCTTGTTAACAAATATTTTAGTGGCAGTCATTCCGCTAAAGCGTATTTCTGCCAAATCTAACTCCAAAGGCATTCTCTTTCCGCTGCATAATGATCTCCAATCGACAATTTCCTTGGACCGACTGTCTGTCCAAAAGCACGGGTCAAACGTGAAGCACGAAGACGAGATCCTCATTAAGATCGTTATAATAACGATCTCTGCCATTCTTTCTCGTCTGGGACTCCGCGAATTCTTTGACATTGTCATTTGCCTGTTTTGCGTAATGAACCGAGATCGTATGGTTGACTGAATTTCCTGAGCTAAGACGGCAAAAATGATGTTCTCTGAGGTTAACTTTGATCATTTCCTTGAAATACATTTAACTGAATGAGTTTTTGATCTTAATTGGCAAATCTAATTTCTTAAGGAAATATTGAATAATTGATTGTATTCATTTGGGCTCTTTCCATGTCAGAAGAATGTGTGCTTATGTAGATATTAATTTAATATGAATAATTAAAATACATCACTTATCATTTGCTTTAGCGTTTCCCTTTGTTTTCATTTATTCATTCTTTAATAGAGGTTTAAATTTATGAATTGTTGAACATTTTGTATATGCGAATATTCTGAAATACTTTGCAAGAAAAGTAAAAACATTGTCCACTTCAAACTTTATAATCGGTTTGTTTAACCTGTACAATATCATGCTCCAGAAACAGAATATCTACTAAGGTTGAAGATAACACTGAATATGGTTTCACTGTACTGGTTTCCTATGCTCGAAAGCTTTCTTTTTTACAATTTTAACATTTATATGTTATTAACGGAATTTTGTGACGGTTTTTGGTGACTATTTCCCTGTGATGAATCTTTGTAACGATTTCCCAGTGTAGTTTTTCCTGGCAATTTCCCCCCGTCACCATATTTTGCGACTATTTCCTGTGGTGGAATTTCATGACGATATCCTGTGATTTAATTTCATGACGATATCCTGTGATTTAATTTCATGACGATTTCCCATGACAATATGGCTTAACGATTTCCCTGAGTAAATCAGTAGCTTTTCAACACTCTCTCTAATGATAATGATAGCTATATATATCATCATCATATTCAACCATTATCTATCCACTGCTGGATGAAGGTCTCTCCAAATGCTTTCCACACAAGTCTATCCTGGGCCATTCGTTTCCACGTCACCCCAACCTCTTTTCTTATTTCATCCACCCATCTAGTTTGAGGACGTTTTCTAGGTCTTCGGTGGTCTCTTGGAATCCAGTTCAGAATTTCTGTTGTCCATCGTTGATCAGTTCTTCTTGCAATATGCCCAGCCCATCGCCATTTCAGCCCTTTTACTTTAACAATGATGTCCTCTACTCTAGTTTGCTCTCTCACCCAAGTGTTTCTTTTTCGATCTCTCCTAGTTATTCCAAGCATGCACCTCTCCATGCTCCTTTGCGTTGTCTGTAACTTTCGTATTGCTCCAACTGTTAGACTCCATGTCTCTGATCCATAAGAGAGGACTGGCAATACACACTGGTTGAAGACCTTTCTTTTTAGACACAAAGGCAATTTCCCCTTCAGGATAAAACTGTTTCTTCCAAATGCACTCCAGCCAAGTTTAATACGTCTGTTGAGTTCTTTCATAATGTTGCCATCCATTGAAATCAGCTGGCCAAGGTAAATATATGAATCAGCAATTTCTAGCTCAATGTTGTCAACTTGTATTTTTGTTTCCTCTACAAAATTATTGAACATGATCTTAGTTTTTTGTAGGTTCATCTTGAGTCCAACTTCTTTACTTCTAGTTGAGAGCTCCTGTACCATGTCTTGGAGTTCTGATGGGTTCGTTGAAAAAATAACAATGTCATCAGCAAACCGCAAATGATTTAAATATTCACCATTTATTTTTATTCCCTTGTTATTCCAATTTATCTGCTGAAAAATCATCTGTAAAGCTGAAGTAAAAAGTTTTGGAGAAATGGTATCTCCCTGCCTCACACCTTTACCAATTTTGATAGCTTCGGTATCTTTATGTAACCGAAATTTTGCACTTGCATTTTTATACACACGTTTCACCATGTCAATGTACACTTCCTCGATGTCTGTTGATCTTAAAGAGCTAGACGCTGATATTTTAATAGAGTCAAAGGCCTTCTCATAGTCAATAAATGCCACACACAATGGAAGTTCATATTCATGTGTTCTTTCAATTAATTCTCTTAATACTTGAATATGGTCCACTGTACTGAATCCACTTCGAAATCCAGCTTGTTCTCTTGGTTGAGCTGCATCTAATTTTTTCTGCAGGCGATGTGTTAGCACTTTTGTGAAGATTTTATAAATAGCAGGTAACAAGCTAATTGGTCGGTAATTTTTTAAATCCTCTTTATCACCTTTTTTATGCAAAAGAATTACTGTTGCAGAATCCCATTGGTTTGGTATGTTACCACTGTTGAGGCATTTGGTAAAGAATTTTGCGAGTATGTCTTCTACATGTTCTCCAGCTTCTTTTAAGATATCTAATGTAATGCCATCATCGCCAGGGGATCTTCCTTTCTTCATACTTTTTATTGCAAATGCTACTTCTTCTTTTAAGATTTTAGGAGCTGTTCCTTCGACTATCTCAGAGTCTTCGTTTAATCCACTGTTTCCTTCATATAGTTTTCTGTAGAATTCTTCAACTCTTCTAAGTATTTCTTCCCTATTTCTTGTTACAGTGCCATCCTCTCCTTTTAATGCAATGATGTGTTTCTTCCCAATAGACAAACTCCCTTTAACAACCCTAAGGCTCTTGTTGCTTTCAATGGCCTTCCTTACTAACTCACAATTGAATTTTCTTATATCTTCTTTCATGTTTTTGCGCAAAGTTTTGCAAAGTTCTACATACTCGATCTTGCGACTGGTATTTTGATTGTCCACCTTCATAAGTCTTCGCCTTTTCATGAGTTGTTTCGTCTTCTCAGATAATTTGCTATTCTGCTTTTTACATATTACACCACCAATTTCCCCAGCAGTTTCAATTATTGTCTTAACAATGTTTTCATTTGCTTCTGAGATGTCAACTTCTTCAATAAGTCCTTCCAGTGCAGAAAAGCGATTTTTTAATTCCAACTTGAATGCCTCGGTATTTTCTTTTAATTTCTTTAAATCCACCCTCTTACATACTTGTTTCCTAATGAGCTTCTGCCTTTCTAGTTTAGTATTTAAGTGCATTTTACATCTCACCATTCGATGATCACTTCCAGTATTAAATCTGTTCAGTACGCTGCAATCTTCAATAATTGATTTCTTGTTTGCCAGTATATAGTCAATTTCGCTGGTTCCTCCATTGGGGTGTTTCCATGTCCATTTTCTTTGTAGTTTCTTCTTAAAAAATGAATTCATGATGCTAAGATTTTCAGCTTCGGCAAATTCTATGAGTTGATCGCCACGTTCATTCCTTTCCCCGTATCCGTATTTACCAACCGATGTCTCTCCTTGTTCCTGTTGTCCAATTCTTGCATTAAAATCTCCCATGATGAGCTTGATGTGTTGTTTCCCCTTGGTATGTAGCTGTTTGATTTCTTCATAGAATTCCTCAACCTCCTCGTCGGTATGGCTTGATGTTGGTGCATATGCCTGTACTATCTGAAGTTGGTATCGCTGGGTTAGTTGAACAACGAGCCTCGCTGCTCGATCTGACGTGCTTTCTACTCCCGAAGACGAAATTCAATTTATTTTAAATGTACCTATTCTTCAGTTCAAATAATTTTTTGAATTCAACAATTTATTCTTGGAATTCAACAATTTATTCTTGGAATGTTGATGTTAAACTTTAGAAATCCTTGCCCTGTACATTAATCAATCTCATATTTCTACTCCAAACGTAAAAAACGTCTAAGGTGGGACTTTTAATTACTGAAAATTTTCGAAACTATTACTGTTTCCAAACTTCACTTTCTGAGATTCTATTTCCTAAAAGTCAATGAAAATTTTACAGCATATAATACCACGTGGTATAATTGAAATATAGTAAATATATTCTATCTGGGCATTATATTTTTTTAATTATTTTTTTAAATACAGTTTTTCCTCAGAAGTAGACATATGCGCAGTCACTCTACGTAGAATAACTTCAGAAAAAATTCACTCAGCATCATAGTTCTGCTTTAAAGTGAAGCAAAAAAAAAAAGCTGTTCTATAAAATATGTTAACAGTTGATTAAAAAGTTTATCGGTTGAGTTTCAGAAGAACTAAAAATTTATGGAAAATGAAAATCGAACGAGTATTTCGTAGAACATATTTACATTAAAATAATAAATACATGAAATAACATAAACTTACTTTATTTAGCTGCAAATGGTGTTCTAAATAAATATGTCAAATTTATCGAATATGCCAAATTTATCTGAAATGGATTCAGGAATATTTTTTATTTTCTTACGAATAATCTCCAATAAGGTTGAATGGTGAACATTTGAAGTTCAAAAGACAACACGTATACACCTACCTGGTCTTCCACTGTTTTCTCTAGCTTTTGTACTACTGGATAGAAGTTTATAATTTTGGTGTTAAAATGTTCAAAAATATCTAATTAATAAAACACGCAAATAGAGAAATCTTGATTTTTGGAAGTCTAAAATTCCGACCCTCCCCCACCTCCTTGCTGGGCATGTGGGTATGAAATTCCAGTGGCATGCTTCTAGTTAATGAACTCAAGAGCAAAGCAAATTAAACATTCTCAGATAAAGTTGAAACGGTTTTTTAATATACTTTGTACCTTTCCAGCTATGTCGTTATTGTAGGCAACGTTTTGCATTTTATATACCTTTTAGAATCACTGTCGAACGCAGAATACAGCGCTACCAATTGTCTTCGAAAATATTTACTTGCATTGAAACAAACTATAAATCAGTTTGAAATTTTACTTTGCGCCTTTTAACAACTGATGGTTGTTTAACATTCTTCAAACAAGAATTCGCAGTTACGGTCACAAAACACATACACAAAACAATTCAACTCAAAGTTGATATTTTTCTTTTCGCGAATTATGACATTTTTATTTCATTCCTTGCACTTTCTGTTTTTGTCTCTATATAAATTTATATTATTTTTCGTTAAATTCAAATGAATAAGCACAGAGCATTTTTTCCATTTCTTTTATTTTACATCCTTAAATTTTCATTATTGCTGAACTGATTTCAAAACTATCTTATTGTGTATTTGTAATTTATAAACTCACACTTGTTACTTTCAGAGGATATTAATCTATAAATTGATTGATTTTGATAATGGTGGGAAACCCTATGTGGGCTTCATATTAAAAGTAACGGTTTCAGGTTATGTACTATTAGAATGAGCATAAATAATTTATCCTGTTTGTTAATTACACTATTAATTGCATCATGCGCTGAAGTAAAAACTTATCTTATTTCTTTAACTGAAAACACATAAAATTTTAAATTTAACTAAACGAATATTTAATACACTAAGCACACAATGTGCATTATTCGGAAAATATGATCACATGAATTTTGAATTTTTTCACCTTTACTATATTCATTTAATTTTTTCTCTTTCATTATAGTGATTTCATTTTTATGTTGTTTTTCCTAATTATCGTTTCTTTTATTATGTTAATCAATATTTCATAAAGGGTATTCGTAACAAAATTAATGCATACAATAGAAACACATGTTATTTTTTTCAGAAATTTGATTAAATGCACTTGATTAAATGCTTAATATTTTTTTTATCTAAGTATGGCTTTGCTACAATATATCATATCTAAATGAATAACAAATGCCAAAATGATGCCACTTCACATTTTTTGATAGCGGAACCTTTTCAAAGGCAGGTCTTTTAACGGTGTTTGTTATAGTTTGGATGTCAATGTAACCAAATATTTAAAGAATTTGTATTAAGAAATGATGTTACAAATAGACCCGGCCAATGGAATTTTTCAAAAGCGATTTTCAGTAATGAGCCTTTCTTCCATGGCTTTATAAAAGTTAAAGAATTAGTTAAGTAAGATTACAGTTGCTTTCTCAACGTAAACAATTCTAGCAAACATGGACCTCTGTTTTGATTTTGATCCTTTTGTTTGAGTATTTCGTTCGCCTGTTCTAGTTCCCGGAGGAACTGAGCGAGCAATTTTCGAAGAGTTTCTGCGCTTATAAGAGGGCCTGTAGATTGCTTTCCCTCTTCCTGAAAGCTACTCTTGCAGCATCGCTGTGTTGTTAATTTCGCTCACAATACTTTTGTTTCGTAGTAAAAGACTGTTTTTCTTATTTCACTCTTGTAAATGAACTAGTTTCGTAGATAAGGTATCATGTATATAATGGGCCTCGGTAATTCGCTAGTCGAAACGAATATCTTGAGCATTATCTTTACCATGTAACTTCTTAAATAACGAAAGAGTTAGAAATCGCATATTTATAAATACCTTTGGATTATCAAAGTTTTGCTAAAAATACAATTTGAAGTTTATCCCTTGAGTGAGTTCATGATGGTTTCACTTTGATTTCAATAAAGAATCATACTCACTAATTTCAAATTATAGTAATTAACAGTTAATTTATAATGCAACTTACAAGAAAAGAAAATATGTATGTATTATGTAGAAGTGTGTGTTTTTGTGCGTTTTCGTTGCGTGTGAATAATGAATTGCAAGGGTTGTGCGTTCGCGTATGAGTTTATAGTAACATATAAATACTACGAATCATATTTTGAGGTGTAATTCTAAAATAATTTCAGTAAATTCTGTTAATTTCGGTTCAGAATAAACATTCTAAAACCATTAATTAGATCGACAAGAAAGTTACACATTTATCTTAATATTAGTCACAACGACGTTTTATTTTTTAGTATGAAGCAAATGCTAACATTTAAATATCACCTTTTTTGATTATTCATAATATTTAAAACATAGATTATATTAACAAAAGTAAATCTTAGTTGTATAATATACAGAAATATTCAGATTCAAATACTGTTTTGGAACATGATAATAGTATGTTCCATTATAAAATCCTTAATTAAGCTTCAGTTTACGAATTAGCAGAAAATATAAAAATTTGTTTCAAAATATTTCAATGCTGTATCTCTGTTCACCATTTCCATTACGTAAAATTCAAAAACAATTTATAATCACATTTAAAATATTGGTGATTTTAAGACATATGGAAACCCTGACAATGAGAGTTCATGAAATTTTTGTTACTAAAAAAAAGAGAAAAAGTCAAATATATTTTGCAAATTCACTCTAAACGATTTTTTGGATTTTAGTTGTATTTTTTTCCCTCCTATCTATTAGACGCGAAAACCCATTGTAAAAAAAAAATATTACTTTTATCCCTAATATGAATTATTTTAATATATGCATACACAATATCAATTTATTATATGTACACACGATATTTATTTAATATATTACTTTACGATATTTGGAAAGGGCGTTATCGTTTTTAATTATTACGGATATTACCGAACATAATTCATGTTTAATGTAAAATATGCCTTCTCACGTTAACGAGATTCGACTGTATGCGCTATGAAGGCCTGTTTTATGTGGCTGAATCGTCAAAGCTTTCAAATGGTAAATAATCCAAAGATCGCTAATTCAATTGGTTTTACGACAAATTTTCGTTTCTGTGATTATTATGTGCTTAAAATAAATTCAAGCATTAACCTTAAAAGTAATATCTGGTGGGACGAGAACATTAGGATTGTTTAACTGAAATATACCTTGAAAGTTGTATTAAATATGTAAATCGAGGCAAATAATAGGATAAATAGAATTGTATCCAGGGAATTCAAACTATTTTGAAAAAGTTTTCCAATGAATAACATTTTCTTCATTCATTAAAATTTCTATTCAATGAAATTATTTTAATGGATAAAATCTTCCTGCAGATTAAAATGCAATCTAAAATTCCAGAAGGTTTGCTAAAGTTTGTTCGCAACTTCCAAGGAAAATGTACTTGGGAAAGATTGACCAATTTTGTGTGAACTTCAGTGATTGCATTACAACCTTCCACCCAATTATCCTCCTGATATAACATATGAGGGGTGATCAAAAAGGACCCAGGCTGGATTTATTTAGGAAAAAGTGTAAGATTTATAGAATTGAAATTTAGTCACCTTCGATGTAATCAACTTTCCGAAGTCACACACCCTTGGCCCACCCTGTTTCCATTGTTCAAAACAATTTTTGAGGTCATCTTTTGAAATAGCAAACATCTGCTTCGTCGCATTTTTTTAAATCTCTTCGATGTCCTGAAAACATTTTACTTTCAAACAGAATTTGATTTTTGGGAAGAAAAAAAACTTACAGTGAGCAAAATCTGGCGAATAGGGTGGCAGTAGGGCCTGTGGAATCCTTTATTTAGCAAGAAACCTCTTCACGATTTGCGAGCATGGAAAGGCGCGTTGTCATGGTGCAAACTCCACTTGTCACTCTCGTGAAATGTTGGTTTTTTTTTATGACGCATTGCTTCCCTCAAACGCCGCAAAACTTCAAAATAATACTTTTGTCGATTGTCTGGCCTGCTGGATCATATTCATAATGAACAATGCTTTCACTATCCAAAACGACATTTAGCTCGTCTTGACATTGCTGAGGCTTCGTCGTACTTTTTTGGATCAGGAAGGGTCAAGGGCATTCCACTGTAAAGACAGGGCCTTAGTTTCGAGATCATATCCATAAGGGTTACTTCGATCTAACGGTAGCCATGATTCGTCACTTGTTATGATAGTTTTTAAAAAGTTTTCATCCACTTTGTCGCACTGAAGAAGGTCGGCGGTAGCTGAAACACTTATCGCTTTTTGTTCATCTGAGAGCAAATTCAGCACAAATTTGGCTAAGGTGTCATTCTCAAATTTTCCGTAAGAACCGACTGAACCGAACCAAAACTAATGTTCTCTTCTTGAGATTATTCACGAATAGTGATTTGACGACGATTTTTTAGTAGAGCTGTGTCCGCAAGATTGGCCTTATTTTCACTTTTTCTGGTTGAGAGTCTCACAGAAGTTTCTTCACTTTGAACACTTTCACGACCATCTTTAAAACGTTTATACCACATATAAACTTATGCGTGACTCACGCAATTCTCTCCACGAAATTTTTGTAATTTTAATTAACTTTATGTATGTTTGTAACTTTAGGAATATACTTTGTAACTTTAGGAATATACTTTGTAACTTTAGGAATATACTTTGTAACTTTAGGAATATATTTTGTAACTTTAGGTAAGTATTTGCAAGTTTCACCAAGTTTTAAGGAAAATCGATGCAAATCCTTTGATCAAATTGTTCCAACATTACAAGTTCGACGAGCGGCTTCAAATGATTAATAACAAAGAACAAGTGCGAAAAAACCGTTATAGTAAGTGTGGCGTGACTTACAAACACTTGCATAGAAGATTCCAAAGTCCATCACTGAAAAATTGCTTTCAGCTGTAACGTGCGGTTCCAGGATTTTAGAACGAGTCGGGAAATTTTTTTATCACACCTCATAATATCGATAATAATCAAATCATAATCGTTATCATAATGATCCTGATCACATTACATTTGAGGACAGAATATTTATGACTTATATCTTCATAAGCAATAAGTTGTATTATTTATTATATTCCCAAAAATATTTAATCTGATTTTACATTCTGTTATGTTTTTGGTTTTATTATTAATGTTATTTAAGGAAAACGTCTTTCGGCGCAACACTAAAAAATTTAACATTTATGAAATAGCACTTATTTATTTAGTTCAGTAATTTTGCTAGTTGCTCCTACATTATGTGTTATTTTGTTTTTTATAATAAGAGGAAGAGTCAACATTTATTTTTAAAGCCAATTTTGCCCTCGCATAAATAAATAAGCACGCAACACAAAAATAAACACGCTTTTCGGAATAATAATGATAATGCTAATCAACTGTTTTGTTTGCAAGAAAAAGTAATTTCGTTCTCATTTTAAAAGAGCTGCTTTTTTCCGAAACGACTCTGAATATGCCTTTAGGCAAGATTTCTGATTTTGGTTCGGCTCAGAGGGACAGCATGAAAATGGCAATCGTCATTCGCATTGAAAATAAAATCGTAGATTTAAGAAAATTTACTTCTCAATTATATTAGATTAAAAAAGTCAATATGTCGTAAATTATGACCTACTTTTCTACAAATTTTAATTATTACAGAATTTCACCTTTATTACATTTTATTAAATATATATTTTGCAAATAAGTTTTATTTGTATGAATTTATATACACAGTCTAACTTCGATCTAAAGGTAGCCGATTTAACGATATTCGCGATTGAACTATTGTTTCTGTTGGTCCGGATTGAGTTACATTGAGTCCAATACTATATTTCCCTCAATATAACGTTTGTTTTCCTCGATTTAGGATAATTTTTGTCATTATCATGTAGTTATAAAATCAACTTCAATTGAGTTTATTCAATTGAATCGAACGTTAGTTTACAGTACGTCAACAAGTATTCATTGCGTTTTAACGTCAATGATGAGCTTTTCGATGCATTTGAAAAACTAGAATATGAAATGTTAAGTGTCAACTCCCCAAAACAACCTAAACAAACGTCAATAAGAGATTTCTTTTCGATGTAATAATTACATACTTACTCGTGTCTTATGTTTATCAAAATTGACACGTATTCTTCAGAACGCTCATGAGTATTTTTATGATTTTTCTTCTCCATCATTTCTTATTTCATTTCCGATCAATAGCGCACCGATGATTTTTGCTCGGGGGAGGACCGAAATGTAAAAAGTAGTGTTACTCTTTTAATGTAATAGTTGTTCCATTTAGCCTAGTTTGCATGTACGTTTTCAGCCCAATGATGTGTCGGGGATCCATTGCCCCTCCGGTGGGTGCGTTACTGGTTCCAATCAATGTTTTCTCACGATTTAACGAATGCCTCGCATTAACCCTTGTCTTCATTGGTCCCGTGAAAATCGTTAAATCAAGGTTAGACTGTATTTTGTAAGTATAATTCCATAATAAATTCATTTGGTATCATATATCACATTATTACGGCATAAATTTGTGGCTGTCTCTCAATTTGTTGTTCGTTTTTATACTGTGTACATCTTATCATTGATAACTTAACGCATGGAATGGAATGTTTACGTCTTTATGTCACAGAGATGGCAAATAACATGTGCGCCAGGATATGGTTTTCTCAGGAAACTGCTGTAAGAAGGAAAACGACATGCTCTCTGCGAAACCATAATGAATCAAGCTCATGTCAATAGCACAAAAAACGAATGCATTTTCAGTAACCTACCCTAGGTCAGTTTACCTACCACGCTCGTATCCAGAAGAGTGGAACTTAGGGACATGCCCCCCACCGAACCTAAACTTTTAATGGGACTTGACTACAGCCTTGCATACTATGATGGAATCAATACATGTGGTCAGTCTGGGATTTCTAAGTAAGCACAAAAGGCTCAGGCCTAGGGGCAGCACATAGTGGAGCGGTAATGAATTGCTTAAACATAAAATTGTCCAATGTTGAAAAAATAATGTTTCTTTTAATTATTGCCCTGTTTCCCCAATAGCGATGACATATAAGCGATTACTTTAACTTGCCTGCAAATACAAACTACAGAATCGAAAGACAAAGGGCCCTAAAAATTTTGAGCCCCGGGCATTTGCCCAGAGTGACCATTTATAAACCAGGCTTAACACGTTTGTTATATATACTAATAGTAGAAGAATGAATAATGAAAATGTGAACTGATACCAAAAAGAAAAATCATACAAAGATGCTTGGGTGTATTTTTCCCAAATACGCGAAATACACGCAAAAACAACAATATTAATCAACGTTTATTGGCGTAGTGATACCAGCGCCGATGTTATGGCGTGATTAGATGGTGAAACGTTCGAAAGAAAATAAATATTTCTGCCTTCGGTGGGACCTAAAGCCGCAACCCGGCAAGTGGAAGGTCGTGGGTTCAGGTCCCACCGAAGGCAGAAATATTTATTTTCTTTCGAACGTTTCACCATCTAATCACGCCATACCATCGGCGTTGGTATCACTACGCCAATAAACGTTGATTGATTGACATTGTTGTTTGATTTAATCTGCGTAGTGTTCGATTTATATACACGCAAAAATATCAGAGATTCCAGGAAACCATACTAAAATTATTGTGGATTCAAAAAGTGTCTCAAATCCAGGAAGTCGGAGACTGTAGTAGCAATAATTTCGAGTTGTATCTTATTAGTTTGAATAATTATATGAAAAATCTCCTTTACATATCAAATGTTAAGAGTATGATATGCGTTTTTTTTAAACAAATATTCCTTTCTTTGTAAAGGAGGGAGGGGGCGGCAGTACAGGCTGTGCCTAAGGGCGGCAATTTTATAAATCCGCCACTGCATAATGTAAACTTTTTTGAAACCCCCATAAAATTAAATCCTGGCTACGGCCCTGGTTGCTATCGTTTCCCGAGAAACTCGAACGTCGTAAGCGGGAGGACACCAGCACCAGGACAACAATGAGCGATTAGTCCGTAAATATTCTATTTGTTTTTGGCATCGTCGGGGCCCAACCCAGACTAACAGAAAGGTATGGGAACGGATTTCCGCTGGGACAAGGTAAAGTTCGCCGACCAAAAAGTAAATTTAATTTCGCATATTGAAAACTTCTCCAGTTTCAGAATATCCGTGTGGTGCTAAAATTTAAAGGATAATTGAAAACGCTATTTGACTTCAGAATAAATATGACCGATTTGTTGTTATCTGTTCATTATTAAAAATATGAAACACACATTTCGGAGACCTAGAAAAACAAGATGCATTAATCTGTTCTTAATTTTTTTTACTAATAAATTGTCTAATTCCAATGGTAATTTATTCCAATGTTCACGACCTTTATAATTTATATTACTCCTTTCCCTTTCGTTTCAGATTTTTGGAAGTATCGGATAATTGAAATTACGACAAATATTTCTATCGATTTCATTTAATTTTATTCTTAGATGTATATAATGTGCTTATCTTCTCTCGTTCTTTCATACATTTTGACCAGCACCTACTACTCGTGTATTTTATCTATTAGCAAAATATTATGTCTCGGAAAATACTGTTTTTCAGTCAAGTCTTTTATATCTGTTTATTAATTTAAGCATATTTTTCTGGAAGTCTTTTAACACGTTCTTATTCACGCTTTCCAAGTTTCCCCATAGAGCCTGAATTTTTTTTACCACTGACACGGTTTTCTAAATTTCACTATGGGCAAAGGATATAACCATCCATCTGTCAAATCGTCACGGGATCTGGGATCACAGGTTCGTTCTGTCTCTGACTAAATATCTAATCTACGTCAGCGGTGGGCCCGTAAATTGCTTGAAGTAAAGAATTCGATCTATGAGAAGTTTGAAAAAGATGATGAGCAATCTGCTGATCGTTCTACCAGTAATGTAGGCTTTACTGGCTCAACTAACGACAAATTCATGACCACAGTGGAGGCTGAATTCACCAATTACGGAGGTAAGTGGTCTGCTCATTTTGAAGAACCGGATAGACGTATGGTTCATATTGAGCGGTCTCTTGACTCTCTTGAGTGCGAGTTGAGGAAAGCCATCAATACGAAAGACGATGAATGAATGAATGAATGAATGAATGAATGAATGAATGAATGACGGTCCTGCCTGGATGCCCATGGATTAAAGGAACAAGAGAATGAAAATCCATAAACCAATGTAACTGATATCATGAATGATGTTCAAATCCAGCCTTTTGTCAACTGATTTCGTAAATGTCCACCGTTTGTGTGGTCCCGAAAAATCAACTTCTGATCGTCGACCCAGACCTATGATTTTAAAATTTGTACGTATATCCCAAATAGATTTAATATACAAAAATAAACGTATATTACAAGGAAAGGGTTTGGTGATCTCTAAGAGTCTGATGCATATCAGAAAACAGACTTATAACGACTTAAGAGCTAGAGGCCTACATTGCTGGACTCAATTAGGTAACATCTTTTACATTGCGGAAAACGGTACCCGAAGGGTTTTAAAGAACATAACGGATATAAGGAAATGTTGGGCAGATGATTACAACTAATCCATGTTCTTATAAATTAACATAATATATATATATATATATAATATGTTTATATATCAACGTAATTTTACTCTTATATTCGTTTTATATTATCTACACTATTTTAAATCACTTACGATTTCTATGTATTTTACCCTACCACTTTTATTTTTTGGTTTGATATTGATGTTGTTGGTATGGATACTTTTTATTCCAATTCAGAATGACTTTTATACATAGCCTACTTCGTACCGTATACCAAATGCATGTTCCTTTGCGATCTCAGGGATTGGCAATTCCCCAGATCGCAATCTTTGCGCTTTAAATTCTTACAGTGTTGCTGTATTCAGTGCATGATTATCCAATTGAAGTTGGCTAATTGATTACTTGGCTTTACTGTAAAGCATCATATGGTCAAATGAATATAGCTAATCTATATCTTTCCTGTTTATAAACATTTTTATATATACATATGTGATTTTAATATCTATATGTTTTTAAATTTCTAACGAAATCCATTAAAATCTATATGTTTTTAAATTTCTAATGAATTAATTTAAGATCTATAGGTTTTTAAATTTGTAATTAATTCTGGTTAATTAATCTGGTCATTTTTCGGTGTTAACATGTTGGTATTATTTTTTTTATCTATTTTAAATCATCTGTACGTTTTCTGTTTATTTAACATCTACCTTACCATTGATCGTGTTCTCTTTAATTTTTGGCTCTGAGAGTCCTTGCCCCTTTGTCCTTAAACCATAAATGTTTAGCGAATTGTTTTTTCTAAGACAGATCAATCCATGTTCTTATATGCCAAACTTTTTTACATATGATTTTTTTAATCTGCATTAATTTACGTCCCTCGTGATTTCTAGTTATTTTAATATTTTTATTTGATATCGATGTGTTGAAAGTTTTTTTATCCATTTTACAATTACTTGTATATTTAATTTTTTAATACGTACTAAATGCATATTCCTTCACGATCTCAGGGTTATGCGACTCCAGAGGTCCTTATATAATAATTATTACAACTTAAGTGCTTACAGAGCTGCTATATTCAGGGTATGACTATCTAATTGAAGTAGACTTGCCAATGACTTCATTTTATTGTAAAGTATTATTAGGCGAATGGATATAAATAATTTATTTCTTTATTGTTAATAAATCCTTTTATATATTGACATGTGATTTTAAGATCTTTATGGTTTTAAATTTCTAAGGAATTTTGGTTTTATTCGTTCATTTTTTTTGTTTTAACATGCTGGCATTATTATTATTATTATTTTTCTTATCTATATTAAAAACTGTTTTATATGTTATGCTTTTTAAATACATACCGTATGACTTTTCATGTTATCTAAAATTCGTGACTCTGCGAGTCCTTGCGCTTTTGTCCTTGCGCCATAAACGTTTAGCGAATGGTTTTTTTCGGGGTAGAATAATC
This sequence comes from Dysdera silvatica, assembly GCA_006491805.2. Lineage (NCBI taxonomy): Eukaryota > Metazoa > Arthropoda > Arachnida > Araneae > Dysderidae > Dysdera > Dysdera silvatica. The sequence goes on along the minus strand of QLNU02014802.1, from coordinate 156,258,510 downwards.
AATGTTCATATATATCAACCATTTTATAAATTTGCTTTATATAATCTACATTGTTTTTAATCTCTTATTATTTCTAGTTTTCTTATTACTCTTATTTTTATTTGTTATCAATGTGTTAATATTTCTTTTTTTTCCAATTTCCAATTACTTTTTATATTCCACTTTCGACTACACACCTACTGCTCGTTCTTTCTCGAACTTAGGGATTTGTAATTCCGGAGATCCATGTATCCTAATCCTTGTATCTTAAGTGTTACAGAGCTACTATATTCCGGGTACGATTTCATAACTGAGGTTGTTTAATCGAATACCTGACTTTATAATATCTCCAGGTGTACACAGCTAATCCATATTTTGTTATTATTTGGCTAATCCATATTTTGTTATGATTTGGCTAATCCATATTTTGTTATGATTTGGCTAATCCATATTTTGTTATGATTTGGCTAATCCATATTTTGTTATGATTTGGCTAATCCATATTTTGTTATGACTGTTTCTGAGTTACTTTGTATATAAATACACGTTTTAATATTTATATTTCAAATTTCTTACAAACTCTATGTACTTTAGTCGTTCATATTTTCATGTAGATATTAATTTTTATCTATTTAAAACTGTCTTATGTACTCTGCTTCATTACCATGTACCAAATTACTCTTCATGTTCTCTGGAATATGTAGCACTGGGGATCCTTGCGTCATAAGAGTCTAGTAAACTATTTTATGTCCAGGATGAGATTGCCTGAGTGTGTCTGCCTAGTTTAATACCTGACGTAGCAGTTTTCGTTCTTGAGACATTCAACTAACTTTAATTTTTGGCACTGTTTTTTCTCATGCCTTAACAGTTCTATTTCGAATATTCCAATACCGATAATGCGATTCCTATTCCCTATAAACTTGTTGCTATGTATATAACGGGATCTTATTGGTATATCACCTCGTTGCTGTATATCATGATCTAATCTTATCTAGTCACATGATATCTCGTCACATAATATCTGGATACATAATATCTAGTCACGTAATATCTAGTCTATCTAGCATGAGATATTTAAATAGGTGTATATGGTGTCTTGACAAAAATATATGGATTTATATAACGTGATCTTGTCATTTAGTCTGATAAATCGTGATTTCAATATTTACCATATATAGTAATGGATTGTGACATTTTAATACTAATACTATTTTTTATATTATTATTGAAAATATGTATACAAAATTCAAATATTTGTTCGTTAAATAATTACTGGTATATAAACCTCTACATTGAAAAATAATACTATTTATATTATGATATATTGGGATTTGAGCGCGCCCAACTGAGAATTTTTATTTAAAGAGTTTTTATTTTTTTTACTGTTATCAAACACCTGGTTGTGAAATGAAACATATAGTTTTCCCTAAGATTGTGAACTATGCTTCAAGTGACATCCAACACAGACAAGCGGACACATTCTCCCCTCCTCCCTTCGCCCCGTACTTCTCTCCCCAATATACTACAAAACATTAATTACTATCGAGGCAAGCGTTTAACATAAATGCTCGCAGTTTGTATAATAAATTGGAATTACTGCAAATCCTACTAGAATCATTAAACGAAACTGTACATCATATCTGAATCTCTGAGACATGGTTTGCAGATGGATTTTCTGCGGGCCTAGCAGAATACAATGTTTGTTCTGAATCTCGACGTTCAGGTCATGGAGGCGGGATAGCGATTTACACACATGAGAGCCTGGCAAGTGATGTAATCTTAAGATGGTAGGGAATTTTTCCTTCCTTTGCAATTATTACAATCAGACCTGCACAGTACTACATTTCATCAATGCATGAATTCCTAATAAACAACCTGATCATGAATTTTTCAATTTCCTTCAAAACTTTTTGGCCTTTGTGAACGATGAAAAGGAAAAGCTAATTCTAATGGGTGACTTGAACATTGATTTACAATCACTTCAAAGTCCCCATGCACAACTACTAACTACACTCTATTAAAAAACTGCTTTGATAATTATATTAAAACCCCAACACGCATCGCTACAACCTCCCAAACACTTCTTGATTTGGCTATAACTAACTTAGATCCGCTTGGAGCAGGTACCCTTCAGTTTAATGTAAGTGACAATTTGCCAGTTTTTCTTGCTGTCAGTAAGAATTTTCCTAAAATCCATTAATATTGTCCTATAGTTTTTATTTTGTTTTGCAGTGGTAAGTTTTAGTTGAAAGAATTTGATTTGGCTATGCTTACAGTTTTATTTTTTGCTCATGTACTGTGGTTTTATATGATTCAAGAATGCAACATTACTATCTTACAAGGGTGGAACTGGCCTTGTCAAACTTACGCTTTTTTTGGTGCTACCCTGGCGAAATACCCTCTAATACTATAAGTTGACTTTAATTTTATTGTACTATCGAGCCGAATTTGTTGTTGCAATAAATAAATACTCAATTACAATATATCAGATAGTATTTATTCTTCTTAGGATTCCTATAGTCTTACTTATTTGATTAGTTGTTTTATTTATTTGATTATTCCAGTTTAGTTTATCAGTTAGTTGAATTCCTTCCTAAAAATTTAATTTTATTGGCAATTTCAATTTTTGGTTATTAACTAAAATTGCTTTGTTTAACAAATCTTTATTTGCCCTTTTTATTTTTGCTTGCGAACAGCAGTATTTTAGTTTTTCCTGCATTCAATTTCATTTGGTTAGCCTTAAACAAATTTTCATATTTCGCAATTTCCTTATATACACTTCTATCAGTTCTCTTTTGATAATTAATATAATATAAATTATTCGATACATTCGTATATACCTTAATTATTCATTCGTATATACTGTGATTATTCATTCATTATATACCGTAATTATTCATTCATTATATACCGTAATTATTCATTCATTATATACTGTAATAATTCATTCATTATATACTGTAATTATTCATTCATTATATACTGTAATTATTCATTCATTATATACTGTAATTATTCATTCATTATATACTGTAATTATTCATTCATTATATACTGTAATTATTCATTCATTATATACAGTAATTATTGTACATAAATTGGTATATATGTAATATTGGTATTCCCTTTCAATTCATACATATAAATAACACTTTCGACCCTATTCTTAGTGTTAGTTTGGATGGGTAGATTGCATATTACATTTGAACGTTGATTTCACTTACAATAGGTAATTCATAGAACAGAAGTAAAAGAATAAATTATTTATATTGACTCAAATAAACTTATAAAGGACATTTATTTTTACTGTGGAACGAAAAAGCGATTTTAGAATCATCTCTTAGCACATTTGGGACATACAAAGAAAGTAATTTATGTGAAAACGCAAGAAATGTTTTAACAATCATATATCTGAAAAACGTACGTCGATTTGCTTTATTTCTAAGCATTAATCAATATCAAAATGCGCAAGTTTCAAATAAAAAATAATCATTTTCTTATAAAAACTTAATTACATCAAATATTACGAATTTTTTCTCCTTACGCTTAGATTTCAGTTAAAATAAAAAGCTTGACTAGAATTGATTACGTATTAATATTCTTTTATTAATAGAAAATTATTTTATTGCAATTCTAATATTTTGTCTAGCAAATTAGCTGAAAAATATTAATAAATTACAACAAATCAATTACTTCCAGGTAATTAAACACGTCCTGTATACCGTATCATTCCCAGAGAGAGAGAGAGAGAGTAATCCCCTTTTTAAATTGATATGACTTATGTAGAATAAATAGCACGAAATATTTCGGCAACTAATAAAGGGCGTCGCCTCCAGCATCCCAGTGGTGGTCTAGTTGGTATAGAGTTTTGCTTCATTCAGAGAGGTTTCTGGTTCAACTCTGGCCCGGAACGATACTTCTTTTTCTACGGCCCATCGAACGGCGCCATGGTAGGACACGTTCAGCTCTAGTTTGAACAAAAGCCAGGATGGCCGAAAACAATAACCAATTCCATATAATTTAATCTCATTATAATTTTTTATATAATTTAATTTATTCATTAAAATACTGTTACGGGGACTTTCTGTGCCAGTTTAAACATTCTCTAACCATTCGGCAAATGCTTTATCCACGCGACGGACAATAGTACTTTGTAAGCCAAAATATCTTTGTTAACTAAAAAATTCGCCAAACTTTTCATTTTTGAACACCATCAACTTTTACATTCGAGAATACAAAACCAACGATTTGGTCAAAATATACAATACATTTGCCCCAAAAACATTTTTCTGCAATCAATGATCTGTTTAGGAAGGCCCTTGCAAACTGATAGATGTTACAAAAGCAGAGGATTAATTCATAACTTCCAAAATATTTAAATAGAAGAGAAGGGAAAGGAAGTAAATTGCATATTTTTCTCACAAATATATATTATCATATTGAGAGATTTTATGGATATGAAATAATCTGCCTCTCAGTTGGAACTCTGAAGCAAACATTATATCTTCTTTTAAGTATAAGGACATTTATTATCTCAGAAAGATACGTTAAGAGATGATGCACGTTATTAAGAAAATGTATACCATTATTTACTCATCTTTGTATGGAGTGAAATTAATGTTAATTGAAAATTGTAACTAAATGGAAGTTTTTCCGAAAAAATTCAGCCAAATTTGTATTTCTTGGGGAAGAAACTCGGCTAGAAAAACATGTTCCTTTTTCCAAATATGAAGACAGGGATATAAAAATCTTCTGAAAATTACTGCTGTTAATTAGAATTATGGAATTAGATAAAAACAAATGTAAACTAAAAAGATACGGCTTGTTCATTCAGATCTTCTCTTAACCACTGTATCATGTTTCCGTTCATCAGAAATATTTGTTTTCACAATTTAGGAATTAAATAATTTGAGTACATTTCGGAATAAAAACCATAAAATTACTTGGATTGCAAATGACTCTCTTCACATTAAACTTTTTTTATAAAAAATGCAAATTTATTTGTGAAGAAAAATATTCTTTCCTACTCCTTAAATGGTTGTGTTTAAGTGGTCCGATGTATGAAAGGAAAAAGCAATTTCTGAACGCATTCAAGACCATTTGGTCCAAGTCGTGTTTTGAATACATGCCGACAAATAATCTCCTTCTTAATTCTGTATGTAAATTGCAATTATTCCCGAAGCAAAAAGCAATGAGTCCGTTTATACTCTGAACTAAGCATCAAAAGACAGGATACACTCTCCTTTGGTTTCCTTGTAAAACTAAGAGAAATGTTTCCAGTTTATCTTTTTAAGCATAAAATTTGGACGATGGCTATAAATAATCTTATAATTTTTTTTTACATAAATGTAATATTAAAATTATCAACACCATTGTAGCTATTAAAGAATTCAGTTTGTTTACGCTCTGGGGCGCACACGGTATAAAATGTGCTGAAGGAAACCACCCAAACTTTGATTCCATCTTCATATTTCTCAATGTTGACGAAATAAGTATATTTTGCGGAATTTGTATTCCACTACACATGAATAAAACGAGTCAATAATCTTTATAAGTAACTGTCAACAAATGCTTCTTTGCTCATGTGTGGTTTTACCTATAGCGGAAGTCGCGCTACACTGACACCTACAATGTTCTAAAGACTCTACATCTCTTCTACCAATGGAGCTGAACCATGGGCTAACGTAGGCAGAAAAAGAACACATATTGCACTATATTATTAGAAAATCGAATTTAGTTCTTAAAATACGAGCTCAATATACAACATAACTCACGTAAGTTATCGCACGTATAAAAATTACCATCCATGGATTCGTTTTAAAATATTCCTATTGGATACAGGACGTAAGAAACAGCCAGGTGAAAATACATTTTGTACCTTCAGGTGTAAAAATATAGCAGACAGTGTATTAAAGGATGATCAAATATTTGAGGTATTTTATTAGCCTCAAATGTTTCGTTCGGCAATATTTAAAAACTATTAGTTAAAAAACACGATTGTCGTTTCCCTGTCAATCGCAATTGTAGAAGGGTTTAACCTACAAAAATTGTCACAACTGCCAAAATAAGAAAGATTATGGTTCACCTTGTTTAAATATTTTTTAATGCCTATTTATTTTAGGTACATCGTATCGGAAACAAAACTTTGCAATTCCACAAAGGTTATTATAGCATTTGAAAAAATTCAATTTCTCCAATTTTCGCTTTGGATCTGATGGCAAAAATTGTAAAAGCTAGCTCCAAATTTCAAATTTAATCCCTTTTAGCGTAATATACCAATTTACAGACCGTTTAAGAACATATTAATCAAGAACTAAACGGACATCTAGGATATAGTAGATTGGCCCCGAATGTTATAATCATTAAAGGTGTCGAACTTTAATCGCAAAATTTGACATTTATTTTCGAGTTTATAATACTTTTTAGAACCATTGTTCTCCGACTGCAAAATTCTAGGAATAAAGTTCAAATAAGCCATAAAGAGCCAGTTTTTTAACTCTTCTGCTCACTCAGATAACTCAGAAATTCAATCAAAAGGATATCGTAAAACTATTTTTACCACTTTGGTTTATATTTATGATTTCAAGGGTATGCTGTTGTCTATAAGAGAAAAGAAATACGACAGTTTACGGTCTTTCCTCATGCCAATCCTTTAGAACCTAAAACATTTAAATGGATTTTGAATTTGAATTCAGTAATGGATGTTAAAAATATTTTTTCCGTTACAGTGAACGCAGACAAACCTCAGAAATGGAAGTTTATTGAACTAAATGTAACAACTTTTGTCTCTTTATTGCCTCAAAATATTAAAAATACGTTAAAAAATGTACAAGCTTTCCTTCACTAAGAAGAAATGTATAAATACACAGAGACACAAATGTAAATTTCACTGGGTCCTTTGCAATTGCTTCAGCGGAAACACGTCCGTAGTCATCAAAATAAAGAAACAGTAAAAACACCTCTGTTTTGAATCAATCGAAGAAATTCGTTTAATCATTCTTCGAAGTTTTCCTCACCTGAACATTCGGAAAATAAGTGTAGAAACCTAATTCTCGCAGTCATTTTTGCGACATTTTTACATCTGGTAGTGAGGTAGGGTCTCCGTTAAATTCGTATATGCATTTTTTTTAATTTTGCGTTAATATTGAATAGAGCTAAAAGGGTTTTTGAACGAAACGTTACATTATTTCGTGTATATTTTTCCTGAGATACGGTATTATTACCACAGGTTATATATTGCGTTATATTTCTACATTTGCCTCTGGCAATTACGATATTTAATACAAATAACCCCAGTGCCCGTAATGAGGCCCAAATCATGATGTCGGTTTGACGGGCTCCGTTGCGCTCCAAAAATGGGTAGGGAGAATCCGCACGATGGACAACCCGCCTCCAGACTCTCACAAGTTGGTTAGACAGAAACTGGAATCGGCGCTAAACACTACATTGTTCCATTCTGCACCCCACGCAGCTCTGTCTTCTAAGCTCTGACGAAGGTAGCTCTTGTTTAAAGTGAGCTTCCGTAATGCACTACTGGACAACAAACTTGCTGAAACCAATCGGTACAATACTGTCCGTGTTGATGTCCGAGCATCTAAAGTTCCATATATACCCCAGAAAACGTTGACACTAGTGGATTGTTGGTGAGCTAGAGTATAGTGTCTAAGGCAAGGCTCTGTGCATCCTACCGTCCATCTCCGAGCTCCGGTCCGACCAAGGGCGGACACAGAGGATAAGTCACAGGGGTCATGATCCCCCCAAAATATATTCTTTCACTGTAAAAAATTCTAACTTCCCTGATAAATGAAGGATATTATTCCAAGACCATGGAAAATTCTGCCATTGACCTCCCCCTCTCCAAAATAGAAGTCTGTACCCGATTTTGGGTCTCACTACGAGGTTGTATATTTCCTTCCTGGAATCATCGTCTGCTGCTAACGGTTGTGGTATTATGTGGTGTTGTGTTCGTGTCGCAATATGGAGCAAGAACTAACCCGCTGTTAGAAACTTAGGATGAAACCTCTCGTGAGTTCATCGGTTTGACGAAATTACGTACGATGGCGTCCTTGTTAGCTCTCACATGCCGGGATGACTTCTTGAATGACAGCTTCACGTTCTGTTTGTCAGCTTAAATCACGCGCGCAGTTTTTATGATTATCCAGAAATATTAATCATTTTTCCAACATGCGTACACTCATCCACTCTGCAATTCGCATGGCACTGCACTGACACCCAAGTGGTGAGGCTTTTTCTCTACCAGGCAGTAAAAATTCTTGTTATACCCTTAAAATAACTGTCAGTTATTTAACACCCACCTTATATCTGTGGTTACAGGGAATAACTGGTCCAGTATAAAATTGCAATTTTTCCGGGCAGTTCTTTTTTACCTTAGAATTTTTTCTGTATATACATTTTTAAAAA
>QLNU02014802.1:156215392-156250010 GCA_006491805.2 Dysdera silvatica | reverse complement strand
GTTTCGTTCGGCAATATTTAAAAACTATTGGTTAAAAAACACGTTTGTCGTTTCCCTGTCAATCGCAATTGTCGAGCTGTCGAGGGGTTTAACCTACAAAAATTGTCGCAACTTCCAAAATAAGAAAGCTGATGGTTCATCTTGTTTAAACATTTTTTAATGCCTATTTATTTTAGGTACATCGTATCGGAAACAAAACTTTGCAATTCCACAAAGGTTATTATAGCATTTGCAAAAATTCAATTTCTCCAATTTTTGCTTTGGATCTGATGGCAAACTTATAAAAGCTAGCTGGAAATTTCAAATTTAATCCCTTTTAGCGTAATATACCAATTTACAGCCCTTTTAAGAACATATTAATCAAGAACTAAACGGACATCTAGGATATAGTAGATTGGCCCTGAATTTTATAATCATTAAAGGTGTTGAACTTCAATCGCAAAATTTGACATTTATTTTCGAGTTTATAATACTTTTTAGAACCATTGTTCTCCGACTGCAAAATTCTAGAAATAAAGTTCAAATAAGCCATAAAGAGCCAGTGTTTTAACTCTTCTGCTCACTCAGATAACTCAGAAATTCAATCAAAAGTATATCGTAAAACTATTTTTACCACTTTGGTTTATATTTATGATTTCAAGGGTATGCTGTTGTCTATAAGCGAAAAGAAATACGACAGTTTACGGTCTTTCCTCATGCCAATTCTTTAGAACCTAAAACATTTAAATGGATTTTGAATTTGAATTCAGTAATGGATGTTAAAAATATTTTTTCCGTTACAGTGCTCGCAAACAAACCTCAGAAATGGAAGTTTACTGAACTAAATGTAACAACTTTTGTCTCTTTATTGCCTCAAAATATTAAAAATACGTTAAAAAATGTACAAGCTTTTCTTCACTAAGAAGAAATGTATAAACACACAGAGACATAAATGTAAATTTCACTGGGTCTTTTGCAATTGCTTCAGCGGAAACACGTCCGTAGTCATCAAAATAAAGAAATAGTAAAAACACCTCTGTTGTGAATCAATCGAAGAAATTCGTTTAATCATTCTTCGAAGTTTTCCTCATCTGAACATTCGGAAAATAAGAAGTTTTCCTCATCTGAACATTCGGAAAATAAGAGTGTAGAAACCTAATTCTCGCAGTCATTTTTGCTATATTTTTACATCTGGTAGTGAGGTAGGGTCTCCGTTAAATTCGTATATGCAATTTTTTTAATTTTGCGTTAATATTGAATAGAGCTAAAAGGGTTCTTGAACGAAGCGTTACATTATTTCGTGTATATTTTTCCTGAGATACGGTATTATTACCACAGGTTATATATTGCGTTATATTTCTACATTTGCCTCTGGCAATTACGATATTTAATACAAATAACTCCAGTGTCCGTAATGAGGCCCAAATCATGATGTCGGTTTGACGGGCTCTGTTGCGCTCCAAAAATGGGTATGGGAATCCTCACGATGGGCAACCCGCCTCCAGACTCTCACAAGTTGGTTAGACAGAAACTGGAATCGGCGCTAAACACTACATTGTTCCATTCTGCACCCCACGGAGCTCTGTCTTCTAAGCTCTGACGAAGGTAGCTCTTGTTTAAAGTGAGCCTCCGTAACGCACTACTGGACAACAAACTTGCTGAAACCAATCGGTACAATACTGTCCATGTTGGTGTCCGAGCCTCTAAAGTTCCCTATATACCCCAGAAAACGTTGACACTAGTGGAATGTTGGTGAGCTAGAGTATAGTGTCTAAGGCAAGGCTCTGTGCATCCTACCGTCCATCTCCGAGCTCCGGTCCGACCAAGGGCGGACACAGAGGGTAAGTCACAGGGGTCATGATACCCCCAACTGTAAAAAATTCTAACTTTCCTGATAAATGAAGGATATTATTTCAAGACCATGGAAAATTCTGCCATTGACCTCCCCCTCTCCAAAATAGAAGTCTGTACCCGCTTTTGGGTCTCACTACGAGGTTGTATATTTCCTTCCTGGAATCACTGTCTGCTGCTAACGGTTGTGGTATTATATGGTGTTGTATTCGTGTCGCAATATGGAGCAAGAACTAACCCGCTGTTAGAAACCTAGGATGAAACCTCTCGTGAGTTCATCGGTTTGACGAAATTACGTACAATGGCGTCCTTGTTAGCTCTCACATGCAGTAGCAGCAAAATCATTCCTTTTTTTTTTTGTAGCCGGGATGACTTCTTGAAGACAGCTTCACGTTCTGTTTGTCAGCTTAAATCACGCGCGCAGTTTTTATGATTATCCAGAAATATTAATCATTTTTCCAACATGCGTACACTCATCCACTCTGCAATTCGCATGGCACTGAACTGACACCCAAGTGGTGAGGCCTTTTCTCTACCAGGCAGTAAAAATTCTTGTTATACCCTTAAAATAACTGTCAGTTATTTAACACCCACCTTATATCTGTGGTTACAGGGAATAACTGGTCCAGTATAAAATTGCAATTTTTCCGGGCAGTTCTTTTTTACCTTAGAATTTTTTCTGTATATACATTTTTAAAAATAAAAACAAAATTTGGTTGATGTCAATATGATTCAAATAACTTTCTAAATTTAATGGTTTGAAGAATAACTAATTTGCCGAAACCATACGCACTGAAATCACAGTTCACTTATTTTTTCCATTTTTTGATTCAACCACTTATCCCCTGTGACCACAGATATATAAGCCATAATTCTCAGTCTTATGAACTAAATCCGTAGTATACTTATTTATACCATGTATTTTATTTATTACTACTATATATATTTAGAAAATACGTTTAAAATACATTTGGACATTAGAAATTTCTAAACGAAATTTTTGACAGTAAACTTTTCGTCTATAATATTGTGGAAGGAAATTATTTAAGCAATATCACAGCCATTTTCTTAACGTAAACAATTCCAGCCAGCATGGAACTCTATTTGATTTTTTCCCTTTCGTTTAAGTATTTCGTTCGCCTATTTAGTTCCCAGAGGAATCAAGTGAGCAATTTTCAGAGTTTCTACACTCATAAAACATCCTGAGGATTGCTTTCTCCCCTTTCTTGAAGCTGTTCTCGCTGGGTATTCTGTTGTTAATTTTGCTCACTAACATTTTTTATTGTAGTATCAGACTGTTTTCCTTCTCTTTTATCTTACGAGTTAGCGAGTTTTTAAGGTAAGGTGTTAAAAATATATTGTGTTTCTGTAATTTACTTCTCGAAACGTATGTTTTTATGTTATTTATTCACTGTAACTTATTAGGTAAGGTGACACTTAATCAGTAGATATGTAAAATTGCTTTTGTATCATAAAAAATTGTAAAAAGCACGATTTAAATTCTGTTCTTATATCCGTAATATGACGAATTTTTATCTGTTGTTTTTTAATCCAGAGAGAGTGGATGACAGAAAAACAGCTCGATTTTCTTAGATAATTAATAATATCGTTCGAGTTAATTCGACAGTTACTTCTATTATTGCGTAGAAGTATTTCTCGATTGTACACCTACACGGAAGCAATGAGTATATACTCAGTTTTGTTAATAAAAATCTACTTTTGAAAGTGATTTTAGTGAAATATTTTTTTTATTAGCTTGCACTTCGTTAGCATTTTGGTTAAACAACGCATACGAATAAAGATTTACATTGTTATCCATAGTTTTATTTATTGCTAAAGCTTTTCGTTGAAAATTACTGTCTTTAATATTTAGGTGAAAATGTAACCGAATACTATACAGTCGGCAGAGAAAACCGATACATGATATAAAACTAACGGCATATCCACCAAATGTATATGAAATAAATCGAACTCATTTTGAAACCATGATCAACCCACAATGGAAGTTCATATTCATGTGTTCGTTCAATTATTTCTCTTAATACATGAATGGGCCTTGCGGTGGCGCAGTGTGGTAACGCGTTCTCCTAGTGCGCCGCTAATCCGGGTTCGACTCCCAGCAGTGCAAAGAACGCTTACTCAGAGATCTCATAAAGATCGCACTGCTCACTGTAGTCCGGGGTTTGGTTCCCTAGGCCTTAAGAGGTTCGGATTCCTCGGAAAACAGTAGGTCCCGGCGCAGCATGACCACTGTAGTCTTTGAGCCGTAAAACCAAAAAACAAACAAACAATACTTGAATATGGTCCACTGTACTGAATCCACTTCGAAATCCAGCTTGTTCTCTTGGTTGAGCTGCATCTAATTTTTTCTGCAGGCGATGTGTTAGAACTTTTGTGAAGATTTTATAAATAGCAGGTAACAAGCTAATTGGTCGGTAATTTTTCAAATCCTCTTTATCACCTTTTTTATGCAAAAGAATTACTGTTGCAGAATCCCATTGGTTTGGTATGTTACCGCTGTTAAGACATTTGGTAAAGAATTTTGCAAGTATGTCTTCTACATATTCTCCAGCTTCTTTTAGGATATCTAATGTAATACCATCATCACCAGGGGCTCTTCCTTTCTTCATATTTTTTATTGCAAATGAAACTTCTTCTTTTAAGATTTTAGGAGCTGTTCCTTCGACTATTTCAATGTCTTCGTTTAATTCACTGTTACTTTCGTATAGATTTTTGTAGAATTCTTCAACTCTTCTAAGTATTTCTTCCCTATTTCTTGTTACGGTGCCATCCTCTCCTTTTAATGCAATGATGTGTTTCTTCCCAACAGATAAACTTCCTTTAACAACCCTAAGGCTCTTGTTATTTTCAATGGCTTTCCTTACTAGCTCACAGTTGAATTTTCTTATGTCTTCTTTCATGCTTTTGCGCAGAGTTTTACAAAGTTCTATGTACTCAATCCTGGAACTGGTATTTCGATTGTCCACCTTCATATCTCTTCGCCTTTTCATGAGCTGTTTCGTCTTCTCAGATAATTTGCTATTGTGCTTTTTACAGGTTACACCACCAATTTCCCCAGCAGTTTCAACTATTGTCTTAACAATGTTTTCATTTGCTTCTGAGATATCACTTTCATCAATAAGTCCTTCCAGTGCAGAAAAGCGATTTTTTAATTCCAACTTGAATGCCTCGGTATTTACTTTCAGTTTCATTAGATCCACCCTCTTACTTACTTGTTTCCTAATGAGCTTCTGTCGTTCTAATTTAGTATTTAAGTGCACTTTACATCTCACCATTCGATGATCACTTCCAGTATTAAATCTGTTCAGTACACTGCAATCTTCAATAATTGATTTCTTGTTTGCCAGGATATAGTCAATTTCACTAGTTCCCCCATTTGGGTGTTTCCATGTCCATTTTCTTTGCGGTTTCTTCTTAAAAAATGAATTCATGATGCTAAGGTTTTCAGCTTCTGCAAATTCGATGAGTTGATCGCCACGTTCATTCCTTTCCCCATATCCGTATTTACCAACCGATGTCTCTCCTTGTTCCTGTTGTCCAATTCTTGCATTGAAATCCCCCATGATGAGCTTGATATGTTGTTTCCCTTTGGTGTGTAACTCTTTGATTTCTTCATAAAATTCTTCAACCTCTTCGTCGGTATGGCTTGATGTTGGTGCATATACCTGTACTATTTGAAGTTGGTATCGCTGGGTTAGTTGAACAACAAGCCTCGCTGCTCGATCTGACGTGCTTTCGACTTCAAGAAGGTAGTCTTTAATTCTTTTGTTGATTAAGAAGCCAACACCACTTGTTCTTCCAGTTTCCGTTCCTCTATAATAAAACAAATGTCCACTTTTAAGTTCCACCAACTCTTCACCTTTTCTTCTAACTTCACTGAGTCCTACAATGTCCCATTTGATCTTGTCAAGTTCTTCTTCCAATTCCTGAAGTTTTGCTTCAGAAGCAAGGGATCGTCCATTATACGTTGCCAAGGTCAATAACAAACGGCAGCCTGGGCCATTCCAGTGATTCTTAGCACCCCCTGCTTTCATGCCACACTGACCGCTGCCTTGATCAGGAGCACTCCAGCACCTGGAGACTAGGGGCCATGGTTTCTGGTGTGTCAACATAATGGAGGAATTAGCCATAATTTCACCACGCTGGCTAGACGGGTTGGTGAATTAGCCCTCCCCTTCCGCCTTTCTATCCGTGCAGCAAATATTAATTTGCCACATAAATAGAAAGCTCAGCCTGCACCACTTGAAGGCGGGGTAGGACACTAGGTTACTGGCCTGGCCGGTTCCACACATCGTCACATACGTTCAGCGTGTGGGTCTCCTTCCAGTTAGATACCAGCAACCCTTTTGCAGGCCATATATATATATATATATATATATCAGAACGTTAAATATTTTCGCTGCAATGTTATGATATTATATATGTTGGTGTTCTGCTGACGGGTAAAACTTCGGCGCTACCATTTTCCGACTCAGAATTGTTTTTAGCTTATGTCTCAATGCTCATATCTTGCTGCGTGGGAATATCAGATGACATAACTTCAAAAGAAATGAATTTTTCTATTATTTTTGAAAAAAATGGGAAAATTTATTTTTATATGTGAATTGTTCAGATAAAAGGGAAAAGTTACTGCACTGTTCTTGCTATAACCGTTTTTTTTTATTACAATGAAGAGCTTTCGTTCCGTATATTTTAAATATCTAAAAAATGTTTTAGTGCTTTTCGTTGTAGTCTACCTCACTTAAATCAGTTTCTCGTTACAACGTTCTCTCTGCATAATAATGCTGTATAAATAAACGAAATTTATTTTAATTTTATTTTATTTTAATTTTAAAATTTATAAATATTAAAATTCTTAAAAATTTAAAGCACATTACGTACTTTTACAATTATTAGATGAAAAAACAGCATTTCACTACCAATAAATAAATTAGTAATTGCAAAATCATTATGGTATACCTTAAAAGTAGAATTTTCTGAGAAAAATATTTTACAATTGAAAAATATGCAGTACTCATAACAATTTATGTAGTAAAAGTATAACAGAATATGCCGGACAACTATAATGTCCCTATTTATTTTAAAACGTTAATAATAATTTAAACAAAAATGACATAATTAAAATTAACATAACATTAAATATAGCTCAAATATTTGTTATCGGTATATATATGTTATAGTTATATGTATATATGTTATAGATCATTTTAGCGATCACCTAAAATTACTTGAAGTGTCGTCAATACGTCGTCAATACACGCTAAGATACGTTTCCTCATTTTGAGCTATTGAACACTTTGGCATTCCATTTGATATTTTTATTGCTAATTTGAATTATTTATAATTATTTTAAGTTTCGTGTATGAAAAAACGTGAACGTCTTTTGATCGCAAGGAGAAAAAAAAAGTATACCATGTTGCACCAAAAAAATTTCAAGGTTAGCTAGAAACGTACGAGAATTTTAACCAGTATCTGTATAGATTACTTAGAAAGAGGTAGTGAATAAGTAAATAGTATCATTTTTCTCATTCCAAAGTTTCGAAATAAATTTATGGAATGCTTACTAATTTTAATATTTGTGGAACTATATTAATTGACGATACCAATCGTCAGAAAAACCGTACATTCAAAAATGTAAAAAAATTTAGCGACGTTTTATGAAAATTTATAAGACCATTATACCCACAGTAACTTGATTAAAATTTCATCTATTTTACTGAATTGATTAGAATATTTATTTTCAATAGCAAAAAAGCGTCTATTTTTATCGAATACTTAAGATTTGTAGCTGTATGATTAATCATGTACGTTATTTGAGAGACAATATAAAGAAATATAATTTTGTTTTACGCTCTCTCTCTGTCTGTCATATTTAAACTTCGACTAATAACGGTCTTTTAATAAAAAGTAAATTTGGAACAATTCTAAAATAAATCGTTTATATTTAATAAAATTTTTAATTTGCTTATTAAGTCGAACCGTTTTCTCAGTTAAAACTGCCTTTATTCTGCTTAGTTTCATTTATTTTAATACAGAAAATAATCATCATTCATTTTTCAAGTCAGTTTTATTTCCGAACAATTCAGTTGACATTCAAGCACGAACATATCCACGGTTAGTTAGTAAAATAACACTGATAGCCAATTCGTTTGCTTGCAAAGGAGAGAAATTTTATTTCATTTCAAAAATTTTCAAAAATTTTATTTTCATTGTGAAAGAAGTCTGAATTTTTGGCTTAAATGGTTTTTTTTTTGTATTTTTGCTTATTTTCAAAGGAACCGGTAGAAAAATTGACAACTAAGCTTAAAAAATAATATGGCCATTTGGAGAAAAATCACTTAAAATTATTATACTCACTTAAACACTGTTATCAATAAAAAATTTTCTTATAAAAATTCAATTTTTTTAAGGGATTTGTTATGTATTTTATTTCTATTTTTTAAGGAGATGATTTTGTACATCAATTTAACTTCATTAACAGATTTAGAAGCTAAGATAACAACATTACTCCCAAATTTGCTTATTTCAACTTATTGTCCTTTTCTAAAGAATATATATTGAGAAGCCGCTGTATGAGGTACGTCTGTGCTGCGTATGCAAACGTGTGGCTTAGCCACCTTTTTGGTCATATGATCAAACTTTTGGATAAAAGTGAAGAAAAACATTCCTTCTACTCGAAGATAAGAATGAAAGAAAAACTGGGTAAAACTAGTTCAATTAGGACGTTACTTCGTATGTGAGATTGCTGAAGAAGTACGATACGACGTATTCCTCAAACGGCCATTCTCAGTATACAGTGCGATTCAATATCTATGTCACAAATTTTAAGGGGTGATAGTACTCATTAAGGCCCTGCGGTGGCGCAGTGTGGTAACGCGTTCTCCTATTGCGCGGCTAATCCGGGTTCGACTCCCAGCAGTGCAAAAAGAACGCTTACTCAGAGATCTCATAAAGATCGCACTGCTCACTGTAGTCCGGGGTTTGGTTCCCTAGGCCTTAAGAGGTTCGGATTCCTCGGAAAACAGTAGATCAGCATGCCCACTGTAGTCTTTGAGCCGTAAAACCAAAAAGAAAGCGAAAGCGAAGTACTCATTAAGACGAGCCATATTTGTTATAAAACACAGGGTTACAAATCATCCAGATAGCCAGTTCTAAAACTTTCCGAGCATGCATAAATATTTACAACCAGCTTATAAAATGCGCCAGATACTACTCAGGTCATCTGATCAAGTGCATAGATGGCTTCCCCACCGATAAGGATTTACTCGCGCAATTTTATTTGTTTTAAAAGTACTTCTCTTGAAAATTCTGCCGCAAACTTCTTTTTTTTAATAGACATAAATAACATTTACGTAAAAGTGTTTCCGTAGCTTTATTTTTATAGGTCCAAGAAAAAACAAGTTTGCCGCTGGACCACTATATCCATTTGTTTAATGACTTTCAAATATCTACTTTAATTCCCATTAATGAATATGGGCTTCAGCTACAATTATCTCCCACGCTATAAATGCACTGACTTTCCAACTATGAGGTCCAATCTTTAATGAATATAACTTTTGAGGAATGAAGATAAAAGAAACTGCTTTACGTAAATATAATAATTAATTATAATCTCTTGATCCAGATAACGGAAACTAAAAATGGCGTCAAGGACTTTAAGTTAATCCCCTTTTAGTGACGTACCAATTTTCCTACTATTTAAGAAATCATCAATCAAGAACCAAATGGACACTTGGGATTTAGCAAAATGGCGTCAAATGTTGTAAATCACCCAAGACGTCGAACTTTAATCGTAAAATTTGACCTTTGCTTTTGACTTCAAGAGACTTTTTTGAGCCTACGTTCTACGTCCGCGAAATACCGGACATAAAGTCCAAATAAGCCATAAACAGCTAGTGCCTTAACCCTTCTGTCCACTTTTAGCACTCAGAAATTCATTGAATAACGATGTCATAAACGCTTTTACAACTTTTGACTTAAATTTACGAACATTTTAGGTTTTGGCTCTTGTCAACAAGCGAAAAGAAATACGACATTTTATTGTTTTTTGCTAAGCTAAAAGAAAGAAAAGCCTTTAGAACCTGAGACATTCAAATGAATTTTGAACTTAAATCCAACGAATAATTTTAAAAACAATTTTGTTTTGAAAATTTCCAGAAAAACATAGAATCAGCTTTAGTTTACAGGATTAATAAAACAGATGTATAATGATTTTCTTATGATCACCAAAGATAATAATAACGTGGGAAAATATCTTAAAAGTTTAAACTATTTTTATATTCCATATTTAAAAATATTAAAATATAATGCTCTTTACCATTAGCGCTATAAAGTTTATTTCACGATTTTGCTTTTTACGTACTATGATGAACTTCATTTAGCTTAATTTGTATAAATTCCATCCCTTTTTTTAACATATGTCGTTAAAACATTGAAACATAATTCAATAAGTGCCCATTTTTTTTGTTACGCACTTTACTAGTTAACATAGTATTATTATAGCAGATTATATTTTGCATTGAACTTTTGTAAAGGAACCTGATGACCAATATATTTAATTTGAATAACTACAGTAAATATCGTATCTTCTGCAGTATCGTTAAAGTGTGTTTATGGTGATTATGACTTTAAAGTAGACCAAGTCTACCGATTCATAGTTTGATAAAAAGTGAATTTAACGTTAATATATCATCAACTTTTTTATGACTGACTTCAGAAGCAACATGATTTCTGGCGAAACCCAAGATAGGAGTGAGTTAATGTTTTATTTCAAAGAAAATTGTGGGTTTTTCACCAAGACTATGGAATATATTACTTAAAGTCGAAAAAACTGATTGGTGCTTATAGTGGACTTATATATTCAACTTAGAAAATTGCAAAAACGATATTTTCGAAAAGGAAAAAGATGCTTCTAGTTTATTTTTCCTTCTGAAAATATCTATTTAAGCAATGGATATCCCTTAAGGATTGTATATTATATTCTTATAATATTAGTCAAATTATTAAAAACAAATAATAAATTTTAAATGACATCCGCTTTGGTAGCAGTTACTTGATATAAAATCACACTTAAAGCCACCGGAGAAGTCTATTTCTTTATGTATATTTCTATATATTTAATTTAATATCTAGATATCTATATTTCTGAATTCCAATTATTTTCAAGGAAGTGTTATTGTTGTTTCGATTCTTTTGTTTTAAATTCTTTGAAAGCAATCTGAACTGAAAATCTATTTTTGTGGTGGCGAACAGAGATACTCACCCCGTCAAGCTGGTTCTTCCTAAGTAGAAGAGACTATGGAAAGCAAACCATACTTAGGACTTGCACTTTCCTTGTTATCTTCTGTGTTCCTTGAGCTGGAGAAGAAAATTAGGAGAGAATGGTCCTAAAAGGACGTTTTCTCACCTAAATTCATATGGGAGCTGTAACTTCTCGCAAAGGTAATTACCAGACAAAGAAACAATTTTTATTAGCTTTTTAGTTATTGCTGGTACATTCACAAGCAAAAATTCTGTGAATAAAACTTTGTAGCTTCAGTTGACTTCGTAATTGTACTATCCAAAGGGATTTCATAAAGTAATTTTAATGAAGTTGCGCAGCTATCACCAAATTATCTGTTTGGCACCGGCTGGTTTTTTTTTTTTGAATATCGAAGTCATTGAAAGTTTTTAGATAATTGTTTATTTGGGTGTATATAAATTTACTGTCGAATCGGGATATTCAAGGCGAACTTAAAAATAAATTTAACTTGCTAATCCACTGACACATATGTTTATTTCCATGTCATATATATGTCATATATGTTTATTGTCATATGGTCACATGCAATCTAAAACTGAGCATAAGGATTATGATGCTTGTATTATATATATATTCCTTTCCTATTTTGCAGTTTCCATTATTTTACACCTTTCGCATACCGATGACTTGTCTTTTCAAATTTTCGCTACTAACAGGACACCTATGACCCAAACGAAAGAACAAATTGGTAATGAAATTGTTAAGGTAGCATTATTGGCCCCATGGTCAATATATATATTATGACTTAGAGGTAATATTTTCTTTTTCATGAATCATTCTCATGAATCACCTTTCTCATGGATATCAGTCATATACAGCATAGAAAGTAAAGTCCTTATTTACAAAAATAACTATAAAACAACGCCTTGTTGAGAAATAATGATTATGTATGTCAACAGCATCGAATCTTCATAAATATTGGGTGGGCCAAAACGCATATACGTGTACTTATTACAATGTAAATAAAATTTTGAAAAATCTTAAAATATTAGAGGGAGGGCTTGGGCCCCAGGGATTCATTTAGACCTATAGTTTGTTCAGGAAAAGTGTTCCGTTGGTAGCTTTAGAAATAACGGGAACTGACGTCATAAACGGCCAATAAGATTACAGCAGAGGGGAGGACGTTATTTCAGAACTGGCTTTGGCGCAAACATTCGCCAAAATCCAGTTCTGAAAGGCGTCTTACTCTCTGCTGTAATCGGCTAGGCCGTTTGTGACGTCAGCTCCCGTTAATTCTAACGGTACCATCGGACTACTTTTCGTGAACGAACTATACATTTATGGTATGGTTATATTAAAGTTTTCACATGTGTGGGTACGATCAGATATAACGGTAGTGTCACCTGAAGGGAAATGTTGAGGTTATTACATCAGATTCGTGAATAAAAAATATACAGAAAGAAAGAAAAAATCTTAAATCACAAAGTTTAAAACATCAATTAAAAATAGGAAATTAAACACATCGTACCGTTCATAAAGCAAACAAAATTCTATATACATTTGGTGGAATCAGATCCTCATAATTATCGCATCGTATATAATTATAAAGGTAACTAATTATCTTATCATAATTAAAAATATTTATGTCACCATAGGTAAGATTTGTACATACATAGTAGAATTACTAATATTGTATAATAATAGCACAAACCTGAATTTTGCCGTCTAGCTTTAAATGATCGGAATGTATCCGAAAAAATAGGTGTTACGTTTTCCGTTATGTAGTGAGTGGTTTTAGAGACTTTTTACAATAATAGAAATACAATTACAATAATAGAATAAAGAAAATTTTGTGATTTCCTCTACCGATAAAGCAAATAACAATTTTTATTTAGTGTGTAAAATGTTTTATAAAGATGAAGTAATTTCAGAGTATAATTTTAATTTTACATGTAAATTATTTGAAGAAAATATTGATATCTATAAAAAAATTAGGAAAAAATATTTCATTCTAGTTTAATATTATTTTGGTATAGAATTGTTTATATTTGTTTGAAATTTATTCTTTCTAAATTTTCTTCCGGTGTGTCGAGAGACTAGTGGTTGTTTTGTGTTAATACTTGGGTACTAACAGAAACACACCATGCTGGGGGTCTTCCTTCAAAAGTCCCCTCCATAATACAATTTTAATTTTATTTCTTGTTCGAAAACTGAAGGTCTTTTGTGATTGGCATTTTATCTTTATCATCATTGCTAATTAAATTTCTCATTGATCCTACATCATTATGGATTGGATAATGACTTTAATAATTAGAATTAAATTAGAAATTATTAAAAACTATAAAACTATAAATAAATATAAAAATATTCATAAAAATTGTCAATCATTCATTAACTTTTATCATTATATATATATATATATATATATATATATATCATCATCATCATATTCAACCATTATCTATCCACTGCTGGATGAAGGTCTCTCCAAATGCTTTCCACACAAGTCTATCCTGAGCAATTCGCTTCCACGTCACCCCAACCTGTTTTCTTATTTCATCCACCCATCTAGTTTGAGGACGTTTTCTAGGTCTTCGGTGGTCTCTTGGAATCCAGTTCAGAATTTCTGTTGTCCATCGTTGATCAGTTCTTCTTGCAATATGCCCAGCCCATCGCCATTTCAGCCCTTTTACTTTAACAATGATGTCCTCTACTCTAGTTTGCTCTCTCACCCAAGTGTTTCTTTTTCGATCTCTCCTAGTTATTCCAAGCATGCACCTCTCCATGCTCCTTTGCGTTGTCTGTAACTTTCGTATTGCTCCAACTGTTAGACTCCATGTCTCTGATCCATAAGAGAGGACTGGCAATACACACTGGTTGAAGACCTTTCTTTTTAGACACAAAGGCAATTTCCCCTTCAGGATAAAACTGTTTCTTCCAAATGCACTCCAGCCAAGTTTAATACGTCTGTTGAGTTCTGTTGAGTCGTTGAGTCATATATATATATATATATATAGTAATATATGGATCCCTTGCTTCTGAAGCAAAACTTCAGGAATTGGAAGAAGAACTTGACAAGATCAAATGGGACATTGTAGGACTCAGTGAAGTTAGAAGAAAAGGTGAAGAGTTGGTGGAACTTAAAAGTGGACATTTGTTTTATTATAGAGGAACGGAAACTGGAAGAACAAGTGGTGTTGGCTTCTTAATCAACAAAAGAATTAAAGACTGTCTTCTGGAAGTTGAAAGTACATCAGATCGAGCAGCGAGGCTTGTTGTTCAACTAACCCAGCGATACCAACTTCAAATAGTACAGGTATATGCACCAACATCAAGCCATACCGACGAAGAGGTTGAAGAATTTTATGAAGAAATCAAACAGCTACACACCAAAGGGAAACAACATATCAAGCTCATCATGGGGGATTTCAATGCAAGAATTGGACAACAGGAACAAGGAGAGACATCGGTTGGTAAATACGGATATGGGGAAAGGAATGAACGTGGCGATCAACTCATCGAATTTGCAGAAGCTGAAAACCTTAGCATCATGAATTCATTTTTTAAGAAGAAACCGCAAAGAAAATGGACATGGAAACACCCAAATGGGGGAACTAGTGAAATTGACTATATCCTGGCAAACAAGAAATCAATTATTGAAGATTGCAGCGTACTGAACAGATTTAATACTGGAAGTGATCATCGAATGGTGAGATGTAAAGTGCACTTAAATACTAAATTAGAAAGACAGAAGCTCATTAGGAAACAATTAATAAGAGGGTGGATTTAATGAAACTGAAAGTAAATACCGAGGCATTCAAGTTGGAATTAAAAAATCGCTTTTCTGCACTGGAAGGACTTATTGATGAAAGTGATATCTCAGAAGCAAATGAAAACATTGTTAAGACAATAGTTGAAACTGCTGGGGAAATTGGTGGTGTAACCTGTAAAAAGCACAATAGCAAATTATCTGAGAAGACGAAACAGCTCATGAAAAGGCGAAGAGATATGAAGGTGGACAATCGAAATACCAGTTCCAGGATTGAGTACATAGAACTTTGTAAAACTCTGCGCAAAAGCATGAAAGAAGACATAAGAAAATTCAACTGTGAGCTAGTAAGGAAGGCCATTGAAAATAACAAGAGCCTTAGGGTTGTTAAAGGAAGTTTATCTGTTGGGAAGAAACACATCATTGCATTAAAAGGAGAGGATGGCACTGTAACAAGAAATAGGGAAGAAATACTTAGAAGAGTTGAAGAATTCTACAGAAAGCTGTATGAGGGAAACAGTGGATTAAACGAAGACTCTGAGATAGTCGAAGGAACAGCTCCTAAAATCTTAAAAGAAGAAGTAGCATTTGCAATAAAAAGTATGAAGAAAGGAAGATCCCCTGGCGATGATGGCATTACATTAGATATCTTAAAAGAAGCTGGAGAACATGTAGAAGACATACTCGCAAAATTCTTTACCAAATGCCTCAACAGTGGTAACATACCAAACCAATGGGATTCTGCAACAGTAATTCTTTTGCATAAAAAAGGTGATAAAGAGGATTTAAAAAATTACCGACCAATTAGCTTGTTACCTGCTATTTATAAAATCTTCACAAAAGTGCTAACACATCGCCTGCAGAAAAAATTAGATGCAGCTCAACCAAGAGAACAAGCTGGATTTCGAAGTGGATTCAGTACAGTGGACCATATTCAAGTATTAAGAGAATTAATTGAAAGAACACATGAATATGAACTTCCATTGTGTGTTGCATTTATTGACTATGAGAAGGCCTTTGACTCTATTAAAACATCAGCAGTCATCAACTCTTTAAGATCAACAGACATTGAGGATGTGTACATTGACATGGTGAAACGTGTGTATAAAAATGCAAGTGCAAAATTTCGGTTACATAAAGATACCAAAACTATCAAAATTGGTAAAGGTGTGAGGCAGGGAGATACCATTTCTCCAAAACTTTTTACTTCAGCTTTACAGATGATTTTTCAGCTGATAAATTGGAATAACAAGGGAATAAAAATAAATGGTGAATATTTAAATCATTTGCGGTTTGCTGATGACATTGTTATTTTTTCAACGAACCCATTAGAACTCCAAGACATGGTACAGGAGCTCTCAACTAGAAGTAAAGAAGTTGGACTCAAGATGAACCTACAAAAAACTAAGATCATGTTCAATAATTTTGTAGAGGAAACAAAAATACAAGTTGACAACATTGAGCTAGAAATTGCTGATTCATATATTTACCTTGGCCAGCTGATTTCAATGGATGGCAACATTATGAAAGAACTCAACAGACGTATTAAACTTGGCTGGAGTGCATTTGGAAGAAACAGTTTTATCCTGAAGGGGAAATTGCCTTTGTGTCTAAAAAGAAAGGTCTTCAACCAGTGTGTATTGCCAGTCTTCTCTTATGAGTCAGAGACATGGAGTCTAACAGTTGGAGCAATACGAAAGTTGCAGACAACGCAAAGGAGCAGGGAAGGGTCCATGCTTGGAATAACTAGGAGAAATCGAAAAATGAACACTTGGGTAAGAGAGCAAACTAGAGTGGAGGACATCATTATTAAAGTAAAAGGGCTGAAATGTCTATGGGCCTGGCATATTGCAAGAAGTACTGATCACCGATGGACAACGCAAATTCTCAACTGGATTCAAAGGGACTGCTGAAGACCTAGAAACATCCTCAAACTAGATGGGTCGATGAAGTAATAAAAGAGGTCGGGGTGACGTGAAAACGAATGGCCCAGGATAGACATGTGGAAAACTTTTGGAGAGACCTTCATCCAGCAGTGGATAGACAATAGTCGAATATTATTATGATGATGGTGATGATGATGATATATATAGTCATGTACTTTTTAAAACTGGATTCTGAAACTTAGATTTAAAAGCTTGAAACTGATGGCTATCCTTCAATTTCTAATTTTTAATTCTTAAACTGTACATTTTTCCTTTATTAGATACTGCTCATAGTAAATATGTGTATTTTAAATGTCTTGAAACTTGTTTATAATTGGATAGCAATTTGAATAGTCATTCGGCCTAAAGGATAGCCCTTTCCCTGTACTCACTATCCTATACGCACGACAGGAGTTGGTTATGCAAAAAGTGGCTCTATCGTCTCGTAACCAAATATTTTGGCATGCTGCAGAAAAGACAGTACCCCTTGACTACTACTAGTCCAGAAGCTGGCTTTATTCCTGTTTACTAGACTAATCGACTCGAAACTACGTGCGGAGTAGAAACGATCATTGTCAGAACAGTGTGGTGGCTAGTAAATAGCTTGCCTTCAAATCTATCATTCTATCTCCAATATCAAAACAATACTGTGATTAGTACTGCTCTGTTTACTTAAGAGCTATCACTATATGTTAATTATTACTACATTTATTATCCAAATGCAAACCAGCCTTTGGTTTATTAAAGCATTTTTCGCAATAATTAGCTGCATGAGGTCATGGAGATCGAAGATAAGACTGTATCGTATGTAGCTTATAGTTTTAAGCGCATTCGCGTAATTTTCCTGTTTAAAACATGATAAAGTTTGGATATTTTTATTAAGTAATATGATCATATTTTAAGTTAGTTGGAGTGGCAGCGAAGAATCACATTTATTTTAAATTCTGATAGTTTTCGGTGGCAAGGTCTTTCCACATTTAATGCCAAGCAAGAACCTAAGGTAAGTGTTAAGGTCGTTATCAGAGAAGTGGAGACGGTTGCGTCGGTCTGGGTAAACGTGTACAATTTAAGATAGATTAAGACTTTGTGCATGTCAATCCACACTTTTAAACCCATTTCCAACAAACAACTTCTGCATGCAGTGACCTGTGTGGTAGTGAAGACTTGAGGAGTGTGTAAAACAGCGGCGTCATAATACAGACTGTCATAAGAAATTGTTTACCCTGAAAAAACACAGTAAATGCAATTAAAATACTGCCGGTTTTTAGTATACAGCCACATATTAACATATTTTGGATTCTTGGAAATTAAAATTAATTATGATGGAAAAAGTCATATATATACAGTGAAAATCGTTTATAACAACACAGGTTATAACGACCAACCGCATATAACGACGGAATTTTTACAAGAAATTTGGTTTGCTATTCTACTCCATACTAAATATATCGGTTATAACGACATCGTATATAACGACGAAACCTACCATAATTTTGTGATTTCATAATAATTCTTACAGTTAGGTGATTTTTGTAGCCCACGTAGATTCGAAGTAGAGGAATTGGTATCGGATATAACGACGTGACTTGACAGTCATAAGTCGGAACAATGTGGGTTAGTTATCAAAATTTAAGCGTTATTCTAATCTTGCTTTGTTTTGTTTTTTTAAATATCCGAGAAATTTTTATTACTGCTAAACCTGAATATTAAAGATAATAAACTTAAAAAAAGGTGATTTATTAATTGAATATCACGAGGGTCATATTCTTTAGGGGCCTATTCTATTTTTGAAGCGTGGGGCCCACAAAACTCTTAAACCTGCACTGTTCGGAAGTCATTAGTATAATATAATAAATATTATTCATTAGATTTGTTTTCTACATTATATACTTTAGTATTTTCTACAATTTTTTCAATTTAAAAAACTAAGAAAGTACTATGTACTTAGTGTGGCTATAAATATAATTTAATATAAACGGAAATTAACTTTATTATAATTATGTATGCACACTCTATAACAAAAAAATCGACTCACCAAGAAAGAGTTGTCCGATTGTAATGAAATTTCGTATGCAAAGACATTTTGACCGAACATGCAAATGATTAAAATTTGGTGTCCAATGAATGAATAGCGGGAACTCCAGCGCATCGGAACTGCGCATTCAGCAGGTGTATATAAGGAGCGATTCTCAATATGTGGTCAAAATTTCTGTTGCATTTTGACTGTGGATATCTTACGTCGACTGTAACGGGTCGTGCTATCGGATTGAAAGAGGCTGGTTGGACGAATCGAAGAATCGCTGGACATGTGGGTCGAAGCGATGCGGCGATTGGACGGTGCTGGCAAGAGTGGGTCAACAACGGCAGATGTCAGCGTCGGGACGGCAGCGGTCGACCTAGGGCCACAACAGAACGGGAAGACAGAGCGATTGTCAGAGCAGCTGTCACAGCACCGGATTCGTCGTTATCAACTATCCAACGTGTGGCCCGCACACATGTGTCCAACATGACCCTCTGCAGACGACTGAGAGAGCGGAATTTACGCTCGCGCAGACCGTTACGCCGCTTACCTCTCACGCCTTTACACCGTCAAGTCCGATTACAGTGGTGCCGGGCTCGATCAACTTGGAACTGCGCTGACTGGGGACGTATAGTCTTTAGTGACGAGTCCCGTTTCCAACTGTGTCCTGACGACAACCGCAGACGTGTCTGGAGACGTCCAGGGCAGCGTGGGGATCCTGCCCTTACTATCGCACGCCACACATGCCCACAATAGGGAATTATTATTGAGATGAAAATATTAAAAAAAAATATCTTTTAAATAAACAAGAAATAAAAAGACGCGTCCACCGGTGAGGTCGACGCGTCTCATTTTTATTACTATTTTTATATTAATGTGTTTAAATTCAATGTTACTGTCTAGATTTATTTTTATCCCCCAGAAAAAGTCCAAGAAGCGATACTTTTTAAAACTGGAATATCTAATCCATTTCAAGTAAAACTACACCTAGAACACCAGTGTCAACAACTTGCAAGTTATTTTATTCATGGACATTAGGCATACATTTCTTTTGGACATTGATATTTTTTATATATGAGTGAAGATTGTACTATTTGGGAAATTACGAAGATTGTTGATTATTTTTGATTTGTTACAATGAATTTTAAATAATTGTGGTGATAAATACGATAATTAATACATATTTTTTACATGATAGCATGTTATTATTTTGAAATGTAGGTCGGTATTAATATATCTCTCTCTCACATATTAATGTGTTATCATTTTCAATTTAATTAACTTCATATAATCTTATAAACTTTAATTAATTTCTACCCTTCTTTTGGCATTATCAGTTTACTACCTTTATTCTGGAATCTTTTCTTCCACTTCAAACTAAAAACACCCTCATGGCAATGTGGATCCTATATCTGCAACTTACCCATCTACACCCTTTGCCATTAAAATATCTTCAAGCTTATTCTCTTCTCACCTTCTAAGTATTTTGCCATACATCCACCAAGAAACATCGTAAAAATGCTAGTGCCATTTCGGCCTATCTTAATAGTAGTACCCTATGGGGAAATACAACCATCATCGGCTACCACTTATGGCCTAAGTTTATGAGAAAGTACAAGAGCTGGATCACACCAGATGAACACGTGCTCCTGCACCTGGAAAATTGGCGGATGAAATGTATGACGCATCCACCAAATGGAGCCAAAGAAGATATCGGCCAAGGGTGGTGGACGCATTGACCATGTTATTGAATGGCCTGTGGAAATAAACTCTTGGTTAGATTTTTGGCTCCATTTAGTTCTCGAGTGGCCAAAATACTTTTTTTGAAAACTTGGAAGTTTGAGAGATCTGGCAGACACATCGACCACCTAAAAATATGAAAATGTAATCTTTTAAGGGGGCTATGCCCCATGGTAAATATATATTTTTCCTTTCTTCTCTTGCTGTGCCCATTTAAGTTTTAAAAGTTTAATTTATTTAACACCTTAACATATAACATTCTGAATGTTTTTCTTCTTTTAAAATGATTATTTTGTGTGGACTAGACCCCGTAAAAAGTAAAGTTGATGGGATTAAAAATTTGACGTGCAAATTTTTTCCAATTATTTAAAAAAT
The DNA here is from genome assembly GCA_006491805.2 of Dysdera silvatica. NCBI lineage: Eukaryota > Metazoa > Arthropoda > Arachnida > Araneae > Dysderidae > Dysdera > Dysdera silvatica. Next base: position 156,229,089 of record QLNU02014802.1, on the reverse strand, counting down.
TAAAGGAAACTTATTCTGCTGATATTGGCAATTTAATGTCTAAACATTTTGATAACTATTATTATTAGTTATAATTAAAAATGTTTCTTAAAAAAATCATATTATTGCTAGTTATAATTAAAGATTCATCTTGGGGGAATTATTTTAATTGTATAATTAATGACTATGTTACTTGTAATGAAACCTTTTGTTTTATTAAAAATCAGTTCTATTAATTCGAGTAATTATTTTTGTTTTTGATGTTTCTTTTAAAATTCTAAGTGCATGCTGAAATGGTAAATAACTAAGATTTTTTTATCAAATACAATTTTAATGGTTGGCGGTAATATTAATTAAAAAAATGGTTAAATTATTCGGCTTACCCTGACGTACCGTTCTTGGGAATTTGCGGGTTTATAATGTAATGTATCTATCCACTAAAATTCGACACGAGCCTTTATAAATTATTAAATTTTATTCTTTTAACATGGATGTTTTAATGTAAGTAGGAATTAACTTCCTAAGTTCAATTTAGGAAGACAAACTCTTGTATCTTTTAACAGAAAATCAAACCCTTTCATATTTTAATGTGAATGATCCTAAACTCAATTTCTCAGAATCAAACCTGGAATAATGGATGTTTGTAAAAGGTTAAACCGTGTGGTGAGTTCATAATCTCTCGCCAAGTTGGAGACTTAATCTAAATATATCAACCAATATCTCAATTAATAATTCTAATAATTATTTCAATTAATTAATTCGTTATATTTGTAACAATAACACCAAAAGTTTGGTACAAGAAAATTAATAATAATAATAAAAAATCTTAATGGTGGTTTACGAAAAAATCGCCCCTGCATTATGGTCTGGGCTGCCATCTCCTTTGATAGCCGGACCCCTTTGGTGGTCATTTCTGGCACAGTTACAGCACAGCGGTACGTAGACGACATTCTACGATCGGTTGTGTTACCGTTCCTTTTGCCACACCCTGAACTTACGTTTCAACAAGACAATGCCCAGCCGCACACGGCACGTGTTGCTATGAATTGTCTTCAAGCTTGCCCAATACTTCCTTGCCTAGCTAGGTCTCCTGATCTCTCTCCCATAGAGCACATTTGGGACGCTATGGGAAGGCGATTGCAACCATCCCGGAATGTTGACGATTTAGCCCGACAGTTGGAGACAATTTGGCAAGAAATTCCGCAGGACACCATCCGGGATCTTTATCAGTCTATGCCACGCCGGGTGACAGCTTGCATCCAGGCCAGAGGTGGACCAACGCCTTATTGACTTCCTCCCTTTGTAACGGTCAAACTCTGCAATAAATCATTCAATTGTTCTGAAATTTTAATCCTTTCTTTTTCTATGTATGTTCTTCATATCCACCAATTTTTATCGCAATCGGACAACCCCTTCTTGGTGCGTCAATTGTTTTGCTACACAGTGTATTTAATTTTGAAACTAAAAAAGTAAATACTTTTTTGCTATCAAAATAATCTATAAAAGTTTTGAGTGTATTTCTATAGACTACTATGAATTTAAAAAGATATCGGTTATAACGACCGAATCTGCATTGTCCCTTGTAGGTTATTATAACCGATTTCCACTCTATTTTAACAGTTTTGCAATGATTATTCATATGACCATTCGTTTTTCTTAGTTAGTTGTTTCTTTCTTGTTAATTGAAATATGTGCATATCCCTGAAAAATATTTCAAATACGTAAGTGGAAGAATATGGCTGATATAAAAATAAATTAAATTCAAATTTGGATGTAATATAATTTACAGAATACAAAACTATTTTAAGGATAGTATTTTTTTTCAATGAAACAACAAACCCTATCTGTAAATTGAAGTGCATCCAACCGTTTACAATATTTGGCAAAGTTTTTTAGAAAGTTTTCAAAACTATACGCAGTGAAGTTTGATTAATATTGAAGGTATTTAGCTACTTTAAATATAATATTTGCTTGGTAACCCTCACAGTTTATAATTGAATATATTCACGATTTATTTTTACATTACTAATCTCAATAGCTGTAATCAAACTTAAGCATAACTTAGTTTAACCATGTTAAAAGCATAACATAAAGCAAAGTTACAACTCAGTTATAACCTGGCTTACCTTTATAATTTTATTTTTTTATTATGCATAAGGGCTTTACGAAATGAAAATTCCCTATATGTTAAAAAATAAATTGATTCGAAAATGGCGGTTTCATATTGATGTTATACACTATATGCTTAAAAGGTATCCGGACCCGCATGCGTAGTAAAAATTATTTTCTTTAAATGCTCGTATCTAGTCGAGTGTTCAATATATTAATTTCTAATTTAAGTATAATATTTTTCTTGTACGTTGACAAATGTTTTGTAAGTTTCGTGAAATTTGACTGAAAATTGTGGATATTATAAGCAAAAAATATGTGACAAAATTTGGGTTTTCTTAAAGAAACGTTTCTATCTTCATGAATATACATGTTTGGTTTACGAAAATGCACACAGGCATTAAGCATAGCTGGTTAAATATTTTCTGAAAGTTACAAATAATTTCCAGCTTTTTATGATACAGGGTGATCAAATATATTTTTTCACTTTGTCAATATGTGGGTGGTCCCCTAAATGCACAAGTCACCGAAACTTTATTGGAAAGTGTGCATTCAAGCATGTTCTATATATCTTCAAAGTTAGAGAATAATTGGCAGAGTAGTTTTTTAGAAATTCGAAAAAAAATCTAAAGTGTCCTGATACTTTTGGGCATATAGTGTATATTCCCTACCCCATTCGTATTTTCTATATTTTTTGTCTCATTAAATATTAATGAAAAGAATAACAAAGATTTATTTTCAAGATTTATTATATATATATATATAATATTATCCAGAAACATAAAGATGTTTATGAACTTGTTTCTTTGTGAATAAAAGAAGTTTAATTTTGACTGTCGTGTCTGAGCTCTAAAAGAGCTCAGAGCCGATTTTTAAATACGTCTTAAACTTAGCTTTTCTTTTTTGAGGTCGTATGGAAAGGATGATCAAAAATTTTTTATAATGAAAATAATATCGTAGTTTAAGAAATAAATTACTTATTATTTATGCCCAATTGAACTGAGCGTGGATGTCGTATATTTTTAATTACTTATCTTTACTTACAAAGGTTTTAATTAATCAAAAATAAACAGAAGTTTGCAATTTTATTAAACATTTACTGATTTATCGGTAAGTACAAGTCGCGTTGTTTCTCAAAAACTTGCGTTGTACAACTTTGTTTTTTCTTATACAATATATATATACAATTTATAAGTGAAATATCCAAAAACGTAGCAAAATTGTATTTTATAGTTTCTCCAATTGAAAAATCACAACCCCAGCGTAATATCCCTGCCCTATTTTTGTTCAATGGTTTATTAAAAACGTCATTTGATTCCATAAAACCTTAATCGAAGTTTTAGAAATACAGTATTTAGAATAATGAAGAATATTTCTATGACGAAACATATATGCCGGTGGATACAATGTATCGGATATAGCAAATAAATGGTAGGGGACACGGAAGACGCATGAGAATCTGATATTTAGATGGTATGGACCGAAATATTTTATGGAATATAGATGATCAAATACGATTGCAACATTACTGAAGTTTATTCGTTTTTAGTACTGACGAAAACTCTAGTTTTTACTCGACAGATACAATGTATCTGCTTAGATCGTTTACAATTGGCAATTGTGTTATCCCTGTGAAGGGTAATAATATCTTACACCTTTACATACGGAGAAAAAGAGCGTTATTTCCTGTCCTCATTCGTCTAGTAGGTCAAGACACCCCGGGCTAAACGGAGGGACCCTGGTTCGAACCCAGGATGAGGTCCGCGCCTCTTTTTCTCCAAATATAAAAAAAGCTCTAGTTTGAGCTAAAACGTGAACTTAACGTGAGTGGCAAAAAAAAGTATTGTATAGTATCTAACAATTATGTTGCAACTGACATTTCTCAAAAGTATTTATTGTTTTGTATTTTTGGCTTGGTGGCGATTTTCATTAATAGTTGGTTCTTCATATTAGAGAGAATATTTGCTTTACTTTCTTTTGCTGTAAGCTATATATGACGCAAAAAAGAACGATTTAAACAGACCAAAACACATTTTTACAGAATATTTAATGCTGGTTTTAAAACAGCACAGAGGTTTGAAATCACGTCATAGCATATTTGAGAAAGAAGAAAGTTCTTTAGTAGCATATACAATAAATTTTTATCATTCATACATCTGGAAACGCACTACAATTCATCGTATACTTGCTATTTACGTTTGTATACATTTTCCGATATAAAATATAAGAATAGCTGCAGAGAGATTTCCGTATATTCTTGAATCACAAATATTGCAAATATTGACTTCTTCTCTATCTACGAAATAATGTCTTCAAAGTCCATTGATAGCGATATCATTACTTTTTCATTTGATAAAACATATAAAAGTAAACTTAAATTTTAAATTTCAAATTCGATTGGAGTCTATAGGTTGCCACTTGGCATACTTACATATTTGCACAAAATCTTTTTAGTTTTAGCACGATGCACTTTATCCAAAATACAATATTTTAGTTTGAGTAAGGCTACAAAACAGTAAGAGTAAACTATAAATTATTATCTATTCATTTACACTATAAGTATACTTTAAAGTTTTACAATAATATTCCTGATCGAACATCGTGTAAATTACGACATTTTTTGCACCAGAAATAGCATTTGATGAATGGAAATATATTACGTCCATAAACGTAGATACGTTTTTGTCATGGAATTGAAAAAAGAATAAACGAGGTAAGTAGCAAATTTTAATTTTCTATTTATTTCGTTTAAAAATTCAGATTTAAATTTTACTGATTTTCATGCATTTTCTCCAACAAAAACACATTTTATTTGTCTTGTAACCAATTTTCGGTTTAGTAAGTATCTGCTGAAAGAAACAGAATTATTTTATAATCATTAATAATCATTTACATAACACAAGCGTGAAAACGTAAAATACATTCACAAATATTTAACATATCCATCTCGGATGTATTAAATCATGTTCTTCTGTATATTATATAACAGGAGTATGCACGTTCACATGATATCTGGTTATCATAATATACAAAATTATGACTTTTCTTTTCGAGCTTAATTTCTCTTGCAAATTGTTACGTTTGATTCTAATGAACTGGGATTTATTATTCCTGGAATTTCTCTTTAAGAATAACGTAGCTTAACATATATAATTGTTATTTACAATTCTCTCTCTGAATATTATCTAATCAACACTAAGCTGATAATTTCCACTTTACACTATCGTAATCAAAAAATGTTTGCTAAATTTAGACATATCTCCTAGCAAATCGGGATTATTCTACATATAAGAGCGAGTTCAAGGTTTTAGTATAAGAAAGGCAGTACACCACCGTATCTCAAATTGATCTCCTGAAATTTAAAATTACTTTAAATTCTTTCAAAACAACCAGTTTTGAAAACAATTGTAAATTCAAATTCGATCATTTCCATGTAAAGCTTTTCTTCAGTGATACATTAAAATTTCATTCGCACAAAATATCAACCTTTTTATAATTCCATAACGAAATATCTTGAACGGTTCAGAGTAAAAAGAATTATGGAAATAATTTTTTATGTGAAAATAATTCTCCGCGCTGAGAAGGTTTTTCAAAAATTTAAAATACATGGAAGAAATGAGAGGACTCTCTATCGCAAAATACCCTTATTCGAGGTGGTTTGGTTTATTATAAGAAGAAGCAATCTTAAAGAATATTCTAAGTCGTTTGGCCTTAGTCGTATTCTGGATGCATCTTGACGAATGATTTTATGCTGAGTGCTTTATGTAAATTGCACTCAACGTCGAAACAAAAAGTAATGAAACCGTTTATACTCTGATGCAAAACATTAAACTGCACGGGACATATATGCTAATGTTTCGCAGCGTAGTGAAACTTGGAGAAAAGGTTTTACCGTGTTCTTTTTCTGAAATGGAATTTGGAGCATGGCCATAACATTTGGGAAAGATGTGGTTTTAAAACTTTCTACACCGCATCAAGGATGAAGGAATGCTGGTCGTCCGTTCGTAATTTTAGATGCACACGATGCAAAACGTACTAAACGAAGCCATAGTATCCTTTATTCTGATTTCCTACTTCCGTGTGTACGTTGAACTTCATCATTAAAGGACTTAGTATGTTTTGTGGTATTCCCAAAGCTTCTTCATTAGAATAAAATGCGTTTCCGATATGCCTCCTTTACGACTAACAGATGTTTTCTGTCTCATATGTGAATTAAGGAATTTTTTAGCTTCTTTGCTTTTATAAACGAGTTATTAAAATGCGAATATATGGTTAAAAAAATTATGGAGATTTTTATAGAAAAGGGAATTCCCGCGTCATTGCATTTTATCTTCACTCCAGAAAATTATTATTTAATAATTCCATTAACATTTGCTCACGCGAATATTTGAATTATACAAAATAAAAACATAATCCAATAATACTAAATTAACATTAATCAAAATACAAGCCTAAATCATTAGGAAATTTTAACGAATACGAAAGTCGTATATTTGAAGAAAAATCAAACATATATGTACAGAAATTGTGCAGTTAAATTAAGCAATTCACTTTTAAATCAAAATAATATATACATAAATTGTACGTTATAAATTGGTCTTTTGATAAGCTAATTAAACATAGAATTAAATACATGCTTGCGATTATAAAAAACTGTTACAAATGCTTTTAAATAAGTGAACAAGGAAAGATTATTAACCCTTAGAAGCCTTATTTTCCAAATTAAATTTAAAAATGTATTTATTGCAGTAGCCAGATAAAGGGAAAAATAATAAAAAAATCACAATACTTATTTTATATATTTATTTCGAAAAAAAAGCAGGTATAAATTTTGATACTTTAGGCATTAAGTCCATAAATATGTCGCACTAACTGTTTAAAAGTCCGGTAACAAATTTGATACTTCGGGCATTTAAGGGCTAATGTTCTTTAATGAGCTAACAGTCGTAGGAACTTTTTTTTAATTTTAGTTCGAGAACCGCATATATGAAAACGATTAAAGCAACATTTTAAAATTTTATCAAATCATGAGGCTTTTAATAAGCATTCAGATTTAAAATGTATGCAGTTAGTTGTATATTTATATTTATAACCAAATTAAATTCAAAAGGACAAAATGAATATATTTCAAATAGCACAGTTGTTTAATTTTAACCGCTAAAGTTCTATAAGATTTTAAACACAGTCTTACGGCATTATTTTTATTTGGAAAGTTAAATATATAATAAAATAATTGAGAAAAAAAAGCATAGAAAATTTAGCAAAATTAAAATCGAAATTAAAATAACCAGAAAATATTTAATCCACTTTTTAAATATATACAGAAAAAAACTTTAATGTGTGGTAGTTTTCTTGAAAAATGCTCGTTCAGACAGGTTCCATTTCCTTAATGGAATCGAAAACGAACAGTTATTTCGACACTGGCGTAAGGTTTAAAAATACGACTTTTCTAGAGCTAACTGCGCCCTTTGTTAAGTTAAAGCAGAATTCCACTTAAACTTGACAAAGGGAGCAGTTGGCTCCCGAAACGTCGTGTTTTTAAACCTTACGCCAGTGTCGAAATAACTGTTTGTTATGGAATCTCCTGGTGAAACTCTGTATTGTTTCTTCAAGAGAAGTCTATAGAAAGGGAAGGGTTAGATATGAAATTGAACGGAAACAATTGCAATTTAATAAACGGTAAAGTGTGTGACGTGAACATGGAAACATATAGAGGTGAAATGTATAATTTCGTAATTTAAAATTTTAATTATTATTTGTGAAATGAAGAAATTTTATAACAAGAATGAATAGCAAATGGATTTGAGTGTATAAGTTGTTTCTCTTACAATTGTTTCGTAAATGATTTTGGGATTCACAAAATGTAAATTGTGTAATTTATTATCTTCAACAGATAACAAAATATTTCCAATAATCTACTCACTATTTTGAATAATTATCCAAGGCAGAAAGGCACAGTTTTTCGTAGAAAGAGTTTCAGTATACTTCATCAAATTTGAACTTACAGCTTATAAGATTTAAAAAAGGGGTTTCGAAAAATTCAAATTCAATTTTAGTTTAAAGGTATTTTTTATAAGAATGAAATCCTTAAAAGGGAAGGTCATCGTTGAATTGTTTACTGTCGTAATTGTTGTAGTCAGAAGATAAGCAGAAAGAGAAATCTACCCATATGAATTATATTTTCTGGTGATAATATTCGGGAAATCGATTTAACTGTAACGCTAATGTAGTTTCATGTCATTTAATGAACGCATTTTCTCGAAACTGCAAGCTGATTATTTCTAGATTTCTTTTAGTTGTCATTCCGGTAATTTTTTGGTCGTTATTAGTTTTTAATGGATAAGGCAAGGACCAATCCACAATCCATAATGAAACAGATTAATTTTCCGGAATGCCAATTTCCTTCGAGTGACCTATTGCAAAACATGCTGGCCCGAGAGAATTTAAGTTGAAACATAACAGTCGTTTATGTCGGTTTCAAAGCATGGTTGTCTAACAAAGAAGGTGTACGTACCATCATTCGGGCACGGTATTCCTTTCAGAATGTCTTATGATGAATATTGCCAACAAAATTGACATGCCCAACAGAAAATGTTCATATGGGTATAAACTCCTGTAATCCTCTCCACAGATAAAAATCACCTCTTTTAACAATTTTTGTCTTTTCAATTCACGTTCTTTATTTCTACCAGACTGGAGTGTATTTCAAACTAACTGAAAATGGAGATTCTGAAAAAGGATAGTGAATGTCGTTTTCTTAAACGAAAAGCCATGTTAGTAAAAATCTTGAATTTATCACCGTAAATTTTCTCGTTAAAAATGATTTCTTCTTTAAAATATCAAGGATTTGCATTGGTTTTATTTTGACATATTCTGAATAACATTATTAATATAAAAGCTTAATGGGCAAATTTGTAGAACAAATATATACGCAACAATAAATGTCTCCAAAACAACCATGTTGCATTTTCGACAAAGAAATCTTGTTTTTAAATTTAATGTAGTACGATTAATTTTCACCACGTACTATGGTCCAAAATAACATTCCATGGTCAAATTTATGCATTTGTTGAATTCATGGCCCAAACTCGAGGCTCACGTTTGGGCCATAATTTATTTAGTTGCATAAATTTGGCCATGGGAAGTTATTTTGGACTATAGTAAGTAGTGAAACCTTTTCCAATATGGTTTTAGGCTAAAACGGCAAATTTTCCAAATTTTGTTACATGATTAACTAATGTGGATGCAAATAATAACATCCCTACAGTTCCAGAATGGCTCATTTTCGGACATTGGTTCACTAGACCAAAGTTGTTTCTTTTGATCTCTTTCACCAATTATTCACTGCTTGATAATCCCCAAACGCCCTAAGTATGGTAAAACAATCGTTTTCCATACCTTTGATGACTAAATGGCAACAGTACTCAGTGCCAGAGAAGGGAATTTCCGTTTAATTTTTTTTAATCTGCTGCATTATTAGGTCAATCACTTAAATTATGCGTCAAAAAAATTTTTTTGTTCATGTAATTGTCTACGTAGCAATGATGTCCATATAAATAATACTATCTCTACAGCCAAATCGGGTCATTTGAAGACACAGAGATTTAATTAAATATGGCTTATTTGGCGTCCTTTACCACCCCTTTCAGTTGGTTTCATTACTTCTGTATATTCTCAAGTTGGAAATTCCCGTCTGACGTCGTCAGGTGAGGGACAAAATTCCAGCTGATGAAACCCCCGCACTCGATGAGGTCAAACGGCCAGGCCCATCTCAAAGTTTGCCAAAATTCTGTAAGGTTCCGGTTTTAAGATATTCGTGGCAGAACTCGTCAAGCTGAAAGTTCCTCATGATTACGGAAAGAGTATCGGTAAATTTTGCAGTCACAACTGTGGGGAATCTGGGTAATAGATCCTTTTAAGGACCATGGTGAACTTACAGCTTGAAGAATTATGCTATTAACTTCTTAAAACTTCTACGGGAACTTTACAAAATTTTGGCCAAACCTCAAGTCGGGAGTTGCCTTCTGACATCATCGCGTGTGAGGTTTCCCTTAACTAGCATTGTGCAGCATAAGATGATTTCCGACCAGAATTCCCAATATCAGGGTAGATAAACTTTTTTTCACTCGTTCTTCATTCTAATTTTGCATGATAAAAGAGAACTTTTCATGTATCACCCATCTTAGTGTGTCTTATAGTTCTAAACAAAAAGTGTTTTGAAACCTGATGAATCATTTAAGAACAAAACATAATAACAATATAATAATTATAATAACTTACATTTAAGAACAATAGGCCATAAATAAGAGAATAAACTATTGTTTACTGGGTCTCGGTACTCTAGTTGGTATGGTTCTTCGGTTCAGAGGAAAAGGTGGCTGGTTGGACTTCATCCCAAAGCGATGCTTTTACTCTCCTTTATAACCAATCAAATTTTGTGGGGTGATGGGTTGAAAAGGGCTTTAGTCATAGCTATAAATCGTGATGTTGAAACACCTTATTCTAGAAGTAACGACACGATTTAGCATACTGAGCCAAATGTAAACATACTTCCAACATAAAATTCACATTATGGGTGAGCGTAAGCTAACGGGATAGTAATATCATGATCTTTGAATAAAGAACATAATAAATAACTAAAAATTACTAGTAATAATAACATTCTATGTGTGAATGGGACGCAAAGGAATGGTGAAAACGAAGAAAACAACATCAATAGAAGGACGGGAAAAAATAACTGTCAAATAATAAATATAAAAATAGCCAAATGAATGAAAGGAGGCGAAAAGAAAAAATTGGTAAAGGGGTTTAAGAAGTAAAGAGATACTGACACAATGTCGATATCATCATATACATATGATCAACAAAATTATATTAATACAAAAAGATAGATGATGCCACTTTCTAAGTTTGGAAGAGATAAAATTAACTACTTGTTCACCGAAGTAAAAAATCTGGGACATTTTAAGAAAAGTATTTCAATTAATCTTTAGAAAGGAATATTTTACTAAAATGAAAACGCTTGTGATAGTGTGAATAATAATTTTAAAATATTTCATAAAACTTTCTAAATCTAGATCTGAGAAATAAATCGTCATCTTTGATGTCATCCTCAGCTCTCATAAATCTTATCTTACTTCAAAATATTTATGAATACTAATGGCAGAAGTTTTTTTTGGGGGTCTTTTTCGTTTTCATTTTCTTCTGTAATTTGCTCGATGATATTTTTTCGTTGATAGCCTTTCGTTTTCGAATCTCTATCTGAAAACCTTTTGCGAATAATTTTATTCCGCAGTATGGAAACACTATTGATTTATTTGCATATAGTAAAATATTCCTAACTAAAAAGCAGACGTTTATGTTTGATATTTATCCGTGTATTTTTGAAGATGCTTTGAATTTGGATAACTTTTATGGATTTATTGCTATTTATAACTTAAAACATATTACCCTTTGACTCACGTTAAATTTTAATGTTTCAAAACTGATTAACATTTTATTTCATATGAAATATCTTCACTATAATTACTTATTCTACTTGCGTACTATTCAAAAATAAGACTGCCAAATGCGAAATATTGTGATTACGGTCGACCTCACATAAGTATAATTTCACCCCCTTGCCAGCATGTACTGCGTAAAATTATACTTCGTTAATTAACGCGTGCGATTAATGATTTTACTGAATATATATAATCTATAGATATATTATCAGACATAACCCCGTTTGGAGTTTTAATTTCGCGTACTAATTTTACGTCTGCTTACGCTGTCGCCAGTACAATTACCTTTGCTTAACTGGCACGAAATGTGGCTTGGCTGCCGCGTTTAATTGCAGCAAGATATAATGAAACAAAAGAATAGACAGAGGAGGCGATTTCTAAAATTCAGCTGAATGAAAGAAAATAAGTTCAACTGAAGTGAAAAACGAGCTTGCAAGTGGACCTAGTCTAAGTCTCTCTTTATGCTTATTTTGATAGATGATTCTAATTACCAGTTTGGCCGAAAGCCAGGCCTGCGCGCTTACGTATGCTATCATCCAATTTTCTCTCTGCAGTTTCTCTAATTAGCGGATCCAAGCTAAAATGTTTGCGACAATATGAAACATAAAAAACAACAACATTGATGCACATAAATAAATTCCCTAGCTGACTTTGTCTCCGTGAAAAGAAGTACATCTTTTTATATTGATATAGAAAATTTGTATAAATAAATATATAAATGTATTCGACTCGTGTAAATAAATGTATAAATAAATTAAAAACTCAGTGAACATTGTAGCCCATTTTATTTGTATGTTTTCCTATCTATATATTTACTTTTATCCTATCGTTATTTTCCACTGTGAAATAAGATATTTATTTGTATAACAAAATGACTTTCTTTCTTTTCTTTTTGGTTTTACGGCTCAAAGACTACAGTGGTCATGCTGCGCCGGGACCTACTGTTTTCCGAGGAATCCGAACCTCTTAAGACCTAGAGACTGACTCCGGGGCTGTGAGCCCAGGGCAAACAAAATGACAAAGACGAAAGTTATTTATGGATGCCTTATGACTATGGATAATTTTAAGATGCCTTCCGGGGACAAATATAAAAGCTACATAAATATGGTATTCTTCAAGGTATATTCAGCATATTCTTCTCCCGTTAATTCTTGCTTATATTTTTTTATATGAATATGATTAATTTGATTTATTATTAAAACCCAATAGGATAGAAACTTACATTGGGAGTAGAATACAAAAACGTCATACAATAAAATAAAGCACATAAAATTAATAAATACAATAAAGCACATAAAATTAATAAATACAATAAAGCACATAAAATTAATACAAATACAATAAAAGCACATAAATTAATAAATACAATAAAAGCACATAAAAATTAATAAATAAAGCACACTAAAATTAATAAATACAATAAAGCACATAAAATTAATAAATACAATAAAGTACATAAAAATTAATGAATACAATAAAAGACAGGAGCAGCTAAAACACCAGGAACAGAAAGACACAACAAAAATGTGCCCTAAAAAAGAAAACACTTTAAAAAACCAGACAAATCAAAACGCATTAATGAGCTTCTAAAAACTGTCAAAAAGGCAGACGGCACAGTGTACTTAGGTAAATAGATCCAAACACGGGAAGTACGCGGCACAAACGAATGCAATTGACAATTTCCCCTTGCAGAGGGCACCCTCACTGGTAAAGGGTGACATCTGGATGAATTGCCCACTTTAATTTCAATGGATTAGACCATGAATTAACTTATAAAAAAGGATAATGTCAGTCTGTAAGCAACGCTACTCCAAAGAGTGGAGTCCCATCCTGTACGGGAGATCTCCGAGAGAATAAATAACCCTTGAAAATCTACGGAGTAGAGATTCCAATAACATAATGTCGCCAATCTTAAAAGGGCTCCAGACTGATATGGCTTATTCCAAAACAGGTAAAACAAATGTCTTAGAAGAAAGAGTCAATGACGAGGCATCACTTCTTAAAAATAATTTTCTAATCAGGAAACAACGCTGATTTGCTCTAGAAACAACACGGCGACAATGAGGAGAGAAATCCAAGTTAGAGGTCATCCAAATGACCAGGTTC
>QLNU02014802.1:156202296-156215292 GCA_006491805.2 Dysdera silvatica | reverse complement strand
TTTTATTTGTTACCAATATTTACACATTAAGTCGCTTCTCTCCAAGTTGTGCAAGTAATTGCTGTATCGATGGGATTTTACGATGCAAGAGCATTAAGATCCATGCTTCTCCAATAAAACTAAATTAAATTTAACTTAACCTATAACACCTGGAGGTATTACTATTATTTTAATTTTTAATACTAATTACTAATCAAGTAGTACTATTTTGTCCCATGTATTAAATTGTTAAATTTAAAACTTAGGATCACTTTCTCTACATTCACTTGGGAATTATAAGACGTTAACTTATTATTCTTTCTCTGTGGGTAGCATTAAAGTTTTTCCTTAACTATTTGTAATAATTATGGGAATTATTGTAGTCAAAAAGGGGACTGGTAACAAATATATATGATTAGACGAGTCGAGTTGAAAGATACTGAGATGGCGAAAAGAGATGGATCTTTTATTTGCCTAACACAAGAAATGTAGCTTGGCATCGTTACAACAATAAAGCATGGATAAATATATCTGTGATAAATTTAGCGAAGACTATAAGAGAAATTAATGCTGAATAAAACTTAACACCGATAAAGTATATTTTGTTAAGGAAATATGCTGGATTGACAAGCGTGAATACGAAGAGGAAAATAAAGAGGTACATGATGGCCTGGCCACAAATGCTGAGTGGCAAGCTCATTATATATAAGCATAAATTCCTGAAAGTATGCATTGAGTATACCAGACGTAAATTTTATTCACTTTCTTGGATATTTAGCCTGTCTTTACAATGTTGAAGGTAATGTTCTCAACTCTAAATGCTTTTTCACTGGTTCCAATTAGTTTTCGAAATATTGTAATGTGTATATTATATAATGATGTAATAAGAAGTGTTTATAAAAGAAGTATACAATTTCAAATTTTATTTGCATCGAAACTACAATAGCTGGAAACTTTATTCTTTTTTGAATTAGTGCTTAATGCCTATAATTATTTTCTGCATAGTTAGAATGCCTTAATTTCAGAAAGAGTACACATATATTCATGGAACAAAACAGGTACCAGAAACGAGAGTGATGGCATCAGCATAGTAGAAGGCTGCTTACACAGTATGCTTTATGAAGACGAAATAACTGACAGAAATGCAACGAAATTTCAGAAATGCATAAAACAGAACATATAATTTATTTACGAAATATATGTAACTTCTCTTGCCAGATTAAATAGTGAATTAAGGAAGCCTTCCTCAATGTACGATCAGTTATTTTGCAGCGAAAGTTGATGAAACTGCAATAGGAAACAATTGAACGCATGTGGAGACATTTAACCTATCGAAAAAAAGGTTTGACTCTTTGCCGTGTGATTAAAAAAGTATCAAAATTTTAGCTATTTTAGTTTTGATGCAAATAAATTTGAAAGTGAACACTTCCTTTATGAACACCCTGTATAATATGTAAATATGTATATGGCATCATGATGTAAGAAAACTGCTGTTTGCGGAAAAATGCCTTTTCCACAGGAATACTCCATTATTAAATAATTAGCACAAGGAACTCACAGGATAGTCTTTTATTTCCCTGGTTTCCTGAAGAACTGGTGATAAACTACGTTTTGACAGCCTATAGGCATACGCAGAAAGTTCATAAGTGGGGTTATAGGCTCAATGGGGGGTTACAGAGCTACAACTCATATATTCCTATGTTAAATATACAAAATTTTATTGCTTTGAAATGTTAAAACCATCATCAACCCCAACCCCCCCCCCTGCTTGCCAGTGTAACAACCCACGGTTTTTAAGTTCAAAATGAAAGTACGTGTAAAACTATCCATTTTAAATGTGTGACACATTTTGCAAAAATGGACGAGCACATATTTTCGAACGACAACTAAATAAAACTACACTTGGAGTATATTTAATTGCCATTTGAAAATATGTGCTATACGTTTTTACAAAATGGGTCTCTCATTTAAATACTCCAAGTTTTGGGGAACGAGACATATTGACATTAAAATAACTTAGTAATTGAACAACACGTTCCTTTGGTGATTTCTGAAAAAATATTTTAAGAACAAGAAAATAGGTTGGTATCACTTGACGACCGTCACCGGCTGAAAGGGCAGGATCAACACCATAGTGAGCCCTAGGGCAGATGGGAAAATTTGGGCCCCTACCCTTTACCTACTCCTCAGAGTATAGACAAAATTCACTCTACCAGACTCAACAATGTACTGAATATTTTATTGTAAAATTTTATTAATTCCCGTACAAGAAATAAATGAACAATCTAGTCGTAAACTCGGACTTAGCGAGATTTGGTTATAGCAAATTTTTTTAATAATGTCTGCTGGATCAGCTTTTACTTTTGTGGTAAGTTCCGATTTAATTGATAACAGCGAAAGTGCATTTAACCTAAGTTGCGTCATTGTGGATCTTAATTAGTTTTTTACTTTTTTTAGCTTTGAAAAATGCTTTTCTCTTTCGGCATTTGTGGCTTATATTCTCAAATAAACGAGCGAAATAATAGTAAATTTCTGAAAAATTGAATCAACCTTCCGTTTTTTATCCGCTTCATCGTTCCTTCTGGAGACTGATCAAAAACCTTTTCAATGTTTTTCAGTTATAAACACTATTGAATTAAAGTCGGTTCTATATCATGCAAGAATTCAACAAAAGAAGACAAATATTGTCTTTTTATCTTTCTGACTGCCGTTGTAAGAACCAGGGCCCTGACCATAAGCACACAGTTAACAATTCGGCCTTACCGAGTGAGAGAGTTTCAGAAGAAGTTTCGTTAAAGACGAAACGAAGGGTCAAGTTTTAAGAAATTAACCCTATTTAATAATGGTTTCACATAGTTCTAAACTGGAAAATCATTTACAATCTGGAATTTTTAGAAGATCAAAATCTATAAGCATTATAATGGATGATTTTATACTTTGGTTAAAACAAGCTGACCAACGGATAGTAAATAAATTAGTGAAATAAATTGAAGACTAAAATTTCGTTTATGTTTATAAAACATGGGAAATTTAATTTTGAAGGAGCACCGCAATTTTAATTTCTCTCAACGTATTACAAATTTCAAACAATTGTTCCGGATTTCAAATGTTAGATATTGTACCATTACAATAAAGCCTAATTTTGGCTGCTATAATTTAGAGCTTCCCATGCCCAGAGGTAAATTTGAGAACCTGCTATTTCATAATTGCATTGTGCTATTTAGGAACAATTATATTAAATTGAGAATACGCAAACGTAGTAAGGGCACCTGGATTATAACAATTTATCTCTAAAACTAAACAGGCGTCCATATGTAGGTAGTATCTGCCTGATTATGCCGTTGGAACCTTAGAGTCAACTACTGTGAAAAAACAATGTTCGTAAGTTAACATTTTCTGGAAGAAGATCAGAATTCAAATACCATTAGAAAATTTATTATGTGATGAGTTCCACCGTTTACGAGGAAGTGTTTTAAGGGATGAGCACTACCAGTTTTTAAAATTAGTTTAGAATTTTTCCCTCTCTCTATTTTCATTTAACATTTCATTAAAATAGCAATGATCGGTAAGTCAGTCAACGGTACAATGGATTTGAAAT
The DNA here is from genome assembly GCA_006491805.2 of Dysdera silvatica. Classification (NCBI taxonomy): domain Eukaryota; kingdom Metazoa; phylum Arthropoda; class Arachnida; order Araneae; family Dysderidae; genus Dysdera; species Dysdera silvatica. The sequence continues at coordinate 156,211,715 of QLNU02014802.1, read as the reverse complement.
AGGAGGCCATTTTTGACGTTAACCCCTAAAAAAATGAACTGTGTTTTTCTGTGCTTTATATTAAGTACTTTATAATCACCGAAGCGATTATTATTTTTGTGCATTAGTTTGATGCTAAGTAACGGTACGCAAATGAAAACTATACTCTTGTAAATACCATGCTTATACAACAAAAAAAAAATGGACGTATGTGCTTGTGAGAAGATTGACCTTTATTTGTTTCATTTCTGTTTTACCTTCTAGCTTTTATTACCTAAAAGGTATTTGCATGTTTTTGAAAACGTGTCTTTAATTTTAAACTGACCACATAAGAAAAATTCATTTTTTTTGTTAACCAATGAAACTGCAAATAAAAAATTTATATTTCAGTAATAAATATTGACTAAAAGGTTTAAATGAAGAAACAAAGGAGTATGTGGGTAAATAATTCAAATAAAATTAAGTTTTCAACACACCACTTTCTTGTGGTTCAAATTAGAACCTACGATTTAGGTAGAGAGAAAATACGTACTCAGGGCTGTTTCGAACCTAGGATCTTTGAATTACATTCACAATGGCCATAGAACACTGGGCTTTATTTCATGTTTCTGCTTGTTGATCGAACTGAAGAATTCGGTATGTTTTGGGAATCCCTTATACGTCTTCATTTTTATAAACTAGGTTCCTTAAAAAATCTGATTTACTGCTAACAGCTGCTTTTTTCCTTTCTCCGTGAATTCAGAGTGCAATTGATTTGTTTTTGTCATAAACGAGTTTTTGAAATATGAGCCAATGCTTAAAGAAAAAAAGGGTACGGATATTTTTTCAGATAAGAGGATTATTTCCCAGGTAGCATAGATCGTGCCAGGGGTGTCCTGGGGTTGTCCAGAACATCCTTAGGACGTCCCAAGGACGAACTCTGCTGTCTGGGTTAGAACTGAATTTTATCCTCTTTGCAGAATTTTATTACTATTATATAATAATATAATAACTGCCTAAAATTTTGCTAGTTTTTATTAGAGAATTGATCTTTTTGAAAATATTTAAACATGAATGCTGGCAAATTTATATGGTTTCTAGTACGCTCTAAGATTTGAAACGCTGTAATTAACTGAATTATATGGTTTATAGTTTCATAAAGGGAAGAAAAATTTGAATACTCTTTATTTTTTTTGTTTAAACTTTTCTCCCTTTCGTTGTAAGATCTATTGAATGTCTAAGAGCAGAGCCGGATTTCTATGTACGTTAAGTTAATTCGGGCAAAAGGGCCCTAAGCTTTGAAGTCCTCCCAGGGGCCTTGAAGGGCTTGCTGCTATTTAATAGTTCGAATTATTTATTTGCACGTAATTTAAACGCATAAAAATATTTGTGGAATAATATGAGAAATTTTACAAATGTAAAAATTTAATGGGTCATAATTTACAATTTTTAATCATATTTTAAATCTACGTTTTGTTCTTGCAGCAAATTTTGTCGAAGGAACAAATGATGCAGAAGATAAATGTCTCAAAAACTTAAAAAATAGATCCCTTTTCGGCGGCAATTTTTTAAAACATGGATATTATAAATTTTCAATAGCTAACGCAGAGACAAGATAATCCATCATTAAATTGAGTAATTTTCTCTGAACGCCCACTTAATTTGTATGACCGACACTGCCAGATATGCTACTCAGAACGACATTAACTTGAAGCATAGCTGTCTGTTCTGTCGTATTCTGTAGCTTAGTTTTCCAAAAAAGAATGTGAAGGCACTGCCACACATCTATTCGGGCACAATATTGTGGATGGTGGCACACTAGATGGAAAATTATGCTATTCAAAGTATACCGCTTTCTCTCCACTGATGAATATAGTCAACAAAATTGATGCACCCAACAGGAAACGCAAATGGTTGCATGGGAAAATAAAGTAACTCGCAGGCCTCTCCAAAGATGAAAGTGCTTCCTTTTCTCATTTCTGCCTTTTCAATTCTCGTTCTTTGTTTCCAGAAGACTCAAACATGTTGCAAACCGACGGAAAATGGGGATTCGAAAAACAAAGAAAGCACATCGTTTTTCTGAATGAAAATGCGGGTTAGAAAAAAAGCTCAAATTCAAAGCCGTAAATTTTTGGTAAAGAGAATTGTTTTTTAGAATATGGGATTTTGCATATATTTCATTTTAATAGGATTCTAAATAAAATTGAAAATAATTAAATGATGCAAATTATGTAAGAACCCGATAATCTGAATATAGTTGATCAGACCCTATTTTGGTTTATCCGAAAATACATTTTTCGGTTTAAAAGAGCATAAGAGCTACAACAATCCTCTAAATGCACGTTTAATAATATATTACCAAACTAAGGTGTTCATGGTGAGAAATATTTTACGATATACATATGCACAAGTTATCCAACATATTAGCTCCTTCAGGAAAATCGTTCGATATCTTGATACACGTCAGATATTAACAGCTTTTATTGCTTTCTTTCTGAGGTGCAGACTATTCTAGGAAACAAATGTGAACTTTTTATGGAAAATAGTGATGGGGGGTCTACTTAAAAATAACATTATTTAAAATATGTGGAATGCAGTTGGATACTTCGGTTAAACTGGATCATGGTTAAGCCAAGTTCAGTTGATAGAGGTTCTCCTATATTGGAAATAAATATGTATATTGCAATTAAAAATCTTATATACGTTTGCTAATTTAAACTATGCAATTAACACTATTAAATTAGAGACAACGTTTAGCGTTAGTAATAGTAACGCCGATGTTATGGCGTGGTTAGATAGTGAAACGTTCGTAAAGAAAATTAATGTTTTACTGCGTCTAATAGGGTACGATCCCACGACCTCTTACAATCCGGACAGGTGCTTTTACCAGTTGAGCTACAGAGGACCAAATAAACAATTCCCTGCGAACGTAATTAAAGCGTATTTTTCGAAACCGATTATTTCGCAGAAAAAAAATATTATAACTCTGTATATCGCATTTAAACATTTATTACAACGGCTATAATTTTCATGATACACTTTTTGTTAAAACGGGCCAATAATTTGATGTATAGGCTGAGATATTTATTCATATTTATTCGGATACGATATTTCCAGAGAAATGACTCAGTATTTTTGTTCCGTTCGATGTAAAACCGCAAAATGCCTTTTTAAACTAATTTTCTTGAAATGCTTGAAAAATTTTGTAAAATAATTGGTTTGACTACAGAAGGCCATTTATACATTATGGAAACGAATTTAAATTGTTATTTTTGTGTCAGTAATCCAAATTTGTTTTTCCTGGAATGTTCTATTTGAAGGCCATGGTTCTTGAATATTGCTCTGCAACGATATTTCCATAATAACAAGCCGTTTTGAAGTACAGTCATATCAAGTTTCTCCTATTCTCTTCTGCTATTTTCTATAAACCATGTAATGTTGCTGGCTGCCTTCTCACAAGTGCATTTTTAAGAAAACAAACGCCCAAATATCCATCGGCACTGCATATGGTGACTTATTAGGGATATGGCTAAAAGGAATGGGTGTTATTTCGGTGTCATTTTACAATTTCACTATGAAATCCTTGGCTGATTTCGAAGTGTGGCTAGAACCTTATTCTTGATGAAAGACAAGGTTTTGGGTGTCATTTCCATAGAGACTAAGAATATCTATCCGAAAAATCGGCTCCAGAATATCTCTTTGATAATATTGGGAATTGATTTTAATCTTAGATCCCACTTTACGTAATTTTAATTTACCATTATAACTAAATCAAACCACCACCATAAATCCCTTAGTGAAACTTTCTTTGCATACGCGAAAGCACATTTGCAGGTAGATCCTATCACGACGGTGGTAGTAAATAGCTCTGTTTTTTAACATAATCACAGCTAAGACCAGGTCTCATCTAGGGTCAAAACTTTCTTCCATTTTTCGCCCGACAAGAAATTCTCGTACAATTATTTGCAGTTGGTTTCTCTCTTTGGAATATGGCGAGACATAAGCTTGCGAACCTCCGTTTTCTGTACAGCTTTAAGATTCAAATCATGGATAATAATGTTATTTGTAGTTGCAGGAAGTATTCCTAACTTTATGGTGATGATATTTGCGTTGGAGGATTTCAACGAAAACCATAGCATTAACTTTTCGAATATGATCGGTTATTTTCATTTACTTGGGATATAACATTGAACAGTTTTCTGGACTTCGTTTTCCAGACAGGTAGCCATGCGTTTTTGCCATGTTGATAAAGAATATCATAAACCCTCTTTATGGAAATGGTATATCACTTACTCTTCCACCTTTTTACAATTTCAGAATAGGAGTATTTCTCTTCGGAAACAGCAATCAAGTAACCTTCTAACAAAGAATTTATTTCCGGAAGCATTTCTTCTGTTAAACTAAAATATCGCGATAAATATCACAGATTATATACCCAGTAAACATATGATAGGGTGCCACCTGCCAGAATATGAATTTTCATATTGCAATGGATATTTAAATTCGTTTCCATAATGTGTGAATGACTTTATGTATTGATGGTAAGTATGCCCATTAGTCTAAATGTCATATGCCATCATATTAAGTTGCAATAAATTGCAATTTTATATATATATATATATATCGCGATATATTAATGTATAAAATATGTATTTGGAACTATATTAATGAAAACTCATATTGGTGCGTGGTGAACAATGAAATTTCTTTAGGATGCGCTGTATGGGTAGGTAATAAATACATTTCGGTAAAGACAAATCCAATGGTCAATTAATAGTTGGAAATATCCAAGGAAAAAATATGTGAGAGGGTAAAGGATAATAAACAAATTGATATTCTGAGAATAAGCATCACTTATAAGCATCAAAATATGCAGAATTAAGAAAATAATAAATAAATGACTAGGACTTAACAGAAATAATAACATTCCATTAGATTGGCCCCAAAATGGATGGTAAAAATGGGGAAAGCAACAGCAATAAAAGGACGAGAAAAAGTAACTCTCAAATAATAAATAAAAAAATAGCCAAATTAATGAACGGAGGAGAAAACTAAAAAATTGATAAAGGAGTTAAAGAAATGAAGAGATGCTGACACAATGCCAATATCATCATATATGTGTGATCAACAAAATAATATCAATATAAGATAGATGATATCAATCTCTGAGTATAAAGGAGATAAAATTAACTACTTGTTCATCGAAATAAAAATCTGGGACATTTTAAGAAAAATACTTCAATTAATCTTTAGAAAGGAATTTTTTGCTAAAATAAAAACGCTTATAATAGTGTGAATAGTAATTTTAAAATATTTCAAAAAACTTTCTAAATCGAGATCTGAGAAATAAATCGTCATTTTTGATGTCATCCTCTTTTCTCATAAATTTTATCTCACTTGAAAATATTCATGAATACTAATGTAAAAAGTTTTCCTTTTAGGTCTTTTTTGGTTTCATTTTCTTCTGTAACTTGTTCGATGGTATTTTGTCGTTGATAGGCTTTCGTTTCCGAATCTCTACCTAAAATCGTTTTCGAATGATTTTATACCGCAGTATGAAAACTGTATTGCTTTATTTGCATATAGTAAAATGTTCTTAGTTGAAAAGTATATGCTCATGTTTGATATTTATTCGTGTATTTTTGTAGAGGCTGTGAATTTGAATATCTTTTTTGAGTTCTATTTTCAATTATAAAGCAAAATGAATTACCCTTTGACGTTAAATTTTACTGTTTCAAAACTGATATCCACGGGTTCGATTAATGTTTCATTTCACATCAAATGTCCTCACTACAATTACTTTCTGCACTTGCGTACTTTTCAAAAATAAGACTGCTAAATGGGAGAATATTGTGATTACAGTCAACTTCCTACATTGCAGATATTGTTTAAAATTATTGTTTGTTATTTAACGTGAAGTTAATGTGATATATTTTACTGAATATATATAATCTATAGATATATCACCAGACATAACCCCATTTGGAGTTTTAATTTCACGTATTAATTTTATGTCAATTTACGCTGTCGCCAGTACAATTACCTTTGCTTCACTGGCACGAAATATGGCTTGACTGCCGCGTTCAATTGCAGCAAGATATAATGAAACAAAAGAATAGACGGAGGAGGGGATTGCTAAAATTCAGCTGAATGAAAGAAAATAAGTTCAACTGCAGTGGAGAACGAGGTTGTAATTGGACATAGTCTAAGTCTGTCTTTATGCTCGTTTTGATAGATGATTCTAATAACCAGTTTGGCCGAAAGCCAGGCCTGCGAGCTTACGTATGCTATCATCCAATTCTCTCTCTCTCTCTCTCTCTCTGCCGTTTCCCTAATTAGCGGCTTCAAGGTAAATTGCTTGCGACAATATGAAATTTACAAAAACAACAATGCTGCATGTAAATAAATTCCCCAGCTGACTTTGTCTCAGTGAAAAACGATACTTCTTTTCATATTGATATAAAGAACTTGTATAAATTAATAGAAAATCAGTCAATGTTGCAGCCCATTTTGTTTGTGTTTTCCCATTTGTATATTTACTTTTATCCTATCGCTATTTTCCACTGTGAAATAAAATATTTATTTTTAGAACAAAATTACAAAGACGAAAGTTATTTAATCTAATTTAAAATGGTGAAAGCCAAAAAATTTCATTTCATAGAACGTTTATAATGCACGTTTGAAAAAAGATTTTCTCTCTGTCCAATAGTTTATTATGTATATATCATATTAAGATATTCCTTTAATTTTATTATTCTTCAAAATATGGTATCGACAATTATAAAAGATCTAGATTTCGTTTTGGAAACCTTTCAAGATGTTTAATTTAACAGAAAGTGTTATAAAACTTCGTAGTCTTCGAACGGCCAAAACCTTCTTGACCATGGACTTAATAAACGCGGATACTTTTATAATGGATAATTTTGAGCATTTTTCTCCGAGAAGGTATTAGAGATTATCCATTTTTAAAGCCTTCCTGGGACGAATGTTAAAGCGACATAAGTAAGACATTTTTGAAGTTATATTTAGCACATTTTTCTCTCGTTAATTCTTGCTTATAGTTGGTTATATGAACATAATTTATGTATATAATGTTATTCTAATTCACTTATTAAGAAGAAGTTGGTTCACCACGAAATGTGCTCTAAGTAAAATGTACTTAGCAATACGTATGTGTAAAATAATTGTTTCCATATACGAATTTTTTCATGGAATTACTGGCTTCGATATCTGTGGGTTCTGTTGTATTTTGTAAACTCGATGAAACATTCCACTGCCATTAAATAAATGCTAAATTGTTTCACATTTTTCTTTAGAGTGTAAGCACACGTCGTATTAAAAGGAAATGCAAAACATATTCCATTACACATTCGATTGAATTTGTTTTCGAAGAACTTTCCAATTGCTCCTCAAGGTTAATTTATGCCAGCTAATGTACTTATTCGATAACGTATTGCTAACTTCCAGATATAAATTTCATTCGAATTTAAAAGCTGATACTGCATAAAATTTTCTTATTCTCCTAACGAACTACTCCGAAACCGGTTAGATTTACTCTTCGTATTGTATGATATAAGAGCTGATCAGATCATGCTGTTCCGTAAGTGAGAGTTGTCTAAAGAATCCCGCCCTCTGTCGCATTAGAACTCTAGACACGGATTTCAAATTGGCGGATTACATGGCAGACACCCTCTACTAGTGGAATTCCGACCAAAAAAGCAGATCAACACCTTACTTCCGTCTGAACGTACGGCGATTTTGCTCTGAAAAACAAAGCTTGTGCTGTCAAAGCAGTTCTCTAACCGATTTAATAAATACTTAAATGAATTAAGTTTGCATACTTTTATTTGTTATCAATATTTACATTTTATGTCGCTTCTCTCCAAGTTAGATAAGTAATTTCTTAATCGATGGAATTTTATGGCGCAAGGGTATTACGATCCAAGCTGCGCCAATGAAGCTAACTTAAATTTAACTAAACCTATATCTTCTGGAGAAATTATTATTATTATTATTTTAATTATTGATACTACTTTAATTATTAATCAAGTAGTATTATAAGATTGAGTATGAGTGTACGAAGTCATTCAAATTTGAAAGGCTCGATCTTTCTTTTAAATTTAGTGGACGTAAATGGGAAGCTATTTAAATTATTACTGTCGCAAAAGACATAAAAATACGCTTGTGTATTTCGAAGTTAGGGGTACAATTATAATTACAGCCAAAAGAAATGCTATAGAACTGAGAGGGAAATTGTAAAATTTAACACTTGGAACTACTTATTATTCTTATTATTATCTTATTATTATTATCACATTATTCTCACGATAAAGATAACATTGACTCGAATTGTCTTCTTAGATATTTGTAACAGTTGTTAGAATTAGTAAAATCATAATGGCGACTGGTAACAAATATATTCGATTCGACGAGTCGACAAGAGAGATACTGAGATGGGGAAATATGCTGGATCTTTTATATGCCTATCACAAGACTGTAGCGTGGCACCATTACCATAAAAAAGCATGGATAAATATATCCAGACTAAATTTAGGGAAGACTATAGAAGAAATTAGTACTGTATAAAACCTTAACGCCGATAAAGTATATTTTGTCATGGAAACATGCAATGAATAACGGGCGTGAATACCAGGAAGAAAATAAAGAGGTATATGTTTGCCCGGCCACAAACTGTTAGGGGTAAGCTAATGATACATAAGCATAAACCCCTGACCATATATACTGAGTATACAAGATGTGAATTTTTTCATTTTCTTATTTGTTTAGTCTGTCTTTACAATATTTAATATAATGTGCTCAACTGTAAAGGGTTTTTTACTGGTTCAAACTAGTTGCGGAAAATATTGTTACGTACATATAATATAATGATATAATATTAGGTGTTCATAAAAGCAGTATACAATTTTAAATTTTATTTGCACCGAAAAAACAATAGCTAGAAATTTGATGCTTTTTTCAATTACGTGCTTGATTGTTATGGTTTTGTTCTGAATAGTTAGAATGTCTTAATGTAAAACAAAAGAGTGCACATGTGTTCATGGAACCTTAGGGATACTGAAAACAACAACGATGGCATCGGTACAGAAGCAAGCCTCTGATACAATATACTTTATGAAGATGAAATCTTTAATAGAAATGCAAAGAAATTGCTGAAATTTATACATAAGAACATCTCCTTTATTTACAAAATAAAAATAATTTCTCTTGATATGCTTAAATAGCGCATGCACGAAGCTTCCGAAGTTAACACCAGATATTTTGCAGCTTAAGTGAATGAAACTAGACTTTCATATACACGCTACCGTAGGAAACAATTTAACCTATGTGGAGACATTCAGCCTATCGAGAAAAAAAAGACCCTTTTCTAAATTGTCAAAAACAGTCGAAATTTCTAGCTATTGTAGTTTGATACAATAAATTTGAAATTGAACACTTCTTTT
>QLNU02014802.1:156188492-156202196 GCA_006491805.2 Dysdera silvatica | reverse complement strand
TTGATATTCGTTTACGTAACTATGAATATATAACTTAATTCTAACATAATAAAGTAAGAAAGTTTTATATTTCCATGAACTTCCTGTTACAAATACGGCCTCTCTATATAAAATAGATTTTTTTTAAATTCCATGAATAGAAAGGGTTTTCTAAGTAGCGAGCGGCAATTTTAAATCACATATTTTTTAAAAAAAAACTTTGACGTAGATAACTTTAATGTCTATATATCTACACAGTTTTTCAAAAAACCAGCATTCATATATAACGTCTTCAAAGCTAGAGTGGGGGTGGGGGGAGAAAGATAAAGAGAGATTTTATAATTTTGATTGGATGTCCTCGCCAATGGTTGGAAATTTTTTTAAACTTTTAAGAAAATGTGCGAAACTTTAATTTATATTTTGCTTTATAATTAACAAATAGGAATGTTAAATTAATTAAATACTAAATACATAAGAAACGTAAGTACAAACTCTAATAATTCAGAAGCTAATGTGAATTTGTCGGTGTGTTCTGTGCAAAGTTCTAATAAATAGATTAGGAGCATTTTTATAACTAAGAAAAACAAAGGTTTAAGGAAAATTCACATTTTCACACTGCTAGGAGGAATTTATGGGATTTGTGTTATATAATCTGTCAAAAACTTGTTTTATATATGTGAGTAATTTAGTTAGGTTTTCGAGACCTAATACAGTGTGATTTATAGTCGGAAGTCGTTTTTAATATAGAAGGCCAGCAATACGTTTTGACATGTCCTGCCATTACATCAATATGAGTGTACATTTCGGTAATAAACTCGCTCTTCTATACACCCCAAAACCAGATGTCGCAGTGAAGGAAATATGGGGAATTTGGGGGGAGGGTGAAGCATTTTAGGAAGCCCTGAACAAAATGCAATCATCGTTGAAGTTGCCGTGCAGTTCTTCAAGTATGTGAAAATGTGGACAGGTCCTAAAGAGAACACGTGTTTCCGGCCACATTAGAAGGAGCATATCATGACATAACGATAATATTTCATGTCAAATTATGCGATCATTATTAATCACGCTATATTAGTCTATTTTAAGAGTGGGCAATGTTTTTTAATTGGGATCTATTGAAAAAAAAATCATGTCAAAACGTATAACGTCTCGTCAGTCATATAAGGCAATGACGCAGTTATGAGAAGCTGGTCACGCCTGCGCAATATATTTCGACAGTCACTTCAGTTTTCAGTTTCATTAGTCTGTCTAGCTGTGTTGCCCTGGTTGTTGTTTTTCAGTCACACGAATCTCATTATTCTCACCAGTTCCCTAGGTCAAGTGTCAAATTGTTTTTGTAATTGTAAGATACTTGATGTAAAAAAATGATTTGAAGTCCGAAGTGAATTTTATGGAGCCAGAATTAAGAATTCCCAATTTCAAAAATTCCGTACTGTAGACAAAACCTCCCATCACAATTTTAATTAAATTCTACATGGAAATATAAAGAAAAACATTCTAAAACAATTAAAGGAGAGTAATATACCCCGTTTAAAAACTTCTTCCAAAACGTTGCATCGCAGCTCATAATAAATTCTGAAATTGTATGGAAGTTTAGATAAGGGCTATTTTTGTAGAACTTGTTTGTGATATGGGTAATATGTTATCCACTTGTAGATAAATTTTCAGTTTAAGCTGCACACTACGCTGTTTCGCCTTAAATATCTGCTAACTTGGAGCATTGAATTATGTTTTATATATTGTTTTTGGAGTTGTAAGTTTAAAAAACCATGGAAACGAATTTATAAAAACTTTTTAAAAATTATGTGTTATACAGCTTATTAATTTGATATAAGGAAATAGAGTTACTTTTACAACCTCCTTTTTTTAAAAAAAAATCGCTTCAGATATTAGAACTCGCCAAATAATAAATCCTCTAATTGTATTTGAAATTAGAGAAGAATCGCTTATCTCGAAAACGGTTGAATTATGTATTTGTGCCTCATTTCTCCACCGTTTTTTTTAGCTGTTCCTTTGGCCGAGATTTGTTTCTCCTTCTTTAACAACTAAACAGTATTGCTATATTGCGTTGTATTTGCAGTTCTAGTTAGAGCTTTACACATAGATATTGGAACACCTGAGAAATTGACTCTCACAAGAATTATAAAAATACCACTCCAAGGGCTTCATATATTAATCAGTTGCGATAGCAGTCCTAAGTAGGCTAACAATAAACAAACCTGTATTATCTGTACATATTACAATATCTGCCAAATTGTAAGACAATATTTTGAACGACTTGAAAGCCTTAGCATTTTGAAAAAATTGCAAAAATGAAATTCTAAGTAAAGTGAACTTAAATTCAAAAATGCCCTGTTTTTATTATTATACACCATTAGTAAAAGTTTCGATTTGTTGGTGTTCCGCTTGACTTAAAAGCACAATTTTGGTCTTATTAGATTTGTAAAAATTCATATTTCTTTCTAAGCGAATGATTTTTTTCATGTTTTTCCACTTTTGGGGGGGAAGGAGCCCTTTAAATGTTAAAGAAACACCACAATTTTAAATTTCCCCCAACGAACTACAAATTTCGAATAATTATTCAGTATTTCAAACGTTATATATGGTTCCATTACAATAAAGCCTAACTTGTCTGCTATAATTTATAGCTTCCATATCCTCAGGTAAATTTGAGAACCCGCTATTTTATAATTGCATTGTGTTAATTAGGAACAGTTACGTTAAATTGAGAATACGTAAACGTATGAAGGGCACCTGGATTATAATAATTTATCTCTGGAACTAGACAGGCTTCCACAGGTAGGTAGTCTCTGCCAATTTTACACTACACGCCTTATTATACAGTTGCAACCTTAAGTCAACTCCGGCAAAGATAAAACAATATTCGTGATTTAACATTTTCTGGACGAAGGTCAGTATTCAAAAAATGCCATTAGAAAATCTATTGTGTGTTGAGTTTCATGGTTTACTCGGAAATGTTTTAAGGAAAGAGAATTACCATTTTTTAAAGTTACTTTAAATTATTTGTCTATTAGCATTTAACGTTTAATTAAAATACTGATGAGCCGTCAGTCAGGCAACAGTATTATGGATTTGAAATTGGATTCCATTTTTGACTTCAGCCCCTAAAAAATGTAACTATCTTTTTGTCTTAAGTACCTTGTAATTACGAAAGCGACTATTATTTTTGAGCATTAGTTTGATGTTAAGCAAGGGTACTCCAATGAAATCGACACTCTTGTGAATACCATATATAAACAAGAAAATAATTAACATGTGTGTGTTTGTCAGAAGATTGCTTTTTATTTGTTTCCTTCCTGTTTTTAACTTCTAGCTTTTATTATCTAAAAATATTTAAATGTAATAACATTTTGAAAATGTTTCTTTAATTTTAAACAGACCGTAAAAGAGAAATTCAGTTTTTCCTGTTAGCCAATGAAACTGCGAATAAATAATTTTAAGCTTCAATAATAAATATTCACCATAGGAGTGACCTAACGGAAAAAACAAGATGTGGGGAAATAATTTAATTGTTTGGATTTTTTATGGCGCAAGAGCATCTGGGCTATACTGCGCGATAATTAAATTAAAATTAAGTTTTCAATATACTACTTTCACGTGGTTCAAATTAGAACCTACGTTTAAGGTAAAGAGAGAAACACAATCAGTTTTGGTTCGAACCCACGATCTTTGGATTACATTCACAATGGCCATTAAGCATTGGCCTTTATTTCATTTTTCTGCATGTTCATCGAACTTTACCTACGAAGAATTCCGTATATGTTGTGAAACCCTTATGCTTCTTTATTTGTATAAATTATAAGTTTCTAAAAACTCTGATTTACGGCTAACAGCTGCCTGTTTGCCTTTTCCGTAAATTCAGAGTGCAATTGATTTGTTTTTGCTATAAACGAGTTTTTAAAATATGAGCCAATGCTTAAAGAAATAAGATACGGATATTTTTTCAGTTAGAAAGATTTTTTAGAACTGAATTTTATCCTCTTTGCAAAAATTTAGTACTATTATATAATAATGCAATAACTGCCGAAAATTTTATTAGTTGTTATTAGAGAAGGGCGTTTTTCAAGATAACAAATGTGAATGGTAGCAAATTTACATTGCTTTTAACATGCTTTTAGATTTGAAAGATTGTAAATAATTGAATTGTATAGTTTACAACTAAATGAAAAGAGGACTAAGTTTTAAATACCGTGTATTTCTTGTTTTAACTTTTCTCACTTTCGTTGTCAGATATATTATATATTTTGTAGCAGGGCCGAATTTCTATATATGTAAAGTTATACAAATGACTCTATATAAAAAATTACGTATATACAAATTATTTTATTACGTATATACAAATTTACATACGTAAAGTGCCAAGTAACCTTTAAAGTTTAATTTTGAAGTACTCGTAGGGGCCTTAAGATTCTTGCTGTTATTTAATTGCGCGTTGTATTTATTTTCTCGTAAGTTAAACGCATAACTACATTTATGAAATAAAATGGAAAATTTTACAAATGCAAAAATTTAACGGGACAAAATTCACAATTCTTTATCATATTTTAAAACTACATTTTGCTGTTTAAGAAAACCCATGTCGAAGGAACAAATGATGTAGAAAAGAAATTCCAGTTCGTTAGAAATTGACATGTTGTCTACGGAATTAAATATTGAATCCATAAATCTAAAAGAGAGCTAAATCGATTGGTTCTGCGTTTGCATACCATAGGTTAAGTAAAATTTGTAATTTCTGTTCTTTAATTTTATAATACTGTGTTAAGGTTGTAATTGTGCTTTAATTACGCGGTCTGTTTATTATTTTGTGTTTGTAATTTGCATTGATAATTGTTCTGAAAATGTTTGAGAATTGTGATCTTAGAATTAAATGCGAAAAATAAATTCAATGATGATTATATTCGTTAGTTCGAAACTTTAAACATTGATTCCTGTTTGGTGGCACTGTTTTAAGATACGGATATTATCAATTTTCAATAGCTATTGCATGGACATAACAATCCATAATTAAATGGAATAATTTTGTCCGAACACCTGTTTCCTTTGTGTGTCCGACACTGCCAGACATGCTACCAAAAACGACCTTAACTTGAGGCAAACTGTCGGTTCTGTCCTATTCTGTAGTAGCAGAGTTTTCCAACAAAGAATTTGAAAGCACTGCCACACACGCATTCTGGCACGATATTATGGATGGTGGCACACTAGCCGGAAGATTATGCTATTCAAAATATATCGCTTTCTCTCCACTGATGAATACAGCCAACAAATTCACGTGCCCAACAGAAAACGGAAATGGTTGCATAGGAAAATAAAGAAACTTGCAGGCCTCTCCAAAGATGAAAGTGCTTTCTTTTCCAATTTTTGCTTTTTCAATTCCCATTCTTTATGTCGAGCAGACTTAGGTATGTTGTAAACCGACTGAAAATGGAGGATTCGAAAAACAAAAAGAAGTATCGTGTTTCTGAATGAAAATATATCTGAGACAAAAGCTAGAATTTAAAACCGTAAATTTTTGGTAACGGAAAATGTTTTTTAGAACATGGATTTTTTGCATTAGTCTCACCTCACCTTAATGGTATTCTGAACAAGATTAAAAACAATTAAGCTTGGTGCAAATCCAGTAAGAATTCGATAATCCGGATGAAATTGAGCAGACCCGATTTTGGTTCATCCGGAAATACAGATTTCAGGTGTGAAAGTTCATAAGAGCTACAACAATCTTCTAAATGCACGTTTAATAATATATTACAAAACTAAGGTGTTCATGGTGAGAAAGAGTTTACGATATATATATATATATATGCACAAGTTATTCAACATATTAACTGCTTCAGGAAAATCGTTCGATGTCTTGATATATGTCCGATATCAACCGCTTTTATTGGTTTCTTTCTGAAGTCCAGACTTCATTAGAAAATAAATATGAACGTATTTAAATAAATCGAACACTACGCAGATTAAATTAAACAACAATATAAATCAACGTTTATTGGCGTAGCGCCGATAAACGTTGATTTATATTGTTGTTTAATTCAAATATGAACGTTTTTATAGAAAATATTGATGGAGGGTCTATTTAAAAGAAATAATATTATTTGAAAAAAGTAGAATGCAGCTGAGCACTTCTGCTAATCTAGATTACAGTTCAGCCAAGTTAGGTTGACAGAGGTTATGCAATATTGAAAACGAACATGTGCATTGCAATTAAAAACCTTAGATAGCAGTTTTACTTTAATCTATGAAATAACCACGTATGTCTAAGCCATTTAAAAATTTACTGCAATAGTAATAATTTTCATGATTTTTTTTTTTTAAACTGGGCCAAAAAATTTGATGGATAGACTGAGATATTTATTTGGATCCTATAATATTTCCCGAAAAATAACTCAGTATTTTTGTTCCATTTCGACGTAAAACCGCAAAATGCGTTTCTAAACATGTTTTCTTGAAATGCATGAAAAATTTTGTAAGATAATTGCTATGATTATTGATGGTAAGGTTACCCATTAACCCATGGGAACTGAGTCCTCGTAATAAGTTGCACTAAATTACAATTTTACGTATATTGTAATGAATAAACGTATATATTGTTTGCTAGGGGAGCTATACTAATAAATTTGAAAGCTCTATACATTAACTATATAGAAAAACTGTTTTCTTCGGATATTCATATTGATATAGTTAATAAATACGTATCGGAATATACAAAGCTAATGGTTTAATAATTATTGAAAATGTATAAGGATAAGCGTTAACTTGGTTGCTACAATACTGTGTTAGGTTATTCGAGAAAATTAAATACGGAAATCGAATATTATTAAACAAACTGGTTATTGCAACCATATGTATGCGTTAAACGAAACGGCTGCTATCCCATTAGAATAAAAACTCAAAAGAAAGAAATACTGACCCACAAAATCATAGATTGACATCTTAAGGGAAAATTTTGCTAAACATCAAAAGTGAAATTTTTGCACAAAAACTCTCCAACCTGATGACACTGGTACGAACGCTTTAAAATATTTCATAAAGCTTTCTTAACCTGGAGCTGAGAAATAAATCGTCATCTTTGATGTCAACCTCAGCTCTCATAAATCATATCTTACTTCAAAATATTTATGAATACTAATGGATAAAACTTCTTACTCTAGGTTTTTTTTTGTTTTCACTTGCTTCCGTAATTAGTTGCGTGAAATTTTGTCGTCGCTAGTCTTTCGTTTACAGAATTTCAGCCTGAAAATACTTTATATACAATATTATTCTACACTATGTAGTGGGCATTACTTCATATCTGCATGCAAAACAAATCTCTTGACTGAAAAATGTTCGATTATGTTTGGTATTTAAGTATATGCTGCATGCATTTTAAATTTGTGGGTATATTGTCCCTGCGAAGCTTGTTTTCAATCGCAACTTGAAATATATACTTAGGTATGCCTTGTTTAAGGCGTGTTAAATGAATTTAATTGTTTTAATTCCGGTGCTCCTGGATTTTGTTAAGGATTTTATTTCAACTCTAGAACCTTAGTCATCATTTTTACCTATTGTTTCGTAATATGTCCGTTAACAGAGAAACGTTGTGACTGAGTTTACCTTCTCCTCTGTCATAATTTTACAGCACTTGTCAACTTGTATGGCGGAAACTGCTTTTGATAATTAACTTATTGTTTAATCATTTTTACAAACATATAATCTATGCTTTTGGCGTTTATGCTTTGGCGTTATTTGGCGTTTTAATTTCACGTATCAATGATACCTTTGATTACATTGCGGATTCTGAAATTACCGCTGCTTAACCGCCCCGAAATATGGTTTGGACTGTTGAGTTTACTTGGAATAAGATATAATAAAACAAAAGAAGCGATAGAGAGTTGAGATTGCTGTAATTCACTAGTTCAAAAGGAAACAAACTGCAATGGAGAAACGATGTTTTAACCGAACTATTAGCCTGTCTTTATGCCCGTCTTCTTTATTTGACTGGCTGACAGACTGACTGACTCACTCAGTCACTCACTCTCTTTCTTTCTTTCTTTCTTTCTCTCTCTCTCTCTCTCTCTCATTACCCTTCTTACTAGAGGAACTCGAGAACTGACAGAGCTCGATTTTTCTGAATTTTGGTTTATAGGCCAATATGACCAATCTAATAATGAATGATCCAAAATCCAATTTGGCCCAATCGACCTGGGGGGTCGAGCTACGGCCCACTGAAAATAGAGCTCACCATACGATGATGCTTCGCTGAATGACAGGGGAAAACAGTGTTTTGGCGTGCTGGGTAAGCATTAAACGCCAAACATTATCGTAGAAAAAATAACACATATGAATAAAATATAGCATATATTTATAATAGCCATTTTAGTTGTATCTGAAATAATTATACATTATGTATACTGGTGTAAAAGTAAAAAATATTTGAAGTTTTTACCTTACTTTTGCATAACTGACAAATTTTGAGATCATTTTTGGCGAAGAACTCGAAAAAGCTGCCTGGTACGTAAATCAGTCTTGAATAAATAAGACGCGATCCTTCAATTTTCAAATCAGAAGCAATCAT
Source organism: Dysdera silvatica (assembly GCA_006491805.2). Classification (NCBI taxonomy): domain Eukaryota; kingdom Metazoa; phylum Arthropoda; class Arachnida; order Araneae; family Dysderidae; genus Dysdera; species Dysdera silvatica. The sequence continues at coordinate 156,193,645 of QLNU02014802.1, read as the reverse complement.
CACTTGCCTGTGCTTTCATCACCTTTGACCTTTTTAATTTTTTTGTTGGAAAGCGTGGAATTTCAAGCCTTATTTGTCACCATGTCTTCCTTTTCCACCATATCAACATACTTGTTTCGCGTTGTTTGTGAAAAATACACAAAGCAAGCCGATTTTGTATCAGATTATAAGATGGATATTGAGAAAGAAATATTTACATTTGCCAAAACTTTGATAAGTGGGTTAACTTATGAAATAAATGACGAGAATACACTTGGTATTTGTTTAAATGTAATGGAGTATGATGCAATACAGAGTAATGGAATGAATGATGAGGAATGGGATGAACAAACTAATTTGCCGTCACGCGTAACTTACACATTAGAAGACATGAAAAGAATTTCCATGGAGTGGGTCAGGAAAACTACGTTCCTTGAAAAGCATACAGCATCGCTTTAAAGACACCACGCTTTCACATAGACAAATTTATCACTTTCGGGATTATGTTGCTTCCCAGGGTAAATGATGTGAAAAACTGTTACGGATGAAAGACGAAGTATTTGAGAAGTTTAAAAACGCCGGGAATATGCTTTATTAACAGTTCACGATTCCGATTTAAAGTTACGGTTTCTGAGCATTGCAATGAGAGAAAATCTCACAAACTTTAGCGCAAGTGATGCTTTTCTATTAAAATTTTAATAAAAGAGCGTGGCATAACAAGTAGAAGAGTCACAAAGTTCGTTACGCTTGAACGTACTATGCACACAACGGCTTTGGAAGATAGAGCTATAGAATTCGTCAACATAGTTACAGATGCAATGAGCAACTATTCTTTTGATGAGGTTTTAAACACTGACCACAGCGGATTCACTAAAGAACGGGCATCTACGCGCACTCTGTCGATTAATGGGGAAAAGCACACTCCGAATACCATTCAATCTTCTCACGCCATATCCCATTCCGTAATAATCCGACCTATCATTTCTGCTGCTGGACAATTATTACCACAATTTCTGCTCATCCATCAGGAACCAAAGGGTGTATTCGATCCACGGGTACAGGAAAAGTTATTTAATCTCCTAATGTTATTCTGGAATATTCCAAAAGTGGTAAAACCTCTACCGAAATACATGAGGTGTTCCTCAGCGAAGTACTCAAACCAGGCATAACATCAAAAGTTCTATTAATCATGGATTCGTGGACAGGTCAAATGGACGAAAATATATTTGATAATGCATTTAGTCAAGCCAGTCTTTCAGAGCAATCGAAATTGATGATTACACCACCTGGAGGGATAGCACTCATACAGTCATACGACGTATATTTTTTTCTTCAATGGAAATATTTCGCTAAACGCTTAACACGATTTTGCCTTTTGCATTATTATGATTATGGAAGCTTATCAAAAAGGAATAACATCACAAAACTGCATTCACTCATTCACAATCAGCTGTCTTCCCCAAAATTCCGAAATATGATAATCTATGCTTGGTGGAAATCAATGTACCCGATACCAAAGCCTGAAAAATTCTTCAATGTGCAAGAAATTTGTTTTAATTTCACGGACCAAGTGTGTCACGAAATGGACTGTGATGTCAGTTCATTCATTTGTTGCAGTCATTGCTCAAAGTTATTATGATTTTCTTTTTTTTTATTGATTTTCATTTCCATTAAAAGCGTTTTAAGTTCATCACAGCCAAGAGCGCAGTTATAACTCTGGAAACCCCCGCAGTTAGGTAACTCAAAATTTTTTTTTTCATATCTACATAAATTCATTTTCATACATAAATACTCCATGTTCATAATTCAAATCAGTTTCATATGTAAATACTCCATATTCATAATTCACATCAGGTCCATATGTCAATATTGCAGCGGTAAATAATTTTAATTGATTTTGGAAAGTGCCTCTAAAATTATTTGCAAAGGAACCTCAGCTTTTCCGATGCGCCAGGACTTCACTTCTACAAGACGTAGAAAGCTAAACTTCTAACATGAATAGAAGTAACTCACAGTAAAATTTTGGCGCTTAATGCTTGCCCAGCACGCCAAAACACTGTTTTCACCTGTCATGCAGCGAAGCATCATTGTAGGGTGAGCTCTATTTTCAGTGGGCCGTAGCTCGACCCCCAGGTCGATTGGGCCAAATTTGATTTTGGATCTTTCATCTACTCGGTCATATTGGCCTATAAACCGAAATTCAGAAAAATCGAGCCTTGACAGTTCGCGAGGTTCCCTTGTTAGGGCTAGCAAAATTGCCCAAATAATGGTTAACATACTGGCTTATGGAGGTAGTTTTACGATTCTTCATGGGAAATTCATTATACTTAATAATAAACGCATATAATTAATTCTCTCTTTGGGCTGAAATGAGGGCTCTAGTTCGTCTTTAAGCCGAGAATGATATCTCCTTTTCTATTATACTTAAAAATCTGCAGTTTCAGCTCAAAAATGGGTGTCAAAATTATCAACATTTCCACCTTGCTGTTGGAACTTCCGCTGTAGCTGTTTTACCCATTTATTTGAAAGTTTGGAAAATATCCACACCACCTTCCTGAAGACATATAGTGCCGCTAACGTTTATGGAGATTAGAAAATCTTGGCTTTGCTGACATACTAATATAACTAGTAAATGGCAACCTTTTTTCCATCCCCATTGCAAGCCATTAAAGTAGTCAACCTTTCTTTGCTGCACCTGTCTCGAGAACGTTTTGGACTTTTTAATGATAATGTGCGATTACAGAAAGTGCTCCTAGGGGAGTTTCGGCCTTGTCCGCATTATATATGTCAGACATTGTATACTTCTTCAAAATCGTAGGCAATTTTTCTTTCAGGAATTTGTTTATTTTCTCAAAGTTTACACTCTGTTCCCCGCAACAAACCTTTCAACAAATTACCTTATGTCTGTTCTTGAATCTTCGTAACCACCCAGTCGGACATTTAAGATCGCGCACATCTAAGTGTAGTAGCACATCTAAGTCTAAGATTTTGTTCTCGAATCTCTCTAATCCACTTCCTCAGGGCTGTTCCAACTTCTTCATTTTTAGCAATTCCCAGTTTTTCCGAACAAGCTCAAACTGAATAACTGCATGAGCAGTTTTTACTTTTTAAAATCCTCTATAAAGTGCTCTTTAAAATTCCGAATTCAAAAGCAGTTTCCATTTTATTCAAGTTTGCATAATTAACGTTATTTATAATTTCTAGCTTTCTTTCTGAACGAATTCTTCGCTTTACGATCCATTTTTGAACTGAACCCTTCAAGAAATCGAGCACAAAACACACCACGGAAGTATCGCCTTTCAGCTATCCCATAATATGAATTTAGCCCTCTCAGGCACCAAGTCGCCTCAAGACTGACTTCACTTGAATAGCATTTATGACAACAGAAATTATTTTTAAATCCTTACAGTTCGTAAAATCCATCAGGAAAAATTTTTTGTGCAACTGTGCAGGATGGTTATAATTAAAGTCTCCTCTGTAGTCTGAGTTAATGAGGGGTGGTCAACGTCACATTTTGTGTACATACTATCCAGAGAATGAAGAAAGAAGGATTCAGCAAAACAATTAGTTTAGAAATTCTCCAATAAAGGAGGAAATGCAGGTGCCCAAAATAGGAAAAACATGGAAAAAGCACAAAAAATGAATAAAACAGACAAATCTAAAATGAAATTTTCATTACTTTTCCAACGCTCAGTTGATAGATTTTGCTGTCTCTCATTAGGAAGACAATGGAGTACATTCCAAGAGCATAGAGTGTTGCCATTTTACCCTATTATTGGTTATTTGACGGAAGCCTCATTATTCATCATTGAAACATTCTGGAAGCTAAAAAACTGAGGGACAATTAGAAAGAGAGTTGTTTAGGGGTGAGGACATTTTGTGAGTGGAGAGACAATATTGGACTGAATATAATTATGTGGATTATCATAATTCCACTCCTAATTTCAAAAATAAGTGGAGGACCAAGTAATCTTCTTCACTAGCTAATTATTGCTCCTTCCATATTTGAAATTTCTATTTACTTCCCAGCTTCAGAACTATTTTTGAATCTACTCGTAGATGACGCTTCCTCCAAACGACCAACAAGATCATGCAATGGTCACATATTATATCTACTTGAAGCCCACTGCATTTGGCTTTTGGTAAAGGACAGACTAGTCTCTCTTTAAATCGTCGATATGCTATATTAAGTATCAAAACTACGCTTCACGAGGTCATTCGAGATGGAATGTGGTGTGTTCAGGTCCCACCGAACGCAGAAATATTTATTTTCTTTCGAACGTTTCACCATCTAATCACGCCATAACATCGGCGTTGGTATCACTACGCCAATAAACGTTGATTGATATTGTTGTTTCAGGTCATTCTCCTTCAAGAGGAAAAAAATGTTTTTAAAAAAATAACTTTGTCGTAACATTTGATGCATCTATTAAGAAAAATATGTCGACAACAATGAAAGTGCATCTTTTTCAACAGTTGAGCTAAAATCAATATTATTTATTATATGGACTAATCAAATTTAATTTTCATTTTCATAAAAAAATTTCTGCAGCTTTGATTCGTATTAAATGGATCTGCCCCAGTCCAGTTGTTACTCGTTTTCAAAGCTCCTCGCTTGTACTTACTAGACTAAGAAAGGGCACCAAAATAAAATAAAATATCCCCTGAGCTTGCTCAAGCGAATATTTATTACTTAAGTTAAATATAATTCAAAAACTGGAATGATATTATATATTTTACTAAAAAGCCATGCTCTCAAATTCTTTTTCATAAAAAACTGTCAGGCTTCATTTATCGGTTAAACTGAATACTCGACATAATAGTCTTTTGAAAAAAAAAAGATGGAGAGTATTTTCGAAACCTACTGAGTACTCAGTTATTGGAAAAGAAGTGTAGGAGAAGAAATTTTCCTAGGAAAAGAATGATACGGTCTATATGTGTGTCCCTGAATTATTTGTATTAGGACACAGGAAAAACAGTATGTGTGTACATCCTCTCCTATTTCTTATCTTTTCCTTAAGCTCTTGATCTATTCAAGAAGATTTCGTAGTCCATCTATAGAGCTGTCTAGCCTGAAGCAGTGGCAACATTGGGGACTGCTTTTTCTTTAACTGGAAGAAATGATTCCATTGGACAGTTGGAAAGGTCTATGTTTGTTCTATGAATTTCGTCAT
>QLNU02014802.1:156113736-156182320 GCA_006491805.2 Dysdera silvatica | reverse complement strand
AGTAACATTTTTTATTTTACTACAAACAATCCCAATTTTTTTTTATCCTGAAAAACTTGTCGACTTTCATTTCCGGTTAAACTAAATCTTTAGAGTGACATGCTTCCGAAAAAATAAGACAAAGCGAATTTTCAAAAACTGTTCAGTTCTTAATATATTTGTGAAATAAAAAAAGGGAGACGAACTTGTTTATGTCTTTGAATTATTTTCATTGAGATCTAAGAAAAATATGGTGTTCGTCCTCTCTAGTTTCTCTTGTTCCCCCAAAAGCTCTTGATCTGTTTATGTGGACTTCATATTTCATGGATAGTGTTGTCTTACCTGAGGAGTTAGCAACACTGGAGACATCTATTAGCTTTAACTGGAAGAAGTGATTACTTTTTACATACTGTTGAGTTGTGAAGTTGTGGCTTCTCACTCATGATTTTATATCATGAAAATTTTTAAAAATATTCCTTTATAGTCTCCCATGTTCTACGTCCGATTTAGATGAAGAACCATTATTGAAACTCTCACAGAAGAGAATCTCTTCCTTCTCGTTTCAGGGGACACTCAAAAACATAAATAGATTAATAATTTGTTTGTTTGTTTTTTTCATGACGCAAGAGCATGTATGCTATACTGCGCCAAACATGGTGAATAAATTAATAAGAATTTCAGGATTTTTAAAGGCAATAAAACACTTCGTATATTTTCTGAATTTTTAATTTGTTTAGAAAAGAAACTGCAACAGTACAAAAGTATCAGTAAACACAAAATATTGTTCATTACTTTTTAAATAGTTACAAATTTCCTACTTCGAAATTAAAATTTGAAATTATGAGATTGTATTTTATATTTTGCATGCAATGTGACACGCATTTTTCAATTTATGTATGTAATTTCAAATGCTATTTTTTAATCTCACGTTTATCCTCCTTCACCATAGGCCTTCATCAAGTGACCAAATCTCTGAGCGAACCCTTTCCTTCAAAAATTAGCGATGTCGCCGTAGGAAGGTTTTACTGCCCCAACGCTTTTTGTAAAGTCACTACTGATACTATTACTTGTATTCTTCCATTCTCCGGTGTAAACTTATTAAGTATGACGCCAAGTACTCAGAATTTCTTTCTACTAGTTTTTCAATTGTTGGGTCTAGGAATTTTCTGACTGTTCTGTATGTATTTAAAATTGTGGCTCTCTATATCTTAATATAGGTAATGGTGGTGGTCTTACGTATTTTCGGATTTCCGTGCAGTGTGGTTAGTATTAGGTTGTGAGTGACAAAATTATAAGTACAATATGCTTTCCATATGCCACATGTGTTTGATCTCGAAGCTGAGGGCTTCGAATTTGGTTAGGTTTATTTTGTCTGTGGTCTGTATGTTGTTTGCATTAGGAATTATTTTATCTAAAAATCTTACGCTTTTATTAGTTATATTAATTAGGATTATGTCCGGCCGGTTGTGTGATATCTTATTATTCAATCGAATGTTATATTATGTACTATTGAATTATTATTGATATCTAATTTAGCATTACTTCTATGAAAAATTGAATTTATATTTTCACCATTAGGGTAAGTTTGGTAAACGTTCGGGTTGCATTGAATATTATAAAATTCTTTCAATATGTGGGCCCTTTAAATCAACGATATCCTGAATACGTAATATATATATATCATGATTTGTGGTGGGAAATGGCAATATATTTTGAAATGCTTAATTTTACTAGGGATAAAAACTTCCGTGACCCGCACGTTCCATCATGTACATATCAAAAAGAGATATTACTAGAGCTCAAATACGCGGAATGTGGGGAGGGTAGCGTATTTAACGAGAAAAAGACTAGAAATGACATGATTACCATCATCGGTGCTATGAGCAAAAACAAAATTATACTGCGCTCAAGGGGACACACTCATGTTTTTAGGTTTGCTAAAAGCATATATCGATAAATGTCGATGTAATCTCTTGTGGAATATCACGTGTATGTCCATTAAGGACGCCATATTAACGCCTCTATTTTTAGTGGTGAATACTTTTCGAGTGGTGTTTGTTAATAAAAAATATTATTTCAGAATATATAACGTTTCACATACACACTCACAAAAACACGCCAGGCTGGTTATATATTTTGGGCTAGTCCATCACTCCAGTGCCGTTAATTTCACCAATCGCGCTGATCAATATTTTCTCACAACGTCATATTACAAAAATTGAATGATGTGTCTGTATGATAATTTAAGTGCGAAGACCATTTTAAGCGTCATTTTTTTTTATATAAATCGAACACTACGCAGATTAAATCAAACAACAATATCAATCAACGTTTATTGACGTAGTGATACCAGTGCCGATGTTATGGGGTGATTAGATGGTAAAATGTTCTAAAACAAATAAATATCCCTGCGTTCGGTGGGACCTGGACCCACGACCTTCACCGAGGAGGCGCCACCCACTGAGCCACGAACGACAACATCCAATCTCTTTACGAACGTATATAAAGACTATTTACTGATGCCAGTTACTTCGCAGAATGAATACATATGCTGCAACGGGCATTTCGATCAATTTAATACCGCTTTCGTAATTTGGTTTAAGTAGTCCATGTACTACACCGTTCTACGAAATGACCAGCATCAGTAAATAGTCTTTATATACGTTCGTAAAGAGATTAGATATTGTCGTTCGTAGCTCAGTAGGTAGAGCCTCCGCCCGGCAAGTGGAAGGTCGTGGGTTCAGGTCCCACAGAACGCAGAAATATTTATTTTCTTTCGAACGTTTCACCATCTAATCACGCCATAATATCTGCGCTGGTATCACTACGCCAATAAACATTGACTGATGTTATCGTTTGATATTTGTATAATATTTAATTTAATATTTAATAATACATTTAATAATATTTTCTTTCCACATGCATATATTTCATATACGTACATATTATACCTGCTTTTTTCTATATCTATCGAATTTGCAAGAATAATTGATAAAATTGTCAACTAATTATTTCAAATACTTTCAAGTTCCAACATAGAAAATTATTTTGAAAATAATATTTATATTTTCAAACCTTTATATTATCTGAAATTTCGTCGCACAAAATTTTAAAAAATATAAAAAAATTTCTGCCCGATATTATTTACAGATACGTCTTTGCATGTCATTAAATACACACACTATTAGGGTTTGTCCCAGAAGTTCCCGGGATGATTTTTTGTAGTTGGCAACGCTGGCTGACGGGGAGCTTCGGGCGGAGAAGTTGGTGGGGGATCTGAGCTTGGAAACGAGACCGGTATCAGTCGCCTGCGGGCAGTTGTTGAGGCAGGGTCACGCTCCGCGCAGAGGTATCTACTGCACCCTCGTCGATCAAAAAATGGACCAGTTTTTGGAGCAGCGTTATGCAATCAAATTTTGTGTGAAACTGGGTAAAAACGGGGCGGAGACACTCGAAATGCTTCGGAAAGCCTACGGTGACGGGGCGATGAAAAAAAGCCAAACTTTCATGTGGCACAAGCGGTTCCGGGAAGGTCGGGAGTCCGTCAACGACGACGACCGCTCTGGACGCCCGTCGACATCACAAACGGACGACTCGGTGCAAAAAGTGCGTCAAGTTTTGGACAATGACCGACGATTAAGTGTTCGGGTGATTGCAGAGGAGTGTGGAATACCCAAAACAATCGTTCATCGCATTTTAACGGAGGATCTTCAAATGAGGAAAGTCTGCTCGAAAATGGTGCCAAAAGTCCTGACGAGTGAGATGAAGGAGCAGCGTTTGTTGAAGTGCCAGGAATTGCATGAACGCTACGAAACGGACCCAGAATTTTTGGACAGAGTGATCACAGGGGACGAGACGTGGATTTTTCAGTACGATCCCGAATCAAAGCGCCAGAGCAGCGAGTGGCACACCAAGGAGTCTCCTCGCCCGAAAAAAGCAAGGATGAGCAAATCGCGAATCAAGGCAATGCTCATTGTGTTTTTTGACAGAAAAGGTGTAGTTCACAGTGAATTCGTGCCACAAGGACAAACAGTCAACAAGGAGTTTTACTGTGAAGTGCTCAAACGGTTGCGCAACAGGGTTCGACGCGTCCGAAACGAAATTCGCGACAATTGGATCTTGCACCATGACAACGCGTCAACCCACACCGCGCTCATTGTCTCCGAGTTGCTGGCCAAAATGGGTGTGGCAACGCTGCCCCAGCCGCCGTACAGCCCCGATCTGGCACCAGCGGATTTCTTTTTGTTCCCAAGGATCAAAAGAACCCTGAAAGGAACTCGGCATGGGACGCTGGAGGCGGTAAAAGCAGCCGCGACGACCTCACTGAAGGAGATTCCCGTTGACGACTTCCAGGGCGCCTTCAATGATTGGGTGAAGCGTTGGCAACGGTGCATCGAAGCAGGGGGAGAATACTTTGAAAAGTTCTGAAAAGATTGTAAACTGATATTGAATAAATGATTTTAAAAAAATCATTTCGGGAACTTTTGGGACAAACCGTTATGTCCGCATTTGTTTATATTTCCTTTCCATTAAATTTACAAAATAATCCGAAAACGAAATGTAAAAATAATGAAAAAACGAGGACAAAAAAATTCCTAATGGCTTATACACATACATCACTTATTACTTTTATCTACTTAGGCTAAATAAAATTTGAATTCTATTTGACAACTTCATCCTATAAAAATCCAGTGAGTAAAACAACAATCCCCCTTTGTAATTACATGGCACTTAAGGTAAAAAATTGTAATGAAACATAGTGTGTGTTTTTATGGACTAGGGCTTAAAGATCTCCAATTTGAAATTCTTTAGTGTAGCAAGACCCACGGTTCATCACCATTTTAATTAAATTTTAAATAGGAATAAAAAGAGTAGAAAAATTTCTAAAGTAATTAAAGATGATTGTAATACAAAAAACTTCTCACCAAGCGTTGACAAGCTGAGCACATAAAAAGTTCCGTAATTGTATTGTAGTTTATACAAGTTTCGCATTTCAAAGAAAAGGTTTGATTCTGGATATTGTATAATTTACTTAAAGTCAAGTTTTAGATTCCAATTATATAAAGGCGTGTGGTGTTGAATTTCTGGTTTAGTTGAAGCATATTTAATAATATTTTCTTTTCTTATACATATAGGCGTTACATATATTTCATATACGTATATTTTATATAGGCTTTTATCTCAGGTTTCCTCCCAAGCCAAAATTCAGGATGTCGGTTCACTGCACTATATTCGATTGTGCAAATTGTGCGATTGTGTAATTGTGTCATTGTGTAGATTGTATAATTGTGTGATTGTGTAGATTATATAATTATGCGACTTGGAGAAATAAATATTGATTGATATTTATATACAGTGCTTATTTGATTGTACTTAAATAATCAGTATGCATATATTCAAATATATTATACACATATATTATGTATACATGTATAACATATTTGGAATATAATGTATTTGGAATATATGCATATTGGTTATTTAAGTACAATCAAATAGGCCCTGCATATCAATATCAACCAATATTTACTCCGCCAAGATGCACAATCACACAATTACGCAATCGAATACAGTTTAATGGACCAACATCATGAATTGTGGTTTGGTAGGTGACCCTAGAAAAAAACCGATATAATATATAAGTATACGAAGTATATGCGTGTGAAAAGAAAATATTATTGAATGTATTATTAAATGTTAAATTAAATATTATACAAATATCAAACAACAATGTCAATCAATCAACGTTTATTGGCGTAGTGATACCAACGCCGATGGTATGGCGTGATTAGATGGTGAAACGTTCGAAAGAAAATAAATATTTCTGCCTTCGGTGGGACCTGAACCCATGACCTTCCACTTACCGGGCGGAGGCTCAATCGAATCGGAACGACAATATATAATCTCTTTACGAACGTATATATATTGTTGCCAGTTATTTCGCAGAATGGTGTAGTACATAGACTACTATTTAAACCAAATTGCAAAGAGACTGGTATTAAATTGATCGAAATGCACGTTGCAGCATATGTATTCATTCTGCGAAATAACCGGTATCAGTAAATAGTCTTTATATACGTTCGTAAAGAGATTATATATTGTCCTTCGTAGCTCAGTGGGTAGAGCCTCCGCCCGGCAAGTGGAAGGTCGTGGGTTCAGGTCCCACCGAAGGCAGAAATATTTATTTTCTTTCGAACGTTTCACCATCTAATCACGCCATACCATCGGCGTTGGTATCACTACGCCAATAAACGTTGATTGATATTGTTGTTGGACTTAATTTACATAGTGCTCAATTAATATAAAGAAAAATTATACAAATATTCCAATGATGATGATAAACCCACTGGGATTTAAATAATAAGTATTTTATCAAAAGTATATGCTATGTGTATTATTAATTTAATATAAAGAAATGGGTTTTCTGGTGTCTTAAGAACTCTAATAAAATAAATATCAGTATTAAATTCAAACAAGAAAGTCATTTTTTAAAATATGGCTGGTCGTTTATTTATAAAGTTTATTTATAAAGTTTATTAATAAATAGTTGCTAAGTGTGCTCAACTCATACTGCATGAGAATTAAATGTGGACAAATAGTGGTTTAACTCTGTATAAAATGTTTCTTAATCCAATTTACATTAATTATTATGAAGAAAGAATTATTTTTAAATGTTCAATTAGAAGGCAGTTAATGCGGGATTTTCTTTTTAAATTACAGATATTACATCGGAACTTTGTGAAATAGTTTAGGATGATATTTCGGCGATCTACTCTCAACAATTGTTTACAGGGGGGGGGTTGAACATATAAATGCATGGAGTTACATCTACGTAACCTCCATTAAGCCTATAAGCCCCCATTATGAACCTTCTGGGTACGCTTATAATTCTGAAGATCATCGTATTCCCGCCAAAAATCAGTTCCAACGGCGAGTTAAAATAAAAAAGACGTGCATCTACTTTTCAAGGAATTCTAGTTAAACACACAACTCTCATATAGACACCGAACATGACCACAAATGTTGGATATTGTCCAACTTCAAACCCTCTCCGATACATCACAATTTAATGGGGGAAAACTGTCGAGTAAGCGAGCTTAATGTTTACATCCATCACATCACTTTCACCCTTCCGCTAGATCAAACTATCCAACAACATTAAGAGACGACTATTACGTCAGCATTTGATTAACCAATCATGGTCCGAGAGAATCGTTCGAATGAGATTATCTGAACAAATACTTTGTACGTTTTTATTTTTTATTATCTGTATACTATACGGGATATCCCATTCAACTAAACAAACCGAAATATCTCAAAAATTACGCACCGGATTAAAAAAAAAGGACGAATCATACCTTTTCGTCTGGAAGGGGGTCATCTAATGATACCAGAATTGACCTTCCCCCTCCTCATTTTGTGTGGGGCGGAGCCTATATTGAACTTTTAAATAGAACCCGCTCTTTTAAATTTTTTTTTGAAAATTTGAATTCCCTTGAAAAAAATAAATATTTATTTTTTCCTGGGGAATTCTAATCTGTATAATATGTAGTAAAAAAAATGGGGGTTCCCATTTTAACACAATTTCATTAGAATTATTTTTTTCGATTTGTGACAGATGGCTCTATAATTGCCAAAGAGATTTTGCAATTATCTTAAGGAATGCACATCTAATCAAAAAATGAAAAAAAGACGTAATGAAAGTTCAAATGTTCAAATTAAGCTCTCCCCAACCTCACCTTGTGTTGTTTGTTGCAAGTTTTAAATTTCACAAGGGAAATATTCAATTATTGACCAATAATTTGCATGTGGCTACTTGAATGCTGTGGAATCAGGTATTCTCCGAGGTCTATTCTGAACTGAAAAATTACAAGTCATATATTTAAGTTATTTTCACTGCGGCTACTCAACTGAGAACATCGCGTGGTAGTAATATTACTTGTTTTAATAAATAGCTAGGTTACTTGTAGTGTTCATAAATATGGATGTATATATGGTGTATTATCTGTAGAAGGAAAGGTTGAAATGATCCTTGTTTATGGCGAATGCAGAAGGAACATTGGCGATACTATGGATGTTTATGCTGAGCATTTTTCTGACAGAATACGATCGCGTTTTCCTTTTGTTCGAGTTGTCAAATTATTTCTTACCAAAGGAAGTGTACAGCGCAGAAAAGTTACTCGTAGAACATCTGTGACTGGAGAGAATAATTAAATTGCAACGGTGGCTCCTAATCTCCATGGGGGTCTGCAAAAATATCTGGTCAATTAGCAAATTCTCGCAATAATGTTTAAAGGATTTTAAAGTATGATGAATTTTATCCCCATCACGTGCCCATGCATCAGGCAGTTAATGACGAAGACTTTTCGCAATAGACTCGTGTTTTGTGAATTGGTGAAGTGAACAAATACTCATAGACCATGATTTCTTTCGTCGAGTACTTTTCTCTGACGAGTCAACTTCCACAAATCACGGCCAGGTTAATCTTCATAATATGCACTACACTATTTGAGTGCGGAAAAGCCACGTCGGTTACCTGGAGTTTTGCATCAACGTCCTTAGTCAGTTAAATTTTGGTGTGGAACCATAGGCGACAAACTAACGTGTCTCTATTTTATTGAATGTGTTTTGAGATGGGCTAAGTATCAAACTGAAATTCTGCCAGAGGAACTACCGACATTACTTGAAGTTTTAAGCCTTGCGTTGCGGCAGACCATCTGGTTCCAGCATGATGATTACCCAGCACATTATGCAAGAGTGGTAATAGAGGAATTAGATCGCGTGTACAGTGGTCCTTGGATAGGTTGAAGTGGTCCGGTGAATTTTCTCGCCAGATCCCCAGACCATACATGGCCAGACTTCTTTTGGGTGTTCTCTCAAACAAACAGTTTATCAAGAAGTGCCAACAACTAGGGAAAACATGATCGAGTGGATTAGAAATGCTTGCGCAAAGATTGACGTAGACCCACTCCTGCGTTTTTTAAATAATTTGAACAAAGAATCAACAAATGCATGGAAGTTACAGGACATCATTTCGTACATATGATTAAATAAATAAATGAAACACCCCCATATTGATGGCCAAGGGAACACACCGTAGTCCAGCACCTTCAAAGAAACAGAAAACCACTACATCCATCTCGTTATACCTGGGTAGCACTAAAGTACTTAATTTGTCCCCTGAAAAAAAGGTGTGGAGGTGGGGCAGTTGCAATTTAATAGATTGAAAAGCTTTCCAAAAATTTTTTCAAAACTATGTTATTTGATATAAAATTTTAAAGTTGCCACCCACGCAACCCTCGCTGGGGAGCTGGAAAGCTAATTTTGGCATCATTAGATAGCTTTTCTCGAGACAAAAAAATTTGTAGTTTTTTTGGATCCCATGCATATTTTTCGAGATATTTCGATTTGTCAAGTTAAATGGAACACTGGGTATATTGCAGCGTTTTATATTAAGCATTTATAGTCTGCTGTCTTCCTTAAACTTCAGAAATTATTTCTAGAACAGTCAAAATCAATAACTACTATTATACAGTGGAACTCCTCTTAACGGACAACACTTAATTAAGGTCCCTTCTGATCTTACGGTCAGATAAAAATTCCCGGGCTGAAACTGATGCACAGTAATATAATATATTCCAAACCCCTGATTAACGGTCAGCCTTAGATATGAACGCGGACTGTTTTCGTGATTCATTTCATTAGATTAGAACCTCCATACGGACAAAATATATTTGAACTTCGGCCTTCACTAGAGGCGTGTCTCATTAGAGAAAACTAAGGATAAACAGAATAAGAAGTAAGAAGAATTTCACCTCCCGCTAACAACGAGTGACAATTGATTGGGATACGCTGATTCAAATGAGTAATGCTTAAAAAAGACTTTGATATTAATTGAGTTATATGGTGGTACACTTCGAGAAACTAAAAAAAGATATTATCAACACAAAATTATCGCAGTTCAAATTTATTATCGTTTACTCGACTACCATACAGATCATGTAAGCGCAACGACTGAAAAGTGGTGGATTTAGTCTCGCAATTAAAAATACATTTCGAAGGAGCAGGAAGAGTGAGTAAATTATACAAAACAGTTGTTGATAAAAATTTTTCCAAAGCAAATAAATTTTAATATTTAAAGTTTGGTTGTGAATGTTACATTCAACAAATGTTTCTGTTCGTTACCTTAAACTTACCTTACGTGCTTAAAAATACGTTTCGGAATGAGTACTTAAATGATCGTAATGTGACAGTTCAGCTGTCATTTTAGCATGAGCCCCTCTTTTATGATTGCCCGTCTTTCACGGACTACTTTTTCTGCCCGGCGACTGTCCGCTAATAAAAGGTTTTACTGCCTTTAATGATTTTATACTTCCGCTATGGCTAGCCTAAGGCTTCTGGAGAAGAGAGCTGGCGCATAACCGCCATTTTCCTGCCAGCGTATCACATGATCCCATTCATTGCTGTGTTGAAGTTGAGTGATTTACAACGCGTATGTATACGCGTATATCACGCGTTATTTTTAATAAAATAGGGTGAAATGGACGAGTGTTCCGCTGGGAATTGTTCTAATCATTCGAGGAATAAACATAGAATGTTTGCAGCGTAAAGTTTGTTTTGATTATTTGCATTATAATTTTACATTAATCGGAAACTAAGTTAGGGTTGCAAATTGTATTTATTGGCGACATCTTAAAAGTTGCGCCAATGTTTACATTCGTCGGATAATCGCGGATTGTTCATTATTTTTATGCCAAAATAGCGATCATTGCGCCAAAGCGGAAAACCTTTATCGCCAAGGTAAATGAAACCGGAAATATGAAGGAAAATGGCGGCCTAAAATTCTAGGGTCTCTAACTCTAGGGGCGGCGAAACGTGGTGTCAAGAAGAAAGACGGCTGCCTGAAGCAGAACCCGTAAACACCTTGTTGCATCACAAGGATATAATTCAATTTTCTACTTTGCAAAATATGCGAAATTAAATGCGCAAGGAACACTTACTTTAATTGCCCCCAACGTAATTCGAAGTTTATATAATTATTCGGTATTTCAAATACGAGGTATTGTTGCGCTACTATAATAAAGCCTCACTCTTCTGCTATAATATACCGCTTCCAATATCCTGAGGTAAATTTGGAGACTGGCTATTACATAATTACATTGTGCTAGTTAGGGGCCGTTAGATTAAACTGAGAATATGCAAACGTAGTGGGGGCACCTGGGTTATAACAATTTGTCTCTAAAACTAAACAGGCTCCCGTAGGTA
This sequence comes from Dysdera silvatica, assembly GCA_006491805.2. Taxonomy (NCBI): domain Eukaryota; kingdom Metazoa; phylum Arthropoda; class Arachnida; order Araneae; family Dysderidae; genus Dysdera; species Dysdera silvatica. The sequence goes on along the minus strand of QLNU02014802.1, from coordinate 156,171,076 downwards.
CGTGGTTCCTGCAAATTTTATACGACGAACCGTATTACACAGCCAGAACGTTGAAGTTCGCCACAGCGTGGATAATACAGTATTCATAAACCAATCTTTTCTATGAAAAGCGAACTTAGTTTGACCTTTAATACCGGTGCGGAATTAACAATGTGCCAAGCTTCAAGTTTTCTATGAAAGTGCGCGATTAAAGGGGAATATTACCATTTTTTGACTATTTAAGGGAACTCCTCCTCTTTCTATCTTCATTTACGATTAAGTTTAAAATTGTGACGAATCGCGAGTCATATTTGAGTGTTGGAATTTCGGAATGAGAAATAATTAAGCGCTAACATTACGAAATTAAAATGAACTTCAATTCAATTTTCACCTTATAAATATATAAGAACAAATTGTTGTTTTTATACATCAGATTATTGTTGATGAACATATTTGTTTTTAAATACATGTGTTTATTGTTGAGTAAATATGTTTATTGTTGAGTAAATATGTTTATTGTTACATAAATACGTTTATTGTTCAGCAATTATATTTATTATTAACCAGCGAGGACGCGCGCGGGGTGTGCAGCTACCCCAAGCTCCAAAAAAGTTCAATTCTAAGAAATCTAACAATCTCAAGAACTGTTTTTTTTTCAGTAGCTGAGTTTATTACCATTCCCACTACAAGAATATTCGTTGTACATTTTTATTGAACATCTGAGAAAAAATAGGGCGGAGTTCTCAGATTTGGGGTTGTAAACAACCCCGCACGCATGCTCGTGTTACTCTGATTTTTTCGTCGTACTTTGTATTTGGGAGAGCATGCAAAGTTGTATTGGCCCGGTAGATGAAATAAAATGAAGCTATACTTTAAAGCAGTAGCATAACGGAAAATCTCCGGACTCCGCAACAATTTTTGGGGCTCCTATTTTACGTAAATTAATTTGTATACGCATATATGAAAATAGATAATTAATAAAAAAATGCTTATAAACTAAAAAATACAATATTATTGTTTTATTACTTGTAAATTTTATGGAAAATAAATGAAGACGAAAGGGGGCCCCTCCCGCCTTGCGGGGGCTATCAGTACACCACTGCTTTGAAGGCGTTAAATAAGGTTTTACCAGAACTTCTGCATAATGTTGTGGTTGGTGGACGAAACGTTACATTTTAAAAGTCGACAACACGAAAATGAAGCATTTGTCCGTTGCCATAATTCCTTTTTCGAACAATAACAACAACGTAATAAAAATTATCAAGGTACAATAGCGTCGAGCACAACGTTGGTCGTTGGTTGGCAAGTCCAGAACAGCTCAAAGCGGAGACCGAGATAATAGCCACAGTTTTCTAAGAACGAGGGAGCTAATGTTGTTCATAATCTTGATTGCAACTCCTTTGAAGAAGTTGCATATTTAAAAAACAACAGGAAAATTGGCACCTCGCGCTCTGGTTAAACTTAAATTTTGTCGAGACATAGTTTACAGAGCGAAGGGGCAATGACCAGCCTCGCATATTTGCGTTAGGAGCAACTGAGTATTTGATCGATGTGCATGTATTTTTAGGTTGCATTCTTGTTGGTAAGTTTAATCTGGTATGCCGCCATAAGCAAACTCTTCATTACGCCCGCATATAGCACCTCTCTCTCTCATTCAAAGATTTTAATATCGTTCTAAATTTCGTTTGCGGTGTATTTACAGATATTTATATTCTTTAAATCGGTGCATTTGTTAACTTTCGTGCTTTTTTTTTCTGTTGTACTTTTTTTCAAATGTGTGCTAAATAGGTGTTCGTATGAGAAGGAAGTAAAACGCTTGGAAGCTATTAGACTCTTAAACGGATTATTAAGTAAATTTTCAACTCCAATCAGTGGGTACTTTTTCGAAATTTTTAAAATAATGCATCATTATTGTTATTATTATATTATAATTCATTCTTATATAATATTTTTTAGTAAAATAGTACATTAAATATATTTTTACCTATTAATAACTCCTGAGGTTGCAAACTACCCCGCGCGCGTGCTCGTCTTAATATTTGAGGCGCACGCGGGTTGAATAACAGTATGAAAATGATATCTTGAAATAATGTAAGTAAACATAAATCACCTGATGATATTATATGTTTGTAAAAAATTTTCCTGCTTACGTGGGCCATATGGGGGGCAAGGGGCCTCAAAAACCCTAGTCGTTCAAAAATTTGATTTGCCCGATTCTGCTATGCATTTACTTTAAAAAATTTAGTTACATTTTCAAATAGGATACTTTTTTAACTCAATTAGTATCAATTATTTTTGTAGCGTTTTGGTATCTTGTACATTCACTAAAATTCTCGACAGCTTTGAGAAGGAGGTAATAATTTTTATTAGCCCCCTAGGAGTACACTTAATGTTTTTCAGAATCCCTTCCATCCTAGAAGTAGTCGTACGATCGTCCATGCCTTTTATTTTTTGTTTCTTCCAATGTTTGCTTTTCATCATTGTCTAACATCACAATGATATCTAGAATTCTGCTGTTTCATATTAACTTTAAAATTCCTAGCACATGAATTATTAATGGTTTTAACATCTGGAATTCTATCCCCTATAGAATACATGGCTCTGTCTTATCATTCCTTTAAAGCTAAAATATTCGACTTGTATTTTAATCAGGTCTCCGCAACTTACTTTTTCTGTCAGCCTTTTCTTTCCTTTTAGTCTTACTTCATCTTTATTCTCCTCCGTTTTTCTTTTGCTCTCGTTGTGCCTGCTTTTCGTCTTGGTATTTTCCACAACAACATTTACGGAAGATAATTCATACTCGTTTGAAATATTTACATTTACGTTCTTTTCTTTTCTTTCTTCTGATGCTGCAAATAAACAAAACATGCATAATCCGCATTTTTGAGAAACTGCACAATTGCATCACATGTCTGCCTCCATTGTGACGTATTCGGCTCCAGATTGTACTCCTAATCTCCTTTTTTTTCCGTTAAATACGATGCTCCTTCATAATTTTACAGACTTCAAACCTGTTTTTGCTCACATACAGTGCGATTAAAAAATATCAAACCTGGCGAAAAAAGTGTCATTTTTGGACTTCAAATATTCATAAAAAATTGTCATGTCATTTTTGCAGACAAATGATTACATACTTGTGATTAGGAAGTCTAATACTATCATCTCCTATAGGTCTTATCTCTAAGTGCTGTGAACAGCGAAAGGGGTTCCCTTGTCAGAAAAATTATACAATAGTAATAAAACATTTTTTGAATGGTCCACTGTACTGAATCCACTTCGAAATCCAGCTTGTTCTCTTGGTTGAGCTGCATCTAATTTTTTCTGCAGGCGATGTGTTAGCACTTTTGTGAAGATTTTATAAATAGCAGGTAACAAGCTAATTGGTCGGTAATTTTTCAAATCCTCTTTATCACCTTTTTTATGCAAAAGAATTACTGTTGCAGAATCCCATTGGTTTGGTATGTTACCGCTGTTAAGACATTTGGTAAAGAATTTTGCAAGTATGTCTTCTACATATTCTCCAGCTTCTTTTAGGATATCTAATGTAATACCATCATCACCAGGGGCTCTTCCTTTCTTCATATTTTTTATTGCAAATGAAACTTCTTCTTTTAAGATTTTAGGAGCTGTTCCTTCGACTATTTCAATGTCTTCGTTTAATTCACTGTTACTTTCGTATAGATTTTTGTAGAATTCTTCAACTCTTCTAAGTATTTCTTCCCTATTTCTTGTTACGGTGCCATCCTCTCATATATATAGCAAAATTGTAGTATGATTGTGACATGTAGTAACTTCTATATATATATATTATTTAAAATCGGGAAATTTTTCTCATCGGAGCTGATGATGTGGAAATATTTGATAATAAATTGCTAGCAAATAAAAAATGATTTCAAAGTTCCTGGTGGGAACCGAACCCACAACTTGGTATTTTCCGGCCAAGTGCTGTTCCAAGTGAACTACAGCGACCGATCATCCTCCCCTCTACGACCGCGCATAAAGCTTTACTGTAGACGTGCTTTGAAATTGAAGAGTGCCTGGACTGCTTTTTAAACTAAAACTCGTGAAACCATTCATCATTAGGTACCATGAGATTATTCTTTTCTTTTAAAGCAATTTATCATCTAACATTATCACACCATCGGCTATGATGGGAAAAATTTCCGGGCTTTAATATCAGGCTAGTCTCGCTTTACGAAGGTGCGCGTCTTTGGTTTAAAAAGCAATATAGGCACTGCCCCATTTCAAAACTCATTTGTAGTGAAGATTTATATGCACACGTGAAGGGGAGGGGAGTGTGGTCGGTCTACTACAGCTTAGTTAGAAATGTTCTTCTCCCGATGCCAAGAGGTCGTGGGTACGATTTCTTCAAAACACCGTGAAATCATTATTTTCTTTGCGAACAAATTATCAACTTATTAGTTCTAATTAATACTTGTGGCAATACTGGGTCCTTGGCCTGTTAAATAATGTTTTTACCGGGGATCCGTCAAAGGGTGGTATTTTATGTATATCTGTATGTGTGGTTTATAGATCTCATGCATAACTTATTGCAATATAGAAGCATGTGCTTGCATATTGTATGTATTTTCTCCTGTGATAAATAAAAAAACTCTTATTATTATTTATTAATTATGATTAATATTTACATGGCACTTCTCAGTTACTAAATTTGTTGTTGAAAAACGAAGTGCATTTTGTAAATTTAATACTTGTAAAGGAAAATAAGTCCGGAAATTAATTATTAATATTGTATCATGCTAAATATCAGTTAAAGTGAAGTTTTGAATTCTTTTTAAATAGTAAATTAAATTTCAAGTCCTTGGTATGTATACTCTGACAGTTATACAAACTTGATCTTATATTTTAATTAAGAAAAGTCATGCATAACATAATTAAGGACGTAAATTAATTTATAATTAGGAAATTTACCATACTGAAATGACACATTAAGATCCCTCCGTGGAATTTAAATTAAAATCTAAATTAATGTAATAAAATAATCTTGACTTTTCTTTTTATAAAAAATAAGGCTTTTTTCATAGTTTTATTCTTTAAAATTAGGAGCACATAAACAAGGATTTATATATATACTCCTGTCTAAAATGTAAGCATAATTCGTAAAATGACAAAAAATCTGCGCAAATATTGATAAAATTGTTCAAAATCACTTGCAGTGAATCGTGTGACTAAGGTAAAACATTGTGTATACGCAAAACAGTTCAGTCGACGTCGAAATGCGCAAAGCACCTGCACACGTAGGAACGATTATAAAAAAGGCCTCAAGCAGTATAGCCAGTTCAGGCAGACTTGTTTCAATTGCTGTGGTAAAGAGCTTTGCTAACTATCAAAATGGTCGATTTATGTCACAAAGGTGGCAACTGAACTATTTGTGAAAGGAAGAATTATTGGAGTGCTGGAATCCGGACTATTCCAAACCGAAGCGTCTAGAATTTTATATGTTCCCAGTGTGTGACCTCAAGACTTGGGCAGAGGTTTCAGAATACTAGACATGTTACCCGATGACCAGTACCAGGTTGGCCAAGAGTAACAACCGCTCGGAAAGACCGATATTGGACAATAACTGCGCGACGCGACGTCAGAGGAACTGCTTTGCCCGACAACTGTGTTCAGAACTGACAGTCGCTACAGGAGTAAGAATTTAGAAACAAACTGTTTATAGAAAACTCGGAAATGTTGGTCTCTATACCAGCAAACGACCAGAAGTTTGCATCCCGAAATGTTTGCACAGAAACGCGGGCCTTTACAGTGGAGTTTGGAATATTAGAAGTGGAGTCAGGAACAGTGGGGCAAGGTCATGTTCAGTGACGAGTCCACATTTAGTCTGTAAACTGATTCTCGTCATGTAATGATATGGAGATAACATGGGATCTGTTTTTTTTTTTCCAGGAAACATCACGGAAAGACCTAATTTTCCTTCGTTACGAGTCATGATGTGGGCAGGCATCATGCTGGACTGCCGAACAGACATCCACATCTTTGAGACGGGGTCCGTTACTGCTGAGAGGTATAGGGACGAAGTCCTTAAATCTTCCATTTGCCTGTTTCGAGGTGCTCTCGGTCTTGGATTTATATTCATGAATGATAACGCGCCTCCTCAGCGTGCTGCCCGGGTCGACAACATCCTTCAAAGTGAAAGCCTGCGGCACATGTAGTTGCCTTTTAACTCTCCTGATCTTAATCCTATAGAGCATGTGTGGGATATGCTAGGTAGAGGATTTGCAGCCCTTCAACATCCACCAACCTCTGTTCCAGAATTAAAACTGCTCTCTTTGAGGTTTGGAACTCTCTGAGCATACAACTCATCAAACACCACATCCAAAGTATGGAAAATCGTTGCGCAACATGTATAGCTACCAGAGATAACCACACACCTTATTGAATTTCAGCATCTTTCTAATAATCATTTTTCACTAAAGTTGAAACTAGTAACATGCCCATTTTGATTTCAGACTCTTTATTTAGATAATAAAAGTCAATAGTATTCTTCATTAACATTGTTTTATTCTTCTGTAACCTTACTACACCTGAATACCACGTTTTCATTCCTTCCGATTTAGGATTCCTTAAGTTTTCATGTAGACAGGAATAAAGCTTTACATTTGGACATGAATGTATATATTTTGTGTTAATCATGTTCTTGAGTTCATGTTCAGATTAATGTAATTAATCATGCATGTAATTGAAAAGCGAAAATAAGTTAAAATTATCTAAAATTGAATTCATTTTTTTGAAACGTACTTCCGAATCCTCATTATTTTTAAAAGTACTAAATGTGGTTATGTCATTTCTCTGTATTCGTTGAAACAATGGCCAGTTGACAAAGGAGGTAAACAAAAAAAAAATAAATTTACTTGTTGGAAAGAAGCACTTGACCCTATTTCGAAATTGCACTTTACGGGGCCTACATCGTTCTGACGGTTTATTTATCCAGATGCATGTTTTGTATAAAACCGATCCATTATCATCGAATTAGTAGCCGTATATAAAATTAACTTTTGTTTTCAGAGCGCATAAGCAATTACTGCATCACGAGAAATGTTAAATTGGAATTAATACGACAGTTTGACGAGTCCCTTTTCCTCGTTTCAAGCGCATTATTTTAACGAAAAATATTCGAGCTTAAAAGCTCTCTGATATCTCCCAGCATTTGGATATGAAAATGATGAAACAATGCAGTCAAAAGCGTATTAAATGAGGTTATAACTTTCGAGTTTAATACAAAAGACGGCGTATTTTTATTCACTGCTTTCCGACCATTAAAATGATCGACCGTCTCGCTTGCTCTTTACCCCCGAGATAAACATGAGAGGATCTCTTGAAAGTTAGCCCATAATAGATCGCAATAACCTTGCTTCCAGCATTTTAAACTTTTATTGGAGTTCTCGTTCCACGACTGATACAAATAACCCAGCCAAAGGCAACTTAATTTTTTATATCCTTTTGGGATAAGTATATGTTATCTCTTTCATTAGAGAGCAGCGTGAAACATCTGCTAGGAAATTCAGAGAATATATTTCAATTGTTGCATTTAGGTAATATGTAATAGATGTGTGTACCTATTTATTATTACTCCTTGCAATATTTATTAGGCACTAGAAATTCTAAGACACAGTTTGATTTTATCAGTCATTTAATTGCATGTATTAACTAAAAAACACTTCATTGCGGCTAGAGTTTTCATTTAATTGCGTGTATTAAATGAAGGCGCTTCGTCACAGCTATTGCTTTTATTTAATTGCATGTATTAAATGAAGGCCTTCCGTTACGTCTAGCGTTTTCATTTAATTGCATGTACTAAATGAAGGCGTTTGGTTACAGCTATTGTTTTAAAGATTGCTTATTGAATGGAAAATTGCAATCGAAACAATGTTATATACCAAAAATAAAGCTTTGGCGATAAGGCGGATCAAAATGTCTTCCTCAAAAAATTATGTTATTGAAGAAAACATAGAACTAACAATGTAAGGTAAAACTGATTTAAATGCATCATTGCATCAGTTGTCAAAATTGACATCAAAATTGCATCAATTGTCATCAAAATTGTCATCACAATTGCAAAATTAGACAATTTCCATTCAATTGCAAAATTAGACAATTGGAAAATTACAAAATATCTATCGATTAATACAGTATAAAAATTCTCGACCTATAGCGCGTATGATTGGCGTACGCATTCAATAAAGCGTGTGCGTGATTCGGTTTTCCAAATATTCCAAAAACTTATTTGAAAAATTAATCTTAAAATTGTTACATGGAAGATATTATTAGTGATGTAATATCATTTCTGAAATATTTGGTTCCGGGAAACATTAGAGAATTATTGAATTTGGTTTATACTACTTTTTATTTAAATCAGTTTTACCTAGCATCGTTAGTTCTGTGCTTTCTTCAATAAAATAGCTTTTTGAGAAAGACATTTTGATCGGCCTTATCACCAAAAATTATCTTTTGGTATATAACATTTGTTCAATTTCTTTATGTAGTTGAATTTTGTTGTTTATATTCTTCATACTAAAAATTTCGCGATATATTTTCCATTCCTTCCTTCCTTTACCAGAAAAAAGTTATGCAATAATATAGATATAAAATTTATTTCGACTTCACTATCACAGTGTTACAAACACAAGGATTAATATAAGAGACATTAGGGGTTGAAGGTAATTGTAAGTAAAGGTTAGGTGAACGAGAAAGTCGTGAAGTGAACATATAATTTGCACCAAGGTACAAGGGATGCGGGGACAACGTGTTGATGAATAGAGGCATGGGCAGACTGGGTCCTTTTAAATGGTGCACACCTTGGATTATCAAACGGCGCGAGTCTTATCACCCATGAGGGCGCACTGCCCCGTGGGCCAGCTAACCGGCGGCCCAGTCCGCCCCTGAATAATTAAAGAGATTACCGAATTTGTGCCCTTGCCTACATTTTAGTTAGAGGTGAAAAAAGCATTTTCTCCCCGATACCTAAAAGCTCTAGTTTGAGCTTACGATATTGTTCAAACTTGGGTGTCGAAATTATTAACTAAGAAATTCCCCAAGAAAATCACAGAAGCTTGCTCCGGTGGCTTTGTGTGTTGACCATTATTTGGCAATTGTGTTATTCCTGAGGATACTGACAATACTTCACAGCTATTATTATTGGTACTTACACCAGCAATTGACATAGCAACTTAAATGCCGCCCAGAATACATACATTTTTCTATTGTGACTTCCAGTCCAACGTCAGCTGTTAATCACTGGTCAATATTACGTGAATATTCAAATTATTTTAAAAATTTACGAAACAAAAGCATGTGGAAGGGTCCATGTCTTCTATATGAGGGGATATATACAGAAAACCTCTAACTGAATATAAGTATAGAAGCTTTATTGCCTATCCAATATTATAAGAAGAGTAACGGTGTAGACCTTTTAAACCAACGGAATATTAAATGTACGTCAAAAAATACTGGAACCATTCTTTAGCAAACTATTTCATGATTTGGTCGCAAATTAATATAACGTTAAAACTAATGGGGAACGAAACTGCGCCGAACCGTTTTCATGGGATTTCAGTTGACAGAATATCCGCCAAATGGCAAAAAGGCGCACTTCCACCTGAAAACTCGATATATTATGGGTCATTTCTAATATATTTTTAACCCCTACCACTCTCTTTAATTAACTTAAGGCACAAGAACTATTTTCGATAATATTAAAAGTGCTCATTTAATTAGCGATCGTTCGAAAGAAACTGAAAAACAAAAGACAGCGAGACTCTGTTCTATAGGAACGTTTATTTCTTATTCAGCTTTAATTGCTTTCGGAGAAATGAACGTCGGAGATCGGAGTTTCTCTCTCTTCGTAATGCTTGACGTTTCTATTTAATTACTAATATTTTTTACGTTTTTCTTTCGTTCAAATGCTTTTTTAATGTGAAGGTGCTCCGCAGTTTATGTTTTAGATGCCAGCTCTTGCTAATGCAAGTTGCAATAATAAGCTTACTGAGAATATTCCGAGTTATTTATATTTTAAAAACCAATTATATTGTAAAAGATCTCATAATCTCTTTAGTTATGAAAGATGAGCGAATGGAATTTTTTAAATTCTGTTGAGTCTGGCAGGTATTCATATTGCGTGTACTGTTTTCCAAATCAATTAAAACACGATAATTTTGATATGATTTTTTTATTAATGATAGGCCAAAGGAAAACATTTACAATGCGATATTATACAGTCATACAGCACAAACCTTTCGGCAGTTAGAACACGTTTATTGAGATATAAAACAAATATTTTAAGAATAAAAGTCAAATTGAATTCGTGCCCTTGTTCAGGCATCTGTAAAAACGCACGTCTGCAATGCTAAAACACAACGTGTTCCTTGAAATACGTGTTTTAAAATTCCGCATAACATCTGTAATTATTCATAATTATGGGTAATTTGTTATAAAAGTGTGTACTTTAAAAGTTACATACATTTTTCTTCTTCTTATTATTATATTGCAATGCGAGAATAAATAAAATATTATATTCATAAAGGGTATTTTAAATTCTGCAGATCTCTAAGATTACTGTGAAACTCTAGACTGAATAAGATATTCTACTTGTTTATGTATTTTTGGTATTGGTATGAACATATACTCCGTATTGTTGTGAATAATCTTTGTGTTCTTTATACAAAATGAAGTTTCCCGTATTATTGAGCTTAAAAATATGGTGTTAATATACAAATAAGCGTCGGAAAATGGGTTAAAAGGGAAGCTATGTAACTACTTTTTAATACAATGTGTTTCTATGATAAGAGACTCTGTAAACTAGTTAATACCCGTAAAATACATATAGGTTTGACTTACAGCATATATTCAGTGATAGTTACGGCGTTGTGCATAATAGTTCAGAGCTGCTTATGTTATAACAAAAATTGCTTATTTAATAATTTTGCAACAGCAAACACAAAAATATGCTATGCAAATGTTGGTATTCGCACTGTTACTACATATTTCCAAAATGATAAAATAAAAGTACTTTTCAACATATTGTACCCTAAAAATTTAGGTATGTTTACTTTCAATTGTTTTTTTTCTAATGACTAGGTATTTCGATTTTCGTTTCGTTTTTATTTTGTTTAATTTAAAAAAACATTTGCTTAATTTACGTTCATACATATAATCTTCCAAAATTGACATTTATAATTTTTGGTAGTGATTTTACTTTGAAGAACATTGCAATGAAACAGGCATCACAGGCTTACTTCTTGTGTTGCTATTTTACATACATTTGAAACACTAACAAATGTAGTACAACTTAAATATCTATATAAACAGAAACAAACAATGAACCAGATTTGTGCATACAAAAGAAAGCAAGTACAGTACATATAAACAAATGAGAGGCGTTTAGCAACAAAATATTAAAACGTAAATAACCACAAACCCAAGTTTTTAAGCTGATGCATGGTTCTGACAATTGTTTCGGCAGAAGAACGTACTGCACTCATCAAAAATATTTCCGATTGGTCGGGTTGGAAATATTTTCTGAGAAAGATAGTAAGTTTTCCTGCCGTAATAAATGTAAAGGCAACGAACCAGCTTACATTATCCGATCAAATGGCCAATCAGGGCGGAGATCCTTGCTTTGCCATAACCGAATAAAAAGAAATCTACTGAACACTAAAAATCTATTGAAAACTATTAATCTACTAAACAATAAGAAACAAAGAACACTAAAACAATACATACACGTTGTTTACTTAAATCACAGTAATTGCGAAGGCAACACTATTTTTTTTAATCATTTAAGCTTCATTTTACTTAGAGGTAGCTACGCATGTGGGGTTAACACGTTGAGTGCCACGTCAGTCACCGGTGACTGACAGTGTAAAATATGATATAAAACTAAAAAATTTACATCGTTTTAAGTAATTACCTAAAATTTATTCAACATTCACTTAATTTTTATGTATTACAGGATTGTATCATTAATGTATTTAAATATTTCTTTTCAAAAAATCGCATTGCTATACCACAATACCAGCTCACTTCTAAGCAGCGCGCGTGGCCTGACGGGGATTTCCTTATAAATTCGCCTGGCACTCAACGCGTTAAAGGTATGTTAGCCAATCCGAATTGTTTACGAGAAATAAGTCATTCGATTCTGAACGCATTGCAGAAACGACACTGATCAGTGTCGGTTTCTTCTTGATTACTGTGACATTTTATTTTAGGGACTTGTTGTTTTATAATCATATTGTTTGTTCGTATCCTCATAGCGCAAAAACAGCAAATGCCATTTTGCGCAAAATGAGATGAGAATGTGAACACGGGTTTAATATAAAAATAAGTTAAAGCTGAAATGGTAAAAGTGTGTTAAAAACAATTTTACAAAGGTCAATATTTGGTAAAAAAAAATGATTTCGTATTTAAAAAGGTTACATAAAACGTCGCGAAGACTAAAATTATTTTGCTTAAAAGTTAATGTAAACTGCTGGTTAAAATTGGGGCAAATTCATAAAATATGTAAAACGTTTAATGCTTCACCACATATGGCACACATCGTGGCGTCTTTTCCCTTTATCTTGTAATCATAAAGAGAGTTATATGGTTATTATAACTGACACTTTTCTATCGTAATTCTACCATAATTTGATATAGATTTCTATTCGCAGTTGTTTTATGATTCTCTGAAAAATTATATTTATATAACAAAAGATTTATTGTATTATAGTTTTTTCAATTAAAAATTCTAACCGATTCACTCATATTTATGCCACTCGTAATAAAAGGGGGAAAAATTAATAAAATATAATGGTTGAATCAAATTTTATAACATTAATAAAAACGATATGGCTTCATCAATCTTTATAGGCCAATTCAGTTTTTTTTTCAAAACTTTGTAGATTCAAAGAGAAGGATAGGATTGCCTATGTGCGCACACGTTCAAATTGTGTTTAAAATCATTTCCAAATTCACAAAACTGTGCCTCAAAAAACTGGTAAGTTATGAATAAAGCGAATAAATATTTTATTCATTGAAGGTTCCCCAGAGGGCCCTAAATATAATGATATAAAAAACTTGATGCGTGTATCCCAAATGTATTTGGTTTTATTATTATTCAAATAGAATTGAATACATGCTCATATTAATTAAAATAAATGTAATTCTAACCTAGTTATAAAATTTATTAGATCGTTTGTAATTGATTTGACAGAGGCATACGTTTGACTTCTAAAAGTGTTCAAGAATGAAAAGAAGGAAAACGTAACTCTATTAAAACTGATAAATTTTTAATAAATTTTAAAATTGGGTGTTCCTTTTGTGCTTGTTTCGTTTAATTAATTGTACATAGTAGGTATCTATGTTATTACATTATCGCATACCATATATACCCCGCTTTTAAATATAAATTCTACCGACTTAAAGTAATAAAAGTACATTTCATAAAAACAGTTCAAATACAATCAAAGAGAAATACGGAACCATTTAGATTTCAAAAAATACATATTCCTTTTCAAAGGAAACATTGTAAATGTACATTTCAGAACTGAATCTGATTTACAGATATAGGATAATTTAATTAACAAGTGTTAATTTTTCTTGAAACTTATAAAGCCATATTTTTATAGCATATGAAAATAATTAAAAAGTAGATATATTTTGTTCAGTTAATATTAATTTACATTAAATTATAGTAAAAAGCAGTTATTATTACTAATAAAAAATGCTAGCTCAAAGTTTCGAAGGATATATTGACCGGTTTGTTGGGGATGTTGTGAAAAAGGTCAAGTAATGTCTTCAGAGGAATAAAATTGTTAGTATACAAAGGTAAATAACGCGAACTTAATAATGAAAATATTATAAAGTCAACAATTATATTTACATGATACTTAGTCTGAATATATGATTGGTACTTTTTTCTATTCATTCATACTACAAATAACTTAAAACATTATAGGATATATATCAACCAAAAAACTGAAGGGAAATTATCATATTATTGGAAAATTATGAAAATTTAATTGTTAAACATAACTATAATTATATTGGTTTAAATATAGTAACGGTAATAATAATACTAATAAGAATAATATGAGAAAATTGAGGTGAATTTTCATAGCAAAGGCTTATGTAATTTGTTTAAATTGCATTTAAATTTTGAGAAAGTGGCAACTAATAAATTGCACCTGGAAGATGAAATAACGTGTAATTTCCAGAAGAAAATTTAACAATCCATTTTGTAATAGAACGTATTTCCCAGGGCCGTAGTACATTCAACATAGGCTGATGACTACAAGGAAAACTAGTCATACTAGAAAACTCGTTGCGAAATAAAAAAATCGGAATTAGTTAATCCTTTACACATTTGCAAATCGGATTATTCAAATTAATTGCATATGTATAATATACTTATTATACCTTATGTTATGAAACTTATATTGAAAACAAAAACGAAATCATTAAAAAAAGGTTGTGTTGGGGGAGGGATGAGTTCATTCTGAACTACAGCTTTCTTTTCGTCAATTTCTTTTCTGGGCCCATTGACGTAAGAAGAATACACGCACTAAACTATAATTGATAAGTGAAAGAAATCGATTAAATTAATAAAATAATCGATTAAATTAATGAAATAATCGATTAAATTAATGAAATAATCGATTAAATTAATAAGTCCATCAATCAAATTAATAAAATCGATGGAAATTAGCGGAATCACTTGAAAGGAAATGACATTGATCGAAGATTAATGAAATAGATTGAAAATAGGTAAAAATTAAAATTGCTGATAGTATTCGAAAAGAATTGGAATTGTTTAGTTATTTGTAAGCGTTAAGGTGTAATGACAGCAAAGGTCATGTTGCGCCGGCGCCTGCACTTTTCCCTGGAACGTATGCTCGAATTACCAGGGAGCAATTAACCAGTAAGGGTATTTTTTGGCGCCGTTGAGAGACAAACTCGGGATAACGGCGTGCTGGACAAATGACTGACCATTGAACCACCTCAGAGATTAACATTGATTGAAAAGTAATGAAATAAATTAAAAATCAATGAAATCGATCAAAGATTATTAACGTTAGTTTAGAATTTAATGAAAAATCGTTTACCTATAATAACCATGTCAATAAAATTTAAAAACTGAAACCAAATATCGGCCCAGTTATAAAATAAAGTATCCATTCATATATAATATAGCACACATTGTGAAAAAGCGTGCAAATTATTTTTGGAATCGGATATTACGATTAAATTCTTCAATCGAATAATGCACATTACACATAAATAGAATTTAATCAATCATTTAAAAATATTATTTCTTAATTTTATTATTGTGATAATTAATATATGCTATATGTAATAAATTTTATGGTAGTAAATGAGATTTCATATTCCATAAATATGAATGATAATTGTTGACATAATAATAATGGTTAATGATTGACTGTATGTATGCATATATATATATATATATATATACATAATAATTTATATAGAATTGAAATAAAAAATGGGCTCGATCTTTGTAGTCATATTTTGAGAAAATTGTGCTGGAAGTGGAAATATTATCATTCACTTTATAGACTACTACTTAATATTATAGATTAACTGGTTAGGAATAAGAAACACGACGATATGTGGGGAAGACGATTATAGACAATTTAAGTAAGATTATGTTACTTATAAATCAAAATGAGTGAAAAAGTTTTAGTCTTCTTAATCCATAAACCATTCATATTTTAATAATGGTTACTAAAATTTTAATACTGTAAAATATACATTTGCTCTGTTGAAATCTTAAAGTATGATGTATTTTGTACAATTTCAAATGTAAAGGTTTTGACGACTAGTTTCAAGAAATATTTATGGGTAATAGACACAATGCATATATAATTTCTTAAAAATCTCAAATTTGAATAACTAGACCTCGAAAAAATGGCATATCCCATTTCTAAAGCGATGACTGTTCCATCTTTGCTAATGGAATGCCTTAACTTGGGAAAGGGGTATTAGCGTAAACACGTTTTACATACTCGCACAATTTATTAGCGACTTTAAAGTAAAATGTTCATTATTGAAATCTGGTGAATGAAAAAATGCATTAGTGTTGCGATAAAGACTGACTTTACTTCCACTGAAAAATTACAGCTATAAGGGAAACTGATTCCGAGGTGGCATTTTGCATGTGTTACGTCGAAATAAAATTATTTGCTTGAGTTTCTTGGCAAATTCCCCCGGGAAATCATTGCGGGAAACGGGGAAAAAAGGAAAAAAAATAAATTTTTCTTCCCGACTCCGCCTTAGTGATAATACCATTATCTTTGCCAAGAAAAAACGTAATGTGTTTTCCGTCCTTCCCACTTTTCCGGGCCCCTTTTCATTTATCTTTCCGATACAAGACCATGGATGTTAGCAGAAAGTGACGTCTGTACCTACAGTTCTAGAGAAACTGTGTAATTCAATCTTCTAACCCTCGATGACAATACGCTGGGAATGTCTTGTCTACACCTTCCCCAAGTTCTGCAAATTTAACAATTTTTGCCCCCTCTGTCCACCTGCCAGATCTGTCGGAGGGATTTTCTGAATTTTCTCTGCTTTCCGATTTTTCCCTTTTCCCAAAACTTTCCGGAGATCTATAAATGGAAGAAAAAGAAGAAGCGGCCGATGTCAGCAATGGAGATCATATAATACGACAAATTCTCAATGATTCGATTCGAATCGAATCGCGTACATATATAGAACATGCTTTCAATTTCGTTTTTATCACTTTAAAATTGTTAACATGCATCTCATAATTTTTATCCATATATATTATTACCCTATTTGGGGTTCATGAAGAAATCGTTGGTTTGGTTTTGTCCTAGATGTGTGCCATATATTTTGAAGAGATTCCCCCCTCATCCCAATTTTGTGATAACACATTAAGTTCTAATCTCAAGTATAAAGCAAAGCTTCAAAACCATTATACCTCATGTATTTTCAATGATGCTTTCTAAATTACTCTGAATTATCATAAATTGTATGGCCATTTATATGAGGCTCATTTTGAAAATTATTTAATTATAATACAAGGTCATGTATGTCCTATTTATATTGTAATAACACTAATAATAATAATAATAGAATAATAATTCACAATTAGCTATTCACGGATATTTATTAGAATTTATAAAATATTTAGCCAATTAAACATTTTACCTGCCGTTTCCGAATATATATTGCCTTTCCTACAATTACATTTTCCACCTACCTTTTCTATTATATCAGCAAAATTTTAAAATATATATATAAAATTAACAAAAAATCAAAGAAAATTAGGGAAAAAAATCTCAATAAAATTAACAAAACTTTCTTAATAAAACTAACAAAACTTTATCAACAAAATTAAAATTTTCTCAATAAAATTAACAATTTTACTCAACAACATTAACAAATAGAGCTTTTAAATATTATCGCTAAGTGTTCAATGATATGGTTCGTTTGGAATTTTTATGTGATTCTATTATTCCAATATGTTATCTTGTATTTTTTATGCTTTGCATTTCATGATCATAAGATGCACCAACATGCAAATTCTTTACACTTCCATCAAAAACTACATTCTAGTCCACATTGTTTCAATGTATCGATTATGCATTTACATTTGAGAAATGAAAATTGCTTATTCCTAAAAAATATTTCAATCGTTATCTGTTTCTATTTTCCGTTTAATTTCTTCTTTGTCAAAACTTTAGCATACCTTCTAGTTATTTTATATGCGGTATTTATTTTCCTGATTCATTTGTTGTTCACCAGCATTCGCTGTTTGGAGAAGGTATGCCGGAAAAATTAATTTCGTGTGGCTTAGTTAAAAAAAGCGGAATCCTTATTTAATATTAAAAGTAATCAAAAAGATTCTATTTGAGTTTGGAAAATTGTATATAAGAACACATATATTATTAAAATCTTACTATTCTCAAGACTCTAAACTGCATTTTAAAATTAAGTTTTATTATTTTATTTATTCAATTTTATGTCGCAAGTAAAATAATGAATATAATTTTATTTGTTCACTTGAAAAAACTACTCAAAATTTCTCATAATTAAAAAACACAAATACGTATCTATATATATGTTTGAATTATTTTAATAACTAGCATTGTAATATAAATTTATTCTTGAAATTTTCCCTAATTAATTTGAAAACTACAGTATATTCTGTAAATAATTATGTTACAATTTAAAATTGTTTCAGCAACTGAACATTTCACCTGAAATAAAATTTGTTTATTTATTCGTCTAACAGTACTCAAACTAAATTAAATAACAACAATTTTTATTAACGTTTTTTCGGCTGAGTGATATTAAAGCTTATGTTATAGCGTGGTTAGTTGGTGAAACGTCCGCAAAGAAATGGAAGTGGACTGTAAATAAGTTCGCAAGGGATTTAATGTTGTCATTCTTAACTCAGTCGGTACAGCCTTCTCCCGACAAGTGGAGGGTCGTAAGTTCATGCCCCACCGAAAGCAAAAAAGTCTTTTCTTTGCGGATTTTGCGAACGTTTCACATCTAACCACTCCATAACATCGGCCTTAATATTACTAAGCCAGAAGCCCTGAATAAAAATTGTTGCTTAATTTAAAATTTGTTTTTTAGTTCTTACAACGAAGTTTTTCTGATATAACATCAGGAACCTATCAGGAACCTATCAGGAAGGGAATGAAAAGACTTTGAGTGGCCACTTGTTTCCGTTATCGTCAATTTTCATATCCCATTTAAAACCCTTTTTTTTTTCATAACTTGCATTTATTATAAAATAAGAATATGACCGAAACACGTAAGCACAGTGACAACTTGAAAGCATGAACAAAACATGCGCGATTATAAACCTTCCATAATTTAGCGTGTTAAGACATGTTGATGAACAACAAAGAAACTTGTTATTCATAACTGGGAAGATGGAATATTTGTCACAAATGGTGATGTGCAATCTCTTAGACTGCGTTTTGTTCGTTTCAAATAAAATTCAAATGTCAACAAGAAAATTAACGTATATTTTTCTTGATATTTTACTTAAGACCAAACAAGGCTTTTTATATTTATAAACCATACTGGACTCATAAATAAGTTCCAATTCTTTCAATAGGATAAAAAGTAGAAGAGATGTGGTGGGAAAGAAACATCCTAAGATGTCACTCAAAAAGCACGTTCGAAGAATTTAACCACATGTTCGGTAGATTTAAGATATACAAAGGTAACGTACACATTGTATAGTGATCCTGTATACGTAGATTTCATGATTCGTTAGAAATTAGCTCAAAAACTTAAGAAAATACTGTCACCTTTCCAAATCATACAGAGTCAGGCGCAAGCAGATCTACAATGGCACCTTTAGATTTCTGTCAAGATGTACAATATGAAAGAAATTTAAAATATCGCTGGAGCTTTTTACATACACATTTTTACAAAGTATTAGCAGAAGTGATTATTTGGCAGTTTTTTCTATTCTGTTAAAGGCCAGTATCTTGGTTAGTGGCATACCATAGCAAGCATGTTACAAAACTTTCTCACCACACGAATATTCTCTCAGAATAGGACGAGAAGTAAGGAGGAAACATCGCGATAGTCCCATCTTTAAGTAAAATGTACAGAATTTTCGATATGTAGCCTTTGCAAAAGACAAAACAGGAATTCCGTAGGAACAATCTCGTTGTTGCTTGTACACAATTTTTACAAGAGCGTATGACATAAGGTATCTTGGTTCTGTAATTGTTTTTACCAGAAGACATGTTGAAACAACGATAGTCTGTCGAATTTTCACACAATTTCAAAGCACCAATAAAAGTTTGCACATCACACTTACGGAGTTTTCTCTGAGCTTGCACGTTCGTTCTATTGACTTTTACCCAGATCGTATCTTTATGCTGGAATCACGAATTCCTTAAACTCCAACTCACGCAAAAAGTGATAAGAACAGTTTTTGAAAAAATATTGTCGCTCTCCAAAAATCCATTGGCATTCGAGATGCTTGTTCCTAAAATTCAACGGGAAAAACAAGTAAGTTTTGTGAAAATATCTTAATAAAATGCTTATAAGAAAAAATTTGTATTCCTTTTATACTTTATTTTTATTCACGGAGTAAAATTAGTTGATAATTCATTTTATTATAAGAACAAATGTTTAAATTCATTTATTCTCTCTCTCTGTCTCTACGTTCATTTTAAATTACGTTTCAATATTAGTAAGTAAAAAAAAAATAATAATATATAATAGGTGTCATTTATCTAAAAGGCCACATGCCAGAAACTAATATTTACTGAAGTTCGCAAATTTCTGGCATATACACGATGATATTTAATAGCATTGGTAAAATACCCCATGCAAATAATTTAAAGAAGCATTTTTGGATATTCACAATTATAGCAGAGATGTTAATAATTGTTTAGGAGGAAAAATAGTCGACCATCATCATGACAGTTTTTGTTCTGTTAGTAGCAGATCATTTTTTCGCCGAAGTAATTGACACTAACTCAGCCATAGCTATGGTTCTGTTAATTTTCATCTAAAATATGACATTTGTAGTTCATAATATCAATGTGATATGTAATTTATGCATAAAGTCTGCTAAGAAAATAATTATTTGGTTAATTACCAGTAAACAGAAAATTGTTTTCGGTCTTCGTTGTATTCAAAAGAAGGAGAAATTTTTGATATTCAAAAGAAGGACATATGTAAGGAAATTTTATGCAAAATTGCTTATTAAAAATATTTTAATTTTAATAAGCTTATGTTACAGTTTAAATGTATTTGGAGGGATTCTAATTTCAAACTTGATTTGAAAGCGCAAGTCATAAATTACTGTTGGCAAAAATTAAACCCTTTGTGTAGATTAAAGAGATTTAAAAGTCTAATTCTCATTCGTCTAGTAGGTCAAGACACCGCGGGCTCAACGCGAGGACCCTGGTTCGAATCCGGGATGAGGACAACGTCTCTTTTTCTCATAAACAAAAATATCTCTAGTTTGAGCTACTAATACGTGGGTGTCAAATTTATTTGTAATAAAAAATCCCCCACGAAAAACTCACAAAAATCTCGCCCGGGTGACTTTGTGTGTTGACCAATATTTGGCAATTGTGTTATCCCTGTGAAGGGTAATAATATCTTACAACTGAAATTATAATTTCGGTGATGCCCACATCACGTTTATAAATGAAGTGTGGTTTTTTCCAAAGTACCTTGATCTTACTCCAAAAACTTATTTTGTTAAAGCAGAAAGATCGCACATATAAGCGAAATCGAATGAAATCGCTCAATAGGAATGTATTTACTGTACTTACGTTGGAACAATCAAATCTCTGAATAAAATGGCTTATACTATCTGAACATTTTATTATCCTTAACGTATGTATAAAAATACAAAAATGCATTGTTCTCAGTACCGTATAGTGCTTGCGCACTAGAGATGGAATGGGCTCAGCCCAAGCCCAAGCCCGAAACGGACTCTGGCTCTACATTTCATATTGTTTTCTTGGGCTCATCAGACGGAAGAAGAACTGAAGCCGAATATAGAATTTTCTATATTGAAATTCTCCAAGGAAAACGAGTACAATTACATGATTCGCTTACGAAGATTGTAGAAATATGTGTATATAAAAATTCGAAGAAAATTAAATGGTATAGTTATATTTAATTATATACCGTCAAGTTACATTTGAAGTTTCGGGCTTGGGTTCAAATTTCCACAAAGTATTTCGGGCTTTGGGCCTCGAAAAACGAGCCCAAACTCATCTCTACCGAGCACACCACTTGCCCAGCAGGAAATTGTTTTTCAAATTCAGATGTTAAACAAGACAAGATACGAATCCCAGAATATATTTACGTAGATTTAAGAAAATGTCTTTTGTCCATTAGTGATTATCTAGAAAAAGTTAACGCACATCTGTAAATCAGCGGATCTAAAATTTGGACTATCTTACCCTCAGCTATTTTGTTACTTATTGAGTAAACTTAGCGACAGCAAGGTGGTAGTGGATAATTGGCCAAAAAGACAGTAAAAGAACAGTGGGAAAATGCGCGGAAAATGAAACATCTTGTACAAGGACAGGACATTTTAGAATAATTTGTAAATACAGTTTTGCCGAATATTCCAGTTTGTGTCAAAGATGTGCACACTTTTCGTAGGAATGATTTTGTAGGAGATGTGTTGCTTTTGCTTCGAGCGCCGCAGTAGAGCTGCATAACTTCTACTTGTTTGAATAGTATTAAAAGAAAAGTGACAGAAAATGTCTAAATTGCTATATTAAAAATAGCCCTTAGTTTCAGATTATAATATTTGAGGGTAGCAACGACGCCAGTGCTCAAAAGGATTGCGAAATATCAACAAGATTAGGAAGGTGGATCAGTTTTTATCATTAACGATAGAGTATATACAAAGCAATAAATACAATTACAAATACATAAAATACGTGAACAGCCAACAAACAAGGCGCCGTTGCGAACTCAGAAATACAAGAAATGTATACAGAGTATATGCCATTACACGAAATATATACAAATACACTAGCGGAGATACACAATACAAACGAAACAGACACTAGTCAAAAGCACACAGAAATGTGTGTAAATAATTATACTATTTACAAAAGGTAAAGCACGATGCAAAAAGTGAGCACCGTGCAAAATATAAAATGCAGAAAGATAAAACAGTACAATTAATAAAATATTTATACTTGAATAGAAAGAAAATCTGACATGAAAAAGATCAGTGTTCGAGCAGTCAATGGCACAACAGATGTAGATGCCCTCTCTGAACCTAAGTCCGACAATGATCAGAGCACCAGTAATAGCACCAGAAGAATGTTTTCTGAGGCAAGATTAGGAGACAGTAGGCCCACGGCCTAATAGAGAGGAAGCGACTTGTGGGAAGGATAGATGACATCAAAGTGGGATTAATGTGGGTTGTCAACTTTTTTAAAGGTCTTAATACGTTGGTTTAAATTGCAGTCCAAAAGCGGATTTATTTGACCATCACTATAAATTGATACTTTTGTCATGAACCAGGGTGCATTGGTGTATTTCTCGTATTGGTGGTTCGTAAGAATGGTAAAATTAATGAAATGGACAAATTTGTTACCACCTGCGTTAAAAGGATATCAAATACAAAATCAAAACCTAAAAATCCATGTAAGGGATTTAGACTGTAGGAAAAGAAATTTCTAATAGATGGCGATAAAATCTCCTTGATCGTATTTCTAACCTTCTGTCCCGTTGAGCATATTTTTCACATAAATATTGAACTACACCCTATCCAGAGAAACCACTTCCATCTGAGATGAATTCCAATATAGGGAAATCGCTGTCATTTTACCGAGCCTATTCATCGCTTATAAATTACTGTGTCTTTAAATTTTAGTATGGTAGTATGCTTAGTTAGTCATGATTTTAGATATTTTGAATATACAGATATACTCTTCGTTTTAATTTTAGAAACGAGGAGTATATGGGTTTTGGAATTCACGGAGCATTGGAAATAAGTTCACAGATACTGTAACCGGCAATCCTCACTGTCGTTACAGTTAGAACTATATTGTTAAAACCCACGTTCAACTGTGCCATTGTATCCTTCAGTGCGTGTGATTAACATATGTATCGATGGTACCGTTTAATGTGCTGACGTCATCCCTAATATAAGAAGTAGGGAAATGTTTCCAGTTAATTTGTTTTCGCTTTTGCTGCTACCTGCTTGTTTTCCTTGTTGCTGTTTATGTTGAAGTTAGCTAGAGGTTGTTTCTGTACGCAGTGCTCCCTGTGGGGCGAGCTTGTCGCACAGGCCGAGCCGATGTGGTGCAAGAGTGAGTCCCGAGTGCATTTCCGGAATCGCATGGGTGTTAATAAGCTTCTCCGAGCCGTAGTCAACGGCATAAAGTATTTTCCAGTATAAGTTGTGGGCCCAAGTTCTGCTTCCATTGAGCACAGAGCTACAAAGGTACTTTGCTAACCATTGCGACAAAATTACTGTGATGACATAACGTTACACCTCTCTGGTCACGGTGGCCGGATTGGCCACGACAAAGTGTACCTTGTTGTGGTGAAAGAACGAATCAGTTCCGTATTGACTGACGGACTAGTTGTATACTGGACGTTGTCTGTAATGGATTCTGAATTTACTGTCGCCATTGCACGGTATCTTTAGTTTGGAAATACTGGTTTAATCTTATTTATTATTAATAATAAATTCGTTATTTGTTAACGAAATGCATCTAACTGGTTTGATCTTGCTTCACATAGATAACTGCAATAACCAAAATACGCCGATTCCGTTATAACTTTGTGTTCAGTGCCAATTACATTGATCAGAGAACATGAAAGTTACAATACTTTTGTTGTAAATTGCATTTTCGTTTCGTTGGGTTTAGGATGCGAAGACAGCAAGGGTCATGCTGTCCTGGAGCCCAGAGTTTTCCGAGAAATCCGGGCCTTTTAAAGCCTGGGGAGCCAATCCTGGACTATGATGTGCTTGTGCCAAAAAAAAGTCCGTAGGCCTCTTTATTTTGGCAAAGTTGAGAGTCGAACCCGGAATAACCCCATGCTAGGCGAAAGCGTCACTACTGCACTGCCGCAGTGTCTCTGTAAATTATGTAACGAACATCTAATTATTAAAATATCCAAATGTCAAGGGTTTCTTTTTATAATTAAATAAACATAATAATTACTTACCTGGCAAGGGATTGGAACGCGTTGGGGGCAAATAATTTTCACTGGAAAAACTACTAGCGTTCATGCTCGTTGAAGAACCAAGCTGAATTTCTGTAGAAGCTGAAATTTAAAATTTTTTCTATGTAACAGTGTTAGCACTACGTCTATCCATAAAACCTATCACATTTGTATAGTCAGATTAAAAGTTTCACTGTGATCTATCTACAAATGGGTTGTATTAAACATTAACTAATATGACACATTATAGTACACGACATAGTGGACGATGCCAGAAGTCTATGGGATTTTGCCTACGGCGTTCCACAACAAATCAGACGCCATTCGACGCGTCTCACTGAGTAGATAAAATGTGTCAATGGACGCAAAACTCTCAGCTCATGCAGTCACGAGTTACAGCTGCTACCTGATTTGTTGTGGAACGGCGATGAAGAAAATCCTAATGACATTGGCTCTCTTCCTTAGTGACCTGTAACTCGTGATTGCATGATCTGACAGCTTTGCTCCCATTGATATTTTTTATCTACTCAGTGAGACGCGTCGAATGGCGTCTGATTTGTTGTAGAACGCCGATAGACAAAATCCTAATAACATTGGAGATCCTCCTCACAGAATGACCTTTTATGACCTCTAACTCGTGACTGCATGATCTGACAGCTTTGTGTCCATTGACATATTTCATCTATTCAGTGAGGCGCGTCGAATGGCATTTGATTTGTTGTGGAACGCCCATGGGCCATTTTTGGCATCCTCCTTTAATGTGTTGACAACCGTACCTTGTGATGTTCTGTAAACGTAAAATAAACATATTCTTACACTCAAAAGCAACAAATATTTCGAGGAAAAAGTAGCGTGTTCACAGTGTAAATTTCTTTACAAAAATATAATAAAATGCAACTAAATCTTCATTTGTCAAAGTCGGCGGAAAAACTTCGAGGTGCAGAAAAAACCTTTTTTTCATATACATGTACATATAATTTTTTAACATGGTATTTTTTACTCAATTTTGAAATAAAACGGCGGAAGGAAAAAAGGGCTTTACCGTTTTTTACACCGTTAACACGGTTTAACACGTTAACCGTGTAAAATACAGAGTTTTCTGTATTGTATAGTCCAGCGTTTTGCTTATCAACCTTTATTAATCCGCGGCCCGCTAATTGTTTTTTTACAGGACGAGGGCCCGATTCCAAAAAATTTTCCCGAAAGCACCTGTCCAATTTTTAAAGTTTCTAACTGAAATTATACTTAGTTATATACTTAGTTATGGCGTAATCATAAAACGTATGACTACAGTCCTATTAATATATACACTTTGGTACATTTCCTTACTGATTTCACTCTCGCATTTGCAACTGATGTCATTTCATTTAGCTTCAAGAAGACACACCTCACCTTATTGTAATTGCCTTTCAGGCACATTTTGCATCCGTTCTTAATGAGCAATTTATTCTTTATCGAAAGATGAAAGGTCCAATGTCTGAATATTTTCGATCATTCATGGATTCTTACAGATTTAAAATTACATGTCTCAGTTACTCGCGTTTGCTGTACGAATGTTATTTAGTCGTTTTGGGTTTGGGCTGTTTGGCGTATTCGCGAGTCTTATTCTTTTCAAAATATTTCTAGGATAAATATTTATTCGTGAAAAATATTAGGAAAACTAAAAATGACAAACTTCAGGTGGACTTCTCGCAGCCGGGTGTCAGTGACATTAGGGCCCGTTCCTGGCCGCGACGCGGTCGTTAATAAATACTAGTCTACTGTATTTAGTGATACATTTGCCAAGCAATGCGTTCTTATTTCTAAATATAAATATAAATCGCATTATATGTAAGTTGTGTTCTTAATCCGGATAATCCCGAATTTCTTTTATTTATTTTTTTTTATAATTTCTGAATAAAATGCTTCTTTAGGGTCTTTAAACAAGAAATATTGGACCATAGCCATTGGGTTATTATCAACATTGGTATCTTGTTTCGAAAACATGTGGCGTCATCTGTTTGTGCTTGTTGTAACTCGAGTAGTTTACTTCTTTCCAAAACGTGTTCTACGTCCTTCAGGAAGGACGTCGGGGCTATCTGGGTTAATATAGATAATTAGAAACAAGAAGGAACAAAGAAACAATGCGCTGAACCTACCTTGAACGAATCATATTTCTGTAGTATCTATGCACATGTATATCTTTGCGATAAACTTTGTAAAGGCTAACAATTTTTGGCGTCAACGTATAAGCCCCAACCAGAGCCTTTTCGGTCAAAATGAAAAAAAAAACCACAGTCCTAGGCGGAATTCGAACTGGGGACTTCCCCATACGGGGGTAACAAAAATCATTAATCGTTTCAATTTCCCACGAAGAATTCCAAAAAAACGTGTCTTGGTGGCTTCATTTGTTGACCAGTTTGGCAATTGTGTTAACCTGAGAAGACTAATAATACCTCACAAACTCTCCAATATTACGGCACAGCAAATTTCGATGAAGATTAAATCGTAAAATTAGTCACATTTATTAAGTCTTCGAAATTCATCGTCATGGATATTACAGCGAATTGAAAACTCATGACGTCTTAGAGCAGCGATTCTTTAATTTTCGTAGACCGCTAACCCCCTTCAGAAATCACTCGCCCTTGCGGACTACCAAGAATGAACTCAAAATTTGAAGCACGGAATTTGCATCACACACATATTTATTTCTAGTGTTTCATCACTGATTTTCACCATTTAAGGAAGAAATGCTTTGTTCCCTCAATACTTACAGTTAGCCTTAAAGGGCAAATGCTCTTATATTGGTATTTTTACGAACCTTTGTAGAATGATGGGAGTGTCTCGCGGATCCCCTGATAGGGTCCTGTGGACCCCCAAGGTTTCGCGAACTACAGTTTGAAGAACCACTGTTTTAAAGAGATACCAGTCAGGTGTTTTCAAAAAAATTTTATAAGAAGAACTACCTTTTCTTGTATTTTTGGGCATCATAATTTTGGGTAATACGAATTTTACAGCCAAAACTTCTTTAAGAATTATACTGATTTTCAATTGCTCAATCTCGTCTATAATCCCAAGAGATTTGCTTTTACCGTTGGGAATAGGCACATCCGATTAAAAGAGAGAAAATATCGATTTGTTCTCTTTTGAAAAAAAAAATCGATATATATGAGGTGTGATCAAAAAGTATCGGGACTGGGGTTAAACAAAAAACTACAGTACTTGCAGATTTGGCATTTAATCTCCTTCGAAGTAGTCCCCGTCTAAAGTCCCACACTTCATCCCATGTTTTTTCCATTGTTGACTGGAACAAATTTTCTGGAATAGTGACAGCTTCCTTGTTGGATTTTCTCGACATCCCGAAATATCTTCCTTTCAAGTGGGATTTAATTTTTGGAAAGAGCAAAAAGTCACAGGGTGCCATATCTGGAGAATACGGTGGATGTAAGACTCGGGGAATTTAATACTTGGTAATTCAAGAAGATCAAGCTCAGCTGAAAGCTTGTCTCCTTTTTGATTTGCAGAGAGCAGTTTTGAAAACTTGGCAAACACACGTCTCATACTCAAATCTTGAGTCAGAATAGATTGAACTGAACTATAGTTAATCCTGTACTCTTCAGATAACTCACAAATAGTGGTTCGACGATTTTCTGGCACATCTGAATGCACATCTTGGATGTTTTGATCAGTTTTGTTGGTTGAGGGCCTCCCCAGACATTCATGACTTTCGACAATTTCACGGCCATCTTGGAAATGTTTGAATCACTCCTAAACTCCTGTTCGGATCATACCCTCTTTCCCATAAACTTTCTTCAAATTTGCATTGGTCTCAGCATAGGCATCGTCAAGCTTTTGGCAAAATTTGATGCAGATTCTCTGTTCAACTTTCTGTCATAATGAATGCGACGACAACACAGTACGACATTTGTTCAAAACGCTGCTGTAAAGAAGTGGTGGGAGCTATGACTTTGTGACTTTTGGTGCATGCGTGGGAGAGTTCAAGGTCAATATCTGCCAAACGTCCCGATATTTTTTGATCACATCTCGTAGAAGCTATTTTCCTATGTCATGACCAAAAGCAGTCATAAAAGGTTGGATATCTATAGAAATTTGCAATATACAAAAGATCCATATATGGACTTTCTACTGTAAATAAAATTTTAAACTAAAAGAAAAAGGAAATAGAATCGTAATTTAAACAAAAGAGTTTAAATAATAATAATAATTTAAACATTTTTATTTTTTTGTGTTGAATATTTTCAACAATTTATATACAGTATCTTCCTTAATAATAGTTCTATTTTATAAAACGAATCATATATTCCAAAGCTTGTTCATTTGCAAATATCAGCAAAATCATACTATGATAATATTCCATTTAATTTATTACAATAATATATTAAAATCATATCACTTTCTACATTAGAAGCCAAACAATTTTATAAATTTTTATACTGTTTGGAATCACAAATTTCATTAATAAACTGATTATTTGCTAAATTTTTTTTTTTGAAGAATTTCGATTATAAAATATAATAATTTGTTTCATATACATATAATTAAAATATGCACAACATTTTCGCACTCAATTAAAATAATTCAATAAAATGCGATTTATGTAATGAATGATAATTGTGAAGCTAAAGTAAATTTTTTATACATATTTGTTTTTAAATTCGTTACCTCTCGTATCACATTTCCGATTTCATATTGAAACTTAATTCACTGAGTTATATATTTAATTCCTTAACAGTTAGTTACTATTTAAAACATAAATTATATTAATTCGTATTAAATACATATCTTTCATTTAATTTATACAGGTATTTGTTACATGCTGCATTCAATGCCATTTAAATGTTTTACTTCTAATTGTTATTGTAAATATTATTATTTTGACAAATATAAACATCTAAAATTATGATATCAAAATTAATGCATTATATTATAATTATGAATTTTCGTAATAAAATCATGTTTGTAGCTATGCGCTACATATTAGTTATGTCCTATTTTTATGAACTAGATTTAAATCTGCGTTTACAAGTTTTTCTTAAAATATGATAAACGTTCTTAAAGGTAATTAAAATAATGTTCATTATATAACTTTTCTCTACCGCAGTAGGCTATCAAATATTTATAATAAAAATATAAACAAAAAGTATATTCTTTTTGGTACGAGCATGCCAAGCGCTTAATTTGGTGTTCATTTATGGATTTCCGTACCATTATTTCGGCCACTGCCGATCCACTGCAGGATGAAGTCCTTTTCAAAACCTTTCAAACTAATGCAATTTTTACTTTCCAATTTGATATCATATTCTTGATAATTTCATCAATTCATCTCGTTTTTTGGTGTTTTTTTCTGGTGCCAAATATGCAGTGAAATCCATTCCAGCACTGTTTTTTTCCGACTTTATTTAATATATTTATAAATGTACACATATAAGCATATAGTAAAATATGAAATTTTGGATTACCTGTTTCTTCTGTTCTAGTAGGTAAATTTTGCGAGAAACCATTTCTTAATTTCTCTGATTTGGCTCGTAGAGGCTCCGGCCCAATCGACGTTGACGGTGAGGAGGGTGGGGGGATTTCTAAAGGGTATGGCAATAAGAGTTATAAAAATTAATTCATATAAACAATAACATTTACAAAAATAATTTATGTGATAGAAATATTTTAATATATATATATATATATATGCCTATTTTTCGCTTGCTATTTGTACTTAGTTTAAAACAGCAAACTGCCCAGATGTTTAAATGAAATAAAAAGGAATGCCAACGGTTTTTTGCTTGCGCACATGGGCCATAGTCATCAAAAGCAGCTTGCAGAAAAGATATTACGCAGTCCCAAAAGAGAGGTTAACTTAAACGGGAGAAAAAAGTTTGATGCGTATTTTGCAAAAAAGAAGGGCGAGAAGGAAAAAAAATGCGAAGAGTAAAGTTTATTTTCGGCTTAAACTCATCATGTGACATTTGATGGATAGGCCGACTTGGAAGAAACATTTTCCCATCTGACTGAGGTAAAAGTACATAGAATGATTCCTATTCCCCTATTCTATCCGTGTCTCAATAAATGGTTCCCCAGTCGGCTCTGACCAGGTCTCTCTTCGAGCGGGCTACGTTCTACATTCCTCAATGTCTGTTTGTGTGGCTAAAGAAAGAAGGAAAAGTCGCTTTTAAAAGAAATAGTAATGCAGGAAAATTCCTCCGATGTTGAAGAACAATAAAGAATTCCTTTTTCTTTAATTCCTTCAAATCGCCAGCCATCGGAATTTAGATTAATTCATGGCGGCTCCAGAAACTTAATCCCTTTCTTCGAACGTTCTTTTTGGACTTTTATGGGGCGCTCGTCTTTAATGGGATGCTGGTCAGGTCCTTGTGAAATAAGTCCTCTAAAGTCCCTTTGTGATGCCTTTTACCAAAGTAGTTACGTGTGGCATCTCTATCAGAACTGTTGACGGAGTTAGGGGGAAGAATGGTTTATTTTTAAGGGCACTGGCTGATAATCCTAATGCGATATTTCACGCAATTCAGTTTTATCATTTTCGAACAGCAACAATAATACTGGTCGCCATACGAAACAAGCAAACAAGTAAGGAAATTCTCATACTGCGTATAACCGTATATTACCAATTGTAAAATGAGGAATGAATTATATCAATCATTACAAATGAGCGTTTACTTTCCATGCTATATAATATCGGTACAAATTTAAAAAAAATAATTGCAACTTCATCGCAAGAAAGTAAACCAATTTTAACCTACCATAATTATAATACACGAAAAGGGGCATTTATAGATATTAATGTAGTCAATCCATGATCAGTACCCATTTCTCTTCGCTTTACGGCCGAAAGAATCGGTCAAAACATAGAATGAGACTTTTCGTTGTTTTAGTGATATTGTGACAATAATGTTGGCATCGAGAAGGAATATATGTTTCGGAATGCTATACCGAAATATTAGTGTTCACAATCCTGGTTAAATAAAACGCTCAACGTAAACTAGGTTGTCTTTGGCAGAAAGTCGGTGAATGGATATGTTCAGCTTTCACTGGGAATGGACTTTTACTACGGAAATGGTCGGGCCCCTCCTTTTCGCTCACCATTAGCTACTTCGAGGTCTTCACCACAAAATATTCCCTATTCTCATCTCTTCTTCTGGTATATATCTTCGACTTTTCATTCCCGAAAATTATTTGCGGCATATGTTTAAACGACACCCGTGACAACATATGCAACATTTCTTGTGTATGTCCGCATCTCACAGCACAAGGGGTTCTCAAACAGGGGTACGCGAACGAGTTTGCACTTTGCTCCTTTTTATGATTTGAAGTTCGCAGCATTTCTGTGATTTTTCCAATACAGAAAGAGGCAATTTACTTTCTAAATTCCTTCCTCTCGCCTCACTTCTCCCATACCGCCTTTAGCTATTCCTATCGACTTGTTTTTGCGAACAACGTTTTTCAGCAATGTGTATGATCGGAATCAAATACCGCCCAGAACTGTCAATTGAAAATAATTTGCGTATGTTTCTCTGTAACGGTTTCCATAATTGATTTACTTATTGAAAAAAGCAAACTTATCCACCTCAAATGTGAAATTATATATTGACTAAAATTATAAAGCAATACTACTTGCCTGTTATTTATTCTATGACATCCATATATTTTATATCATATTTTTCTCAGGGAGTACACCAACATACTCGGGCAAGACGAAAGGGTACACAAGGGAAAAAGTTTGAGAACCATTGCATTACATCAATCTCTTCAGCATATTCCTCATTACTCTAGAAGAAATTTGGGTTTAATGGAAGCGACAGTTGCGGACAGATACAGACCAAATAAATTTGCAGACAACAAAATCGTTTGGCTTAAATACGGCTATCATTTAATTATTACCTTACTCTAGCACTATTATGCCAACTTAGTAAGCCAGGACTAAATAAGTTGCAATTTGCTTGTACCTTCCAGAAGCTTTAAAATTTGTGGTTGTGCTACTAGAGTAAATACCATGGAGTATCATTGCTATTGTTGTCATTAAACTTTACCATTGTTATTACTGTTATTAGTATTGCTAATTCAAAAATGGATTGACAAAATGTTCATTGTTATTAGTTACTTTTAAAACTAGAAATAATTCTGAATGTTATGTTACATTTGTTCCTGTTTCTGTTGCGTTTATTATCTTTACGAATAGTCTTATTTTTTCATTTATTTTTATTTTATTAATTTTGTTAAACGCACAACTGGAAAATAATTATTTGCATTAATGTACAGAAAAACTATAGCCTCAAAGACAAGCGCAGCTATGGTATAGTTTAGGGGGAGAGCTTGATTTTATGAGATTGACCGGCTTCTATGTTTTACAGGAAAGACAAGCTAGTTCCTTGGATAGGACATGGTCTCCTTCTGAAATAGCTCCACTCATGTTGTTAAAATTAAATTCTTATTATATCTGTTACGAATACCATATCTATTTATTAGATATATTTAACTTTTTTTGTGTCACTTCATGGCTTTTAATTAGCATTGCAAAATGATACTTTTTTAATCATGCATTATACAGCACACTTAGTATATGAGATATTTATTTTTTCGGGAAATTGTACTTACGTTATTATTTTTGGGCCATAATGTGCAATATCTTGGTTAGAAATTGTACTTTGTTGGTCTTGAATTGAAGTTTTGATTTTGCAGGCTATGTTTTTGTGGATTTTGAAAAGATTGAGATTTTTATATGAAGTAGGTATATGTTGCATTAAACTTAATATTGTCAGTAATATTATAATAAATTATTTGTATATAGGCTGCTTAAAGTGATATACAAACTTTTGGAGCTTGCTTTTATTAAACCTAATATTGCCTAATATTATCACGCCTTAAAATTATGTTATATATATTTGTGTGTATATATATATATATATATATATATATACACACACATATATACACATACGTATACAGGGTGTCTCAGCACCAGGGTTGCAAACATCGAGGAGGGGTAGGGTACACCTAGACGAACAATATTTGTCATAGAATCTAGGGTGGCAAACCACTCACAGTGCCAATTCTAAAACCGTCCAGCATGCACAAATAGTGACAACCAGTGCATAAGAGGAAGAAAATGAGAATGTCCTAATCATCAATGCACTTGTTGACCTGAGTGTGTTAGAACTAGACTTGTGAGTGGTTTGCGACCCTAGGTTCTATGACAAATATTGTTCGTCTAAGTGTACCCTACCCCTCCTAGATGTTTGTAAACCTGGTGCTGAGACATCCTGTATATATATATACACTTTAAATGATATGTTGGAACAGTGTTCGTAGGTATTTATGTGTTATGCTAGTAAAAATTACAGCATGCAGCTAAAAGCTCCTCTCTCCAGCATTTCAGAAGAAAATTTAAGTAATTATCAACTGATAATTTAGCTTCGCTGATTTGCTTTATCATCTGGTTAAAATTATTAATCTTATTGTGTTTGTGTTTTTAAGGCATAAAGATAGGAAAGTTGTGCTGCGCCAAATTCCACAGGTTTTTGAGGAATTCAAACTCTTCAATGCCCTGGGTCAACAAACCTCTGGACTACGATGAGCAGTTAATTTATTTTTCTAACATGGGCAGTCAAACTCAAGTTAGTAACATGCCAGGCTAAAGCATTATTGCTGCACCACCACGGGGATAATGAATTATGGATTCCAATGCATTTAGTACAGTGTAGCGATGAGGAGATGGGCCCTGGCGAAACTGTCAATCAAAGCAGATCTATTTTTACGGGGGCTTAGAAAGGCTACGCGATGGGTAATACGAAAAAAAAAATATTCTATGCAAACTTGATAAACGATGTCCGCGGATTGCTACCCTTACCCTATCTTGTTCCGAGTGAACTGTTCCAGCTAAACTAGATTAAAAATTTCCAGAACTTATCTCATCAGCATTAAACTGCATATTGTGTTGCAGTGTAATGCTGATGACACAATATGCAGTGTAATGCTGATGAGACTGCATATTGTGTTGACTGTTGTGTCATATATGTTATGTTTTAATTTGTTTGTTTTATAGCGAAGCTTTGTTCACCAATATGTGGTATTTCTTATCTGACTCCAGCAACACTATGTCCCATTTTAACTTGATTGCGTAATCGATAAAACCTGTTGAATTCGGTATTTATATTAGTCCCGAAATGACTGATCCAGTTGTTGAAAACAATAACAGTTTATTGCGCCATTTAAACATAACGTAAGTAAAACTGGTTAGTAAACGCAATATAAATTCTAACACAACGATAACAAATGACGACTCCAACCTCGACATGCAGAGGGCTAGCGTACAGCTAGTTAAAAGAGAGGGAGAGCGTATGCATAACCGTACCTTATATCTAGAAGGTGACGCCACGACGACGATACATCTGCGTAACTTATGCTAATCAGTATGCAACAATTTCAAGGCGCAATGACTGAAAAGGTCATGCTGCGTCGGCACCTATAGTGTCACAAGGAAACAGACTCCCTCCGGCCTAGTGCGTCAAACCCCGGGCTACAATGGAAAGGTTGCTTCTAAGCATTCCATTCAGGCACCTTTGGATGTCGAATCCGGAGGATCCGAATACTAGGCGAATGGATTACCACTACAGGGTCATTGTGATTCTATGTTTATTTCATTTTATGCGCTATATGAATATTTTATTCTGTGTGCTATATGTTTTGCAATGCAAATATTATTTATATAATTTATTTATTGCCCATAAAGCCCTCAACTTGGTTTAATGTAGCGAATTGGAATACGTAAAAATAAAATGGGTACAGATACTTTAAACTATTCACGAGAACTTGCAATTATTAAAAATATTATTATTAAAAATATTATATCTAAGTAATGCATAGGTTATGTATTTATAATTATTTATTTATTTATACAATATTATAATGAACAAGATGATTTTTCTTTATTTTAACCATTTTTGTATCGCAATTTGTGGGAAACCGATACATTCAAATATCATAAGTAAGATTTTATAATATGTGTGCGGAGCTTCAAAATATATTTAAATGATCTCACGACTATTAAGTAAGAAAAAATTGACTGTTTTGAAGGGAAATTCAAACCTCTGTAGAACACTCACAACTGATCTTGTCATGCAGAAATTATACTCTAATATTACACGAACTTCTAGCTTTATGAATATATTATTATATTTATAATATCTAAATTGTTATTTAAAAAATAAACTTTTTTAATATTAAGTATTTACACTTTTTTCAATTCATGTAAGTTTTGCGCGCATGATTAAAAAAACTATTTTCGCCAAAACTAATAAATTTCTATAGCAAAATAATAGTTATATACATAGATTTGTTTTGTTCTAGGATCTTTAAAAAATATTAAATAGAAATATTTTTAATAGAAATCATTTTAAGCAATTTGACCATATCATAATTTTTATACGTAATGTTTTTTCATAAATAATGCTCGGATGATAATTATTTTAATTCATAATATGCAGTTGAGTCAACACAATATTTGTGGAAA
Organism: Dysdera silvatica; assembly: GCA_006491805.2. NCBI lineage: Eukaryota > Metazoa > Arthropoda > Arachnida > Araneae > Dysderidae > Dysdera > Dysdera silvatica. The sequence continues at coordinate 156,134,895 of QLNU02014802.1, read as the reverse complement.
ATTTTGTACAAATTTAACAAACAGTTCTTTACGTTGTGCGCAAGTCCCAAAATTGAGTTTTGAGAAAACAAATGTTTAAATGTTAAATTATAGTGAGAGAAATATGAGCGATACACTGCGCAAAAATAATATTTAAAACAAATTACACACAAACGCAGTTTAATTTGAGCAGGAGAAACATTTTACAATTGTTTCGGTGGAAAATCAAGCGTCCACCATCGTCAGAAAATTCGTCCAAACTGATTTGTTGCCACTAAATCAAAAACGAAAAAGTGAAAAAGGCGAAACAGATAACATAACAAAAAGCCTGATTTGTGTCGCCATCTATTGTGCAGAATGCTAAGTAAAAGGAAAAGGAACAATTATTGTTGGAAGAAGAAATTATGTTGATTGAAAGAGAGGTTTGTAACAAGAGGGGGGAAAAATTGTTCTCAACCGGCTCGTTGACTATTGTACAGGAATTACTGAAGATATGAAAGGCCTCGAAAAAATTGAGATCTGAGGGTGAACGGACTTTTTCAATTATTTTTGCATCGGCAAAACAGAAACGATGGCCATGTTTCCATGAGTGTTTTGCAATGGCCGATTTTTCAAAATCTTGTTTGTGAAATCTTGTTTGTGTTCACATATTTAAATTATAGATTTTTTTAATTAAAAATGTTTTCCTTTATTCAAAACACATCAGCAGCAAATGATGTACCTTCCTAGTCTTTAAGTGCCTCGTTATCAGCTTTTACTTGTCTTTCGTTTTGTCCTCCGTGCCTCTAAACTTGACGTAGCACTAAGTTTTTCCGTTGTAATCCGGTGATAGTCGCCATTTAAAACGCCTCTTTTAATACGACATTTAAGTATCGCGCATCACGTAAAAATGCATATCTCCGTAAAAAAATGGTATATCTTAACAAATTTAATACCAAAATATTCAGAAATGTTCCTTCCTTCGTAAAAAAATATAAAGCCGAAAATCCAATTTTTGAACCGTTAAAGATCGTGAGATCCTTTAAAATTATATAGTACTATATCGTGGTAAAATAACAGAAAACTGTATACGCCTATATTACATTATTCACCTGCTCTTTTCAATTTTCCCTTGGCTGTGTACTCTAGTTTTTTGGTAGTTTCTTGAAGTAAACACCCTAGTTTTTCGTTTATTGGATTTTCTCGAATTTGAATGGCAGAACTTTGTAAACACTGCTGAGGTAAATAAAGTCTTGTTCAGCAACTTGTCACTCTTCATTGTGGAATGCAAAGAACTCTGAGAAATAAAGTGGATTTGCTGTGGTGAAACTCTGAATTCAGGATGTGTCAAAGTAAGTACAATGCGTTCCCACTAATATGGAAATTCTTTGCACAAAATGATGCCAAATCACTAATAATATATAAAAGTCTTAGTTTAATTCTTCGCTAATTCTCTCCTTTGCGACATCACATGGGATAGGGGACATCGTTCTTTGTGACGCCACATAAATGCATAACTACACCTAGAGCCCTCAAAATTATAGGCTAGCCCATCAGCAGCCATTTTCCTGCACACTTCCGGTTTCATTTACCTTGGCGATAAAGGTTTTCAACTTTGGAACAATGATCGCTATTTTGGCATAAAAATAATCAACAATCCGCAATTATTAGACGAGTCTAAATGTTGGTCCAACTTTTAAGATGTCGCCGATAATCACCATTTGCAACCCTAGCTTAGTTTTCTGTTAATGTAAAATTATAATTCACAAATAATGAAAAACTTATACTGCAACATTCTATGTTTATTTCTCGAATGATTAGAAACATTCCCAGCGGAACACCCACCCATTTCACCTTATTTTATTAAAAATAACACGCTTGTAAATCACTAAACTTTAACGCAGCAGTGAATGGGATCACGTGACACGATGGCAGGAAAATGGCGAATATATGCCAGCTCTCTTTTCTAGGAGCATTAACTACACTTCTCCTGCACCAGAACCTGAATCTGAAAAATTGAGAGGCCGGATTATCAAAGATTGCGTTAGTGAGGGTCTACTATAAAAAATACGTTGAGCATTTATATTCATGCATAGAAAAATATAAGATCAACTGAAAGAATGTAAAATATTGTTATTCAAAGCAATATAGAAATGCATTTAGATTAACGTTCCGCTTCTGCCGGAATAAGCTTCTTATTCTTTTGCAGGCAATGTGATGCATTTTAACTATGATTCCGAAAGACGTTGAGGCTTATTGGACTGTAGCCTACACCGCACGTCAGGTAGTCTATGGATATTTGTAAAGATGCTAAAGAAACCTAAATGCGGATTATTCCATATGAAGGTTGCTAAAGGTGATGAAGATTAGTATGTAAACACAACGAAGAAAGCATTTATTAAGACGCACGAAGATGACACATTACAGGAAACAAGCGTAGATACATGTTGATAGCATTGGTCAGTTGCTGGGCGATGATGCGCACATTATTTGATGCATAGACGCAAGCGAAAGCAAAGTACCTGTTACATCTTCAGAGGGTGAAGAGCTAAGAGGATGTTCTCTGGTTGAAAACAATTTTGGAATGGATTTTTGGGTTCATCATTTGCCATTGGCGTACAAATGTCATGTGATTGCATATTGGGCCAAGATTAGATAAGATTTTACACCTTGTGTTTGAGTAATGTGTATGAACTGTCGTAAGGAGGAGTTACAATGTTAGAGAACAGAACACATTTGTATATACTATGACTGTCTTTTGATTCGAGCTTTTGCGTTCAGAGAAAACCAATATGCCTTACTTGGTATGTTCATATGATCTTTGGGATTACGCTAGAAGGGATTTTAGGTTTAATTTAAGACGGCGAATAACAGCCATAACGTAAAGACAAGGAAAAGAAAGAAAGAAAAAAAAAGAGAAGTAAATTAAGAGCTGGAAGAAGATATATGTTCCACTGACGCAACGTTATTGAGTCATCGATAGTCCATCGGCTGTATATCGATTTCGCTTTTAATCCTTAATATCGGTCTGCAGTGAACGGGGTTTTCCCGAATCACGCCTACTTATATTGAAGGAGTTTTTGTTCGATCGTAATAGATATCCAGTTAATTCGATCGCAAGGATAGTTAATTAATTTTGTGGTCTAAACCGAATCGTGACAGATTCTATTTTATGACGAAGTTTATTTGATATTATAAAATATCATAAAAGGGTTAAGTTACACATAATGTGAACCTGCAACTTTTGATAAAAAGTAAACACCGATGAGTTGTAAAAGGAAGACAAGCAAGTGAAGTTTCAACATGCACAACAGTGAAATACATTTTTGTTACGCATTTTCAAATGGTCACATTTCCAATGAAGGCGCTGGTCTCATCGTAGCACCAGCTTTTCTAGGCTTTCCAATAGAAATTGTCCGCCTTTGTTGCGAGTCAAGTGTAGCTATGCAACTCCCCAATTATAAGCCTGTAACACCTCTTATGAACTTCTGCCTACACCTACCTTCTGACAGAACTCGATTACCGAAAACTTATGAGGCTCGGACCACGGGCGCCGTTAGCAGGGGGGACCCGTCCCCCAAGTGTTGGTATTAGGGTTCCATATATCCCTTCAATTTCAAACAAAATGCCTTTTACTGGTATATTGTCCCCCCGCCCCCAATATTTTTATGTCGTCGGTGCCAATAGCTCGGACACCCAAAGTGAATAAGAAGAAGAATGGCATAAGCCCTGCCTCGGCGCCACTGGCTCGGACACCCAAAATGAATAAGAAGAAGAAGGATGGCATAAGCCCTGCCTCGGCGCCAATGGCTCGGACACCCAAAATGAAGAAGAAGAATGGCATAAGCCCTGCCTCGGCGCAGTGGAATAAGTTATTCTAGATGCCATTAATTCGCGTTTCATCCCAACGGTAAAAAAAAGACAAAATGACACTTGCAGAGTAACTACCCATTGTAGTCAGGGGTTTGGTACTCTTTGCCTCAAGAGGTGGGGACTCCTCCGAAGAATGTAGTTCCATTTCGGGGGTAAGCTGCCAAAGAGATATTTGTTGCTTTTCGGCTAACTTTCAGCTATACCTTCTAGCCGAATTAGGAGAGTTGTAGCCAGAAAAGAAAAGGAGTTTTCACGTTGATGAGAAATCCTGCTCAGAAGCAGTCAACCCCGTGCAATTCAATTTCATTATTTTCATACTTTGATTGTATTCTTCGTTGCTGGTGCACATATCATGCATAATATGAAGTTTTAAAATCAAATTCTCCCCTCTCTAGCCCATTTAGGCATATGTTCATCAAATGGCCTACATTGGTGACATGGATTCTACTACAACTTTACATCACTTTTCCAATTTTATTTGGTGCCTTTCGGCGAATTTCTCAGCAGTTTTTCTCGCCAAATTTTGGTTAATGTCGCCTTTCGGTGAAAAGGCCAGAGACAGGTTAATCACTGGATCCATTGCTCTACAGTAGCGCAGTGGTAACGTATTTGTTTAGCGCACTGTTAAGCCGGATTCGACTCCTAGTAACATGGTACAATTCCTCTCGTCTTTCTGTCCACCGTACTTCGGGGTTTAAGTCCCTTGGCAGAAAAGATTCAGGTTCTTAAAAAAATACAGATCCCGGCATAGCATTGTTTTTCCCGTGTTTACGCCATAAAGACATTAAAAAACAGTGTGAAATGATATTTCAAAACGAAACACACACAAACGCAGTTTAATGATTTGGAGATATATTTTATAATTGTTTCGGTAGAAAACAAATGTCTACCTTCTTTAAAAAATTTTCCAAACAGTTTGGAAAATTTTCTGAAGAAGGTGGACATTTGATTTTCACCAAAACAATGGTAAAATGTGTCTCCAACTCATTAAATTGCATTTGTCTGTATTTCGTTTTTAAATACTCGTATTATATTGGGAAATGCATTGCTCATATTTTCATATGAAATTATATATTAAATCAACGTCATATGGCGTTGCATATGGTATAAAAATTTTAAGTTGTTGGAAAAATAGTTATCAGATGAAAGACGACGAAATTATTAAAGAGCTTATAAGAACCAGTCCTGTAAAAGGTGGAGCGCTCCAAGGCAAGATGACTGGATGGAATAAAGAAACACTTGAGAAGAAAACGAGTAAGAGATTAGTAAAGAAGGACTTTAGACAGGAATTGTATAAATGATGATCCTTATGGAGGTCTATGTCCTTCAGCGTCTGCAATTCCAGAACATGGAAAGGAAACAAACCAACTCTAATTTAATACTTCCAATTGAGACATAATTCCAATCGACCTAACAAATATATTAGTATATGATATGTATTTTCGCATAAATAAATTTTGCTCAAAGCGTGTAACTATAAGGGAAACGTATAGAGGCGGACTGGGTCCTCTTGAAGGGCTAGTACCTCGGATTTTCGGAGAGCTCAAGTCCTTGCTTTTTCAGAGGCGTGAGTCCTATCGCCCATGAGGGCGCACCGGCACTGGGGCCGGTGACCAAGTCCGCCCCTGCAAATGTATATCGCAACTATACATTTTTAATTAAACCAGACACTGGCCCATCTTCTTGTTGATACACTGAGATATACGAACACATGCCGCGCTTCAAAGTTCGTTCATGTTTAGGCTTCAGTCCCGTCCTTCAAGCAGTTCCCTAATTTACGACTATAAACAAATATATAATAAAATAAAACATGATTAAACCATAATACAAAAATGATATTTTTTTGTTAGCTGAAGCTATTTGTGTGTAAACTATTTTCTTTTCGGTCTATGCATAAGTTTCTTTTGTGAATATCATCGTAATTATAATATTAATTACCCGCTTCAAAATATACTAAGTGAAATATAGGTATTCAATGAAGCTACGTGTTATGGAATAGAGACAACGTAATTTTCGCGCAGAGGTGATCGATAGCATTGGAAAATACTCTTAAACAATTAACGTTAGAACAGCCGAGGAGATTGTGCTTGCCTTTTAGTCTTTTCACTATGCAAATTTATCTTGCCTTCAGAAAGAGGTAATTAAGTTATCTCGATGCTCGGCGAGGGACGGAAGCAATTAACTAAGTTAATAGGTTTTTATTCATCATAGAAAACACAGGAAATAACGTCGTTTAGTAGCAGGCGTTTCCTCGATGAGACTACACTTCAAAATCTTTACTTCCTGACACTTTCTTCGGCTAGTTGGCATCTGCCAATCGTAATTATTAAAACTAAACGGAGACATGAATCAATAATAAATAATTACTTGGACCTTAAAGTTCGAAAACATCAGCTAACGATAACTTTCACGCAAATTATTTTGAGGAGCCAGTGCTTCTTGGAGCGATTCTCGTCCTATTACTTGTACCTTGGTTGAGTCTTCGGCTTATTCCTGAATAAGGCTTAAAAAGCTTGTTGATCCAGAAGGAGGAACATCAACATAAGAATGGGGCAAGGAATAAACGAAGCTTACTGTATTGCAAATTAGTCGGTTTTCTTCATATATTAAGAATTTCACTATTATTTTATGTTTTAAGCTTGTGTTCCGTAACAAGAATAGTTGGTTGTGATTGCCAACAAGTTATTTTATGATTATTTGTGATTTATGCCAACAGGATACGCTGCGCCAGGACCTATGGTTTATCCAGGAATTCAAACGTTTGATGTCAAAGCAATCACACCTGCGACAACGATGGGGTGAGAAGCATTTTACGACACCATTATGAATTGAATCCTGGTTAGTAACACCATAGGCGATTTACACACTATACCTGTATGTTTCCGAGAATCCGAACCACTTAATATTTAGAGAATCAGTCCTTACACTACTGTGAGTAAAAGGTGGTCAGTAAGCCTGCTTTTCTTTGGGAGGGGAGTCTGTTAGGAGTAGAACCCGCATAAGTGGACATTACGTGAATTCTTTACGACTAAACAACCGCAGGGCAGGCCTATAGCTAAAATGAAGGGGCAACTTGTGGTAAGGCAAAGGATATATGGGGCACAGGGCATTCGGGGATTGTTCTGTATATATAAATAGCTCTATAAGGCAGCTAGGGCACAAGCATGGGGCAACAGGGGCCACGCCCCCACTGGTCCCAGATTGGTTACAAGTCTGCCGTAGGGTATACAAGCAATTTAATTAAACACCAAATAATGTGCATAAATTAATTAATTGTGTTAAGTATAAGCATTCGGCTTAAATTTGGACATTCGATGACATGTTATTTAAATTTTTTGAAGCATAACTTGCATGGTTCTGCATCAAGTTAAAATTCATAAGCATGTATTTTGTTTCAATATTATTTTTAAATTTTAAATTTAATTGGAGGAAAAATGGATAATCAATTATCAGATTCCATTATAAAATATAGAAATAGACTTATTGTTCTCTCGCTATTTAATGCTCCCCCAAATTGTAGGACAATTTTATGTAAACGTACTCAACCAATTGCTACAACAAACTTTATTCAGTATAATTAGACTACTATCACATCCAAAAAATAAGAAAGTCTTGATTAATGTATATATTTTTTTCTTTACTTTTTTTAATTAAGGTTGTCCCCTTTTTCATTAAAGTCGTTTCGAAAAATAAAGAAACGACATAAGATATAGTTCCCACTTTTTGCATTAAGTATGCAAGTGGAAGGATATTCGCCAAGTCAGTTTCACATGCCAAGAATTTTTTTAAACCACTTCCTGTCCGAAATTTACATTTTTCATTTACTTCATTAGAAAATCTTAATTGATGTAAGACCCGACCAAATTCTCTTGTGGTTTTCAGAAGCCGAGGGTTCATCCGGAATAAAGAAACCTTGTTTGCATATTCGTTACATGCAGCTTTCGCTCAAATTTATAATATTTTTCAATTTCAGAATAAAATTTGTATATTTTCATGTTCATTATTTTCAATGATTGAAATTTTAGAGCTTTGTTTCCAATTTCATATTTGCATATGGTAGATTTTATAGCTTTTCGAAAAAATATGTTATCCTAATTCAAATTATTTATTAAAATTTAACAGGATGTTTACTTTATTCCAGTAAACCCTTGTATTCTCTAACGGATTTTATACAATGGAGTAGTTCGGTATTTTAACGAACTTTTGGAAAATACAGCCGAAACAAACTAAATTATTACTAGAACATACAAACTGAATATAATACTAGGAAACACGAACTAAATAAAATACTTGGAGACACAAACTAAATAAAATATTTGGAGACACGAACTAAATAAAATACTTGGAGACAAAAACTAAATAAAATATTTGGAGACAAAAACTAAATAAAATATTTGGAGACACGAACTAAATAAAATACTCGGAGACACAAACTAAATAAAATAATAGAAGACAAACTAAATAAAATAATAGAAGACAAACTAAATAAAATAATAGAAGACAAACTAAATAAAATAATAGAGGACAAACTAAATAAAATAATAGAAGACAAACTAAATAAAATACTAGAAGACGCAAACAAAATAACACACTAGAAGACAAAAACTAAACGAAATCCATGGTGAAAAAGCAGACTAAATTAAATACTAGCTTTTACATCAAGGTAATTTAAATGAACACTCAAAAGAAACTATTATTTTATTATTGTTGACGGACATTCATTAAATCACATGGAAATGAAATGACTTGATCATAGATAGATTGCAATTAAAACATTATGATTCATACAAGTTCGTTTATTTAAATTGACTTGTATAAGAGGAAAATAAAATGGATATTGCGTAGCAATGGAAAACCATACACAATCAAAAATTCAGGCAAGGTGTCACCTTAATTGGTAATTGAAATATAATGAAAAAACACAAAAGACATACTTATGAAGAAAAATTATTATTGACTACACGAAATAAGTGAGGAAAAACTGATATGCTTTGGAAGATAATTGTTTGTATGTGGACATAGCAAATAGTAGACAGATAATTGGACTGAAGACAAATACACTTTTTCGACGCTGACCATTTGGCCCTCCTATCTTTCGTTGTCTAACAACCAAACTGTCAAACAATGGTGAAACTATTAGTCGTTCCGGTGCCCAATATCGGACTGACCATCAAATATCCAACTTTTCATTTAAAATGGCGATCGGAGGGTTTAAATACATCTAATTTACTACGAGTTGAATTCCAACGGTGTTAAACTAACCACGAGGCAGGAATATGCACGTAAATAGCTCGAAGATGTAACAGATTATATAAAATTAGTTGTATTTTTGTGACCAGCAATATTCATAACTAACTGTACTTTTGAAAATATTATGGACTGGAGTATAATGTTTGTTCACTGAATAAAACAAAGTTAATTCTTGGTTTTTCTGAAATTTCAAGGACAGTAGAAGAAATTGATAAAACCAAAAAGAAGGGCATGGTAAAATTTCAGAAAGCGAATCTGGAGAATTATTGGACAAAGTTCATTGCAGCATAATTATGTAATTTTTCCATAGCGTATATTGAACATTAAAATTTAATTAAAAACTTAACATGAAAGAAAAATTACAACCAGTATAAAAATTATGGCATTTAATACACTATGATTATCATTTACAGGGGCCGATATGATAAAACATGTCTATGTAAATAAAAAAATATGAAATTCCGATTGAAACAACGATATGCAAGAAACTCTAATATTTAGTAAAAATGTAGAGGTGAAAGGAATTAAAATAAGGATGCAAAATAAAATATAGTGTAGATAGAAGTTGTGCAGACTTAATGTTTTGAGCATTAAAAAGTTTAACACAAGAATATATGGAAATAAAAGAACTCTAAAATATAAAAGCGTAAATAAATTTACTGAACAGTACTCGAAAATAAGTAAGAAGAATTTAAACATAAGAAATCTATAAAAGTAATAATCTATAAAAATATAATAGGAGAAGTAAACTTAAAAATCTGTTTAAAAATGAATTAACATTTTTCTTTAAGCAATATCTGATACAAGAAAATCATAATGTGATGACATGGAACTTATTAATAAAGAAGACTAGCAGTTTCTTTAATCAATTTATTTCTAAATCAAAAATGGTTACTAAAATGATACGTGGCTTACTGATGACGCAGAATTGGTTTTGATTACATTTTCGCCGGTTAAATGCATCTTAGAAAATTTCGGTTTAGAGAAATTATTGACTATTCATAGATAGATAATGGAACTATTGTAAATAACTTGAGGTAAGTTGATAATGATGTATATATATTTCATATCTAAAGGTCTGTATGTTATTGACACTTGCCAAAATAAAATTATTTAAAAAAAATACGGCAATATGACTACCTTAAATAAAGATTTAGAGGTGCGCTGCAATAAAATTTACACAAAAAGCGAGGGAATTTAGCTTATCATTAATGTAAAAAAACTATTTGTTTTAGCAGGAAAAGCTGCAACACCACCGCCTATTGTAGAAACAAGACCATAGAAGAAATAAATTCTTTTTGCTATTTGGGAAAACATTTTTGCCACGACAGTGATCAAACAAAAAAATTAGGCGTCGAATTGGCCTGGCCGTGACAAAATTCAACGAAACGTAAAGTTCTGTACGAGAGAAAATTAAATCTGCAACACAGAATTTTAATTTTAAAATGCTATACTTGGCTCATTCTGTTTTATGCTTGCGCGACTCGGACAGTAAAAAAAAACCACCGGGAATAAAAATGAACTTTTGAAATGCCCTTTGAAAACTATTGAAGATAAAATGGACTCAAAGGATATCAAACCAAGAAGTCCTGGACAATTCCAGTACATAAAGAACTATCATGGCTACAATTCTCATCAAAGACTATCATCTCAAAAGGAACTATCATATTAATAATGATGAAAATTAGAATGATTATCATATTGCGGACAAATAGTGAGGAGAGAAAAATACAAATTACCCCAATTGGCACTGGAGGAAAACGTCACGCGGAAAAGACCTAGAAGAAAAAAAAATAGATGGATGGATGGATGATCTAAAGGCTTAAACTGGACTAAACATCGAAAACATTATCCATATGAGTAGAGGCAAAATAATGTGGTCCATATTTTCCACCAACCTCCGAATAGGAGAAGGCATTAGATGATGATGATAGCTAGATCCGAAATTGAATCTATTCGTCGTGAAAATTTAACCATTGCACCAATTAGCGCCAAACAATAATTATACACACAAGAGGGGTAAGAATAATTTTAATGTTAAATTGTTTTAAGGCACGTTAATTCGCCAATGCTACTGGAGATCAATGAGTTGCTTAATTTGTTTTAGATGTGCAATATCTTACAATTAAATATTGTATTAAATGCATCCAAAGTGCACAGTTTGATGGCTGAAAGGATAGTCGGGAAAGTAGGGATTCCGTTTCATTTGAACGGATTTTTCTCGTTATTTCGGAAAAGGGGTTTTTTGTCGTTTCGATCCACCTAAAACAATTGAAGGAGCCAGCTCCCTAATTGTCCGAACGACCATTCTAAGTAAGCAATTGATTTACTTGACAGCAAAAACAGTGCTGCTGTCAATTCGCCACAGCCCTGCTTATTTTTTTTATTTACTTAGAACAGTCAGCATAACTGTTTCTTTAGTTCAAAGATATACACTATCCGTCCATAATTGCCCATTCCCACCAATTACAGCATTTGATATCATTTAATGATCTCTTCATTTCTAAAAATGTTTTCCATTTATAAAAGTATTGTTTATTGTCATTTACAAAGTCTTGTCTTGTAAGTACAAAGAATTGTCTTGTTTATTGTCATTTACAAAGTCTTGTTACATTCTGATGATGACCCTCCCGTGAAGGGTCGAAAGCGCTTAATGATGTATTAAAACTTATCGCAAATTCAACGTTGTATTTAGTCAAATAATACCCACCAATTAATTGCTTAATTATTGTATAGTTTCCATTCAGATGGTATGGACTTGGATCACTATGGTTGTTGTTCATGCTGCCATGCGGATGGATAACTACACTACATTAACATTTGTAATCATTAAATATCGTCTAGAACACAGTTGTTATGTGGAACAGATTAATGTTATTAATAGGTTGTTAACAAGCTAAGGTGCAAAGATGCAAAATGCACTAAAGCTGCAATTGTTATAGACTGGTACGAAGAGATGAGTGGTAACGATTGTCCTGGCGTACATAAAGACCTGACCACAAGCCAATCTACCGCCTTCAGGATGAAATGAAATAACGACTGAGGTCGAGACCAACCCGCCTAATTTTGTTATTTAACTCATTGCAGCTTTGCAAAGGGAATGGCAATGATTTTCACTTAATATCACCAGCAAATTGGCGAAAGAATTTATGGTTGGTTTGCCTATAGCAATATGGAGTCTAAAGTAACAATTCATTACGATATTAAAAAAAAACCGACTGTACTTAAATTACTTATGTAACCAAACCAATAAAGAGAATAATGAATAGAACTCTTTTTAATATCATGGACTATTAAAGCTATGGGGTGACTATTACATATTGTGTTGCAATTATTCATAACAATAAAGCACATTGTTTTTATACCCAAGTGGCACATTGTTTGGACGTTGCGAACCTACCAATTAATATAGGCGGAAATGTGGTCCAAATATTAAAATAAAATACCAGATATTAAGGTCAGGGTTTTGCGTTTAAATGTTAATACTTCTAGCGTCACAACAATTATTGGTAGATAGTTTATATTAGTAGTTAGTAGCTAATAATGCCAACATTCAGTTTTAACATTGAATTAACATACAACTATCCCCGAAGCAGACTGATTGAAATTTGTGATTCAAATGCAAGCCTGTTGTTTAAATTACATGGTCACATAAATCTCCCAAAATTATTACATTTTTACTTTGAATTACTTTTTGTTTAAGATTCGATTAATTAAATTTGGTTATAAAATATATTTTCTATTGGTAATTGTTTTAGGTTAATTCAGATTCAAAATATCTTCTTTATATTTAGAGTTTGTTAATTTATAAACAACCGTCCACTTCTTCCAAATTCGTTTGTTTTCCTTTCAATAATATTAAAATATATTAATCTCTACTACATTCAGGTGTCCACTGCAGATAACTAAGAGCCATTTGTTCTTTTCTGACACTCAGTGTATAACATGATATACAATAATAATATTACACTTACACAACGGAGAAACATTACAGCACCCTTGATGTACATAACCCTTACCTCGATTTCAATCAACGTCACATTTTCGTAAAATATTTACAACTGGATCAATTGCAAAAGGAATAACAAAAATTCGTATCGGGACCACTATAAACCAGATGAACTGAATTATATTATACACTACTGTATTTGGAAGAGTCATTAAAAGATATTAGCAAGTGGGGGGGGGGACTAGCAACGTCTACAAATTAGCAGGTAAAGCAACAACATGCGAAAATTGGGTTATTTCCTCCCCCCCACCATTCATGCTTGTGGGCCAATAGGTTACTTAATATTTATTTTAAATATTATGCGGCCTTAAATATTATTACCTCTTTCCAAGGCTGCCAAATATTTTAGTGAATGTACAAGATACTAAAATGCTACAAAAATAATTGATACTGCTTGACAATTCGTAATGAGCTAAAAAGTACCTTATTTTAAAATGTAACTATAAAACTTTTGAAAGTAAATGCGTAGCAGGTTCGGGCAAATCAAATTTTTAAACGGCTAGGGGGTTCCAGCCTCCTCTGCTCCCCATATGGGTGCCCACTGATGACAGATTAGATTTGTGTTTGTGAGCGATTCAGAAAATCTTTCAAATAGGAATTTTGTCACTACGCTACACGCTGACGAAATTTCATTATAGTAATCTTAAAATTCCAGATTCTTTGGAATAAGAAATGAGTTTATACTTTACTGCCAATACTGCATTCGAAGTAACCTGCATTTCTTTTTCTACAGGAAAAAGGCAGCCAATGTAATACTGGGCCCAAAATTACTGTAAACAGGGGATCGGAATGGAGTTCTATGATATTGTTGGGAGTCCTAGACGAATGGCTGCCACTACGCCATTTTAGGCACATGGACAGCTTTCTCCAAGGAATTAGCAAGTCCTCAGACCTGGGCAACAACCCTACGAACTGCAGGGAGTGTTTGTTGTTTTACAGCTCAAGGACTACAGTGATCGTGGTGGACCGGGATCTACTGTTTCCCGAGGGATCCGAATCTCTGGACCTACAGTTTTCCGAGGAATCCAAACCTCTTAAGGCCTAGGGAACCAAACCCCGGACTGCAGTGAGCAGTGCGATCTTCATGAGATCTTTGAGTAAGCGTTCTTTGTATCGTTGGAAGTGCGTTATCTGATAAGCGTTCTTCATTTTTGTCAAGGTTGAGAGCTGGGTTGATTAATGCTACGCTGGGCGAAAGCATTGATCAAATGGCCAATTCGAAATGTAAACCTAGATTTAAAATTATCTTTGAATTGCATTGCATTTTTAGGCAGACAAGTATAGCAGCGAAAGAAAGTCAATTCTGTGGGTTCGTGAAAAATATCAGAACAACCAATGGATCGCCGAGACGTGATAATGAAGAAAACTGTATGGCGTTTATATGAAACCTTTTAGGCAACAACTAAAAGGGAAAATACTGAACAATAAAATTTATTTTCATTACCTGCGCCGTAATTTTATACTGGAAAACTAAAAAGCCATCAACGATGTGAATAAAAGCAGAAACCCTTTTTCTTAGTAATGGCAGCAAACAAACGAACGTTTTCATATAAAAGAAATGTGAAAATTGTAGAAAGGAAATCAAAATATACAACTACGTCATATTTATACAGGTATATCTTTTTACTTTGGTTTCGATATTTTAATAAAATAGTATGAACTCTCTGCTCTCTTTCCTATAAAATTTATGAAAATTCAGTGTTCGGAATTCATGAAATTTCGAATTCTCTTTTGAAATAACATACGGCAAATCATAGTGATATTATATACAGGGTGCTCTCTAAAGTCCGGTGTTTCGCAAATAACTTTTGAACGAAGGCTCGTAGAGCTGTAAAAGTTAGGTGCGAGTATAGTGAAGTGCCCATGGCCGATGAAATGAGATCGACGGCAGCGCCCTCTGTGGCGAAATTAGGAAGTTATTACACCTAATTCTGGAACTAGAGGAGATACAGAAAATTTTTCAATTACAAAGTTGTTAAGCACCAACTAATTAGTAAGAAACAAATTTTTTTCACCACCTTAATAGGTCAAAAATTGTTATTTAAGAGGTTTTTAAAGTATCCGTCCAGCAAACGCCATTGTTGGTCAAAATTCCAATTTAATGTCAATCATTAACTTCAATTTTCAAAATTCATGTTAACTTCAATCATTCATTCTTGTAATTCTGTAAAACTTCATTCATTATATAAGTGCAGATGGCACGTTACGTACTATGTACAATATGGTTGAAAAAAAAATCGATGCTGTTGTAGAAATGTTATTTTATATTACCATGATTATTGGGCATGACGCTGTGGCAACGACAACCCCATTCTGCCATAGGCGTACCAGTGGCGTAGTTGGTTAAGAAGTCAGCCTGGCAACTAAGTGGGCGCTGGTTCAAATCCCTTGTAAGCCATGGTTCTTCCTTTGTAAGCGTTGTAAAGGTAAAACATCAGACGAAACTACTAAAGTAAGATTGAGAAAGCGGTACTTTAACCAACAATGGCCTTATTGGACAGACACCTTAAAAACCTCCTAAATTATGAATTTCGCCCTATTAAGGTTGCGAGAAAAAATCGTTCCTTGCCAACGAGTTGGTGCTTAACAACTTTATAATTGAAAATTTTCCTGTATCCCTTCTAGTTCCAGAATTAGGTGCAATAACTTCCCGATTTCTCCATATAGGGTCCGGTTGTCGATCTCATTTCATCGGCCATGGGCACATTTCTATACCCGCACTTAATTTTACAGCTTTGCGAGCTTTTGTCGAAAGTTATTTGGGAAGCACCGGACTTTAGAGAGCACCCTGTATACATTTAATATCAAAATGTACACAATAACGACATATAATAAAGTATTCATTAAGAGCAGAAATATGTTGCTAGAATTTTTAAAAATGCTTCGCTGACAGCTGTGCTTTCCTATTCGCATATAACAAAAGTCGTCTGCAACAAATTCCTATATTAAAAATTTGCTTCAATCGGTTCAAACCGACTCCTCCTTATCACTGCATAAAAATAAGCGTGTATTATATTATATGTATAAAGTAATCTTAATATCTTTACATATCAAAATTGAGCCTTTCGATGGCTTGGACGATATTTTGAAAATCTTCCTTAAATGATATGAAGAATATTACGTAAATGGTATTAAAATTTCCTGTCTTAAATGAAGTTAAGATTTTACTAACTATAACAATATTAAGGACTTACCATACAAACGAATAGTTCCTTCTGTTTCTCCTAAGGAATTTTTGGCAACACATGTATAAGATCCGAAATCTTCCAGTTTAAGATCTTTAATGCGCAGCCGCATCTGTACTTTGTACAAGTTCGAGGGCAAAAGAATACTGTCGTATTTATCGTTCGATAATACCATGATTCCTCCACCTCTGGTCCAAAATGTCACGGACTGAGGATGGGACTCTAAATTGCAGTCAAGGACCACATCCGTTCCCAATGGAGCGCCAACGAGTTGATTTGGTATCCACACCATGGGTGCAACTGGAAAAAATCCAAATAAAATATGTTTTATTACATATTTAAATCATTCATCTTATTTTTCTGGGTGATTGGTTTGAATTGCGTATTTTGGATACAAATTTTTAATCAAGTCATAATCGCATACATACACTTCTCTTTCATTAAAATAGTTTATAAATCCATAATTGCAAATATAGATGTATCTCGATACAGTATGTCATACAGTTATAAAACTATACATTACATTGAAACGTTTTGTAAGTTACACTAATATAAAATAGACACTCCCCCTTTTGCACATTATATAAAAGTATAAAGAAAATATTAGATAATGAAGTTACAATTTTGTACGTTATATATATATATATATATATATATTTACACTGTGCTCCACGGAGAAAATACACCACTATGAAAGAATACTTCAAATGGGACAAAACTTGGTACACAGGCATAAAAGTATATTTTAAAAAATAATCTTATTTCAAACAATTACATGAACACAGTTGCTAAACATGTAGGGTGCCCAATATGTAGCATACCAACTACGTTGAGCGATGCATTTGTGTACGCGGCGTGGAATTGAATCAAAGGGTGCCTGAACATTAGCTTCAAATATTGTAGACCATGAGGTGTTCACCGAAACCTATATATATATATATACACGAGTTTATCTTCATTTTGAGGTCATTGCAGAGTACATATTCGACGCCTAAACATACCCCACATATTTTCAATTTAAAAGAGGTCTTTAAATTTCACTGGATAATGAATAACTGGGGCATCATCCAAAATACCCTTGTTGATGTTCATTGTGGATTGTGATACGTTGAATGAGAGGATAGTGCAATGCTCTGCAGAGCTCCATCAACATAGCGTTGTCCTGTCAAAATACTCGCTGTGCATACTAGAGGTAATAGACTATTGTATCTGCTAGCATCCTAAATCGCGACCACGTTGACAAGCTAAGAGGCAGAAGGATCAGCTCGTTATCCAAGTCATCTCTAGACTCGCAGTCGGTGGTGCAGTTTTTACGTAAAACGTCTTACTTGTAAATGAATCTTAGCCGATCTACGACAAACTATCTTTATCGATATTGGAGCATTCAATCCTCCCTTCCAGCTTCCAAAATGGTGAAATCGTGAACTGTGGGGCGCTACATCATGACGTTGTATGCATGATCTGTGCACTATGATGTCCTTTGACGCATTTTATCCCCACTCCGATCACACACATTTCTTCCTTCGGATTGCAGTTTGTAAATTCCACTCGCGGTTGGTGCATCCTATCCAGTTGCTGTAGCAATAAAACACAAGAACAAATCATCCCCATATAATCCTTTAATTAGATCTCGAGTAAGGTCATGCATGTGATAAAATTGTTGTTGAAGACGTCTTGCAGTCATTTCTGTTCACTAATCTTTATCCTCACACAATAGCATACAAGTCTGTCAAGTCCTTCAGAGAACGAAATAATGAAAGGTCTTGCACAATCATGAACGAGCAATTTCGTTCAGTGATTCAATCAAAGAACGAGATTCGGCACAGCACGATAACAATACAAATAATCACTTTTAGTAACCGCCAGGAACTCTCGTTTTTTGTTAGCTTAAGCGAGTACCGAATACCTTCCCTTTAATCTCACTCACCAATCACGTGACCAACTCGAAATTGCGATAAGGGGGGAACCGGCCTACTTACGCGCACCCTATAATTTTGCTAGCTCTACAACAAAATCTCCATGATGATGCAGTTTCTCTTCGGAGCAATGTAGTATATAACGAAAAATCCCCACAACTGTATCATTTCGAACCTACCCTTCCCCTCCAGAACACAGATATCCAAGTAGTTCTGTAATTAACAATTGGGAGTAGGACCTAGGAACGGCGATGCTGGTGCGTTTAAATTAAAGACCAATAAGTTTATTTTAATGTTTACGGTGCAAGGACAACAAAGGTCATGATGCGCCGGGAATTGCAGTAGCCCGAAAGATAAACTTCTATCGCCAAGGGAACCAAGCACTAGACTACGGTGTGCAGAAGAATGCCACGCATTCTAAGAGACTATTTAAAATCGAAACCGGCTTAATGGTCAAGTAAACGAACGCGTTGCAGCTAGAACACGTGCCACCGTAAGGCAGTGGGCCTTCATTTTCCCTAGACATCCTGTCCTCTTAAGCCTAAGAAACAAACACCAAGACTGCAATAAGTAGTTAGTCTGTACGTGTTGTTCCTTTGTTTTGTCTTCAGTACTCTTGGGAGTGAAATTTGGGGCGCTACTGCACAGTTCGTCACAACGTATTCTCTCCCCCTGAAATTGCTTGAAAATTTCAGTAGTTAGACTATGATCCAAAGAGTTTCGTTATACTCTAACTAGGTGAGTACTCGCTTTTGTTTTTCCTCACTACAGCACTTTTACTGGCCCAACACTTTCAGATTTCAGGCTTATCTGATATTTTTTGTTAGCTGAAGGTGTGGAGTGCACCCCTCTCACAAGGAATTCACTGATTCAGGAAAATTACAGTGCTCAAAATAAAAAAAATTCGTAAACCACATTTCTAACATGGCGGAAGGCTACTTCATTCGTTGCCAGCTACTTTTAGCAACGTTGAAAGAAATTTCAGTAGATGACCGACTATCCAGTTTCACCAAACTTGCATTTACGACAAGCCAGGTGAACACTACATCATTGCGCCACTTCATGGCCAAATCAAAGGAAATAATGATCGTGTTTGAAAGATTTGAACAATATTTACTTAATCATACTTACAATTTACATTCAGTACTATCCTTTTACTGACGGATGGTTGAACACCATTGGAGGCAATGCACAAGTAAGCACCCATTTGCAGACGACCAATTTTCGTTATATTTAAATCTGCACTTTTCAGTAATGAGACTGTAAAATGAGGAAAAATATAATACATATTTTATAAATTCAGACATGCAGTACATGTGGATCAACATACAATTTTTCAACTAAAACCATATAAACTAATGATATATAAAATTTGTAAAAAATAAAGATTACATTAAATTGCATAAAGACTTTGTCTACTTTTGCATTTCCATACGTATATATTGGGTGGTTCGAAACGTATAAATTGTAAATATGTTATAAAATAAATTCGTACAAATCGTAAAGAGTGTTCATTTGATTTTTATGGCGCAAGGATAGCATGGGTTATGATGTGGACGTACTGGTTTACGAGGAATCCGAACCTCTCCATGTCTAGGAAACCAAGCTCCCGACTATTATGAACAGATGGTTGGTAAGTATGCTTGGTTTTACCACAGTTGAAAGTCGAAATAACCTAGGAAAACGCACTAAGGATAACGGCGGTGTTTAAGATAACCGCATTCGAGGCGAACACGTTATTAATGCACCACCGCAGGGTCAATTTTCAATTCAACAACAAACAAAAGGGAGATAGGGAACACTAAAATAAACCGGTTTCGTTAAGGAGTGCACATTCGCAGGTATAGTGATGCCGCAGTTAAACAGCGGGGCAATTGACATATTTTCACCATTGACGTACGTTAGTTGAAATTTATAAAACGGCGTATTTTTCGAATATTGAATTGATATGTATTTAGTACACATGGAACTGTTTTTGGAATACCTTTAGCGCATAGATTTCTATTATTGAACTTTTTATATGACGTATTCTCATCTCTGAGCATATAATAATTGACACAATAGGTTGTTGTATTTTTAATGTTTCCTGTTTATCTTTAAATGCTTTATGGAGGATTTCAAGACACTCTCTGTATTATACTGATGCTTAAACAAATAATAATGGAAAACATAACGGATAGTATATAACAGAGAAAGACTTCAAATTTTCGAAATTTAATTAGAAATCAGTAGACAAGATTATGTGTAGGCGAATGGTAACGCAATTAATCTCACTTTACAATCTCAAAAATGATGATCGTCAATAATTTATTTCATATAATAATAGTTAATTTATTTATGGATAACGCAATTCGTAACACTTAAAAAGAAACACATATTTATATAGCTTAGAATGTATATCCATAGCACGTTCTGAATTGGATTTTATAGTCACGTTAGTTTGAAAATTTATTATAGTAATTATAAAATTTCAAGTATAATTACCTTATAATTTGCGATATCTTGTCATTAAACACAGAAATAATTAGAAATTAGAGTGTCGTTGGACACGTCTCAGTTTCAAGGATTTCTTTAAACATTGATCTACGTACAATTACCCAAACTCACCGTAAAATTTGCTTTCTATGTATGTTTCCAAATATCAAGCTTGCTACTATTATATATACATGCCGCCCAAATATTTATATAGATCATATTTAATATAATATAATCATAGAGAAAGTAGTTATCGAAATTTGTTATCTAATGTAAAAACAAAGACTGACACCATTTATTATATCAATGCTCCCTCTATGATTGGTTCTGTCTACATCGATTGGAAAAATGAAAACTAGTGTGTATTTATTTCAGTTGACAGAACGGGCACAAACCCGGAAGCGAGCCATTGAAGAAATAAATAATAATATATGAATTGTGTTATATTCGTATTCTAACCATGACCAATTTCAGAAAATATTTCATTCTTATA
>QLNU02014802.1:156095157-156113636 GCA_006491805.2 Dysdera silvatica | reverse complement strand
TCCTCCAATGAGAAAATCCTCTCGATCTCTCCAAGGGGTGGCGGTGCCTACATGCTTTCCCCCATTTCCCAAGCCCTGTAATAACTTGAGAAAAGCAAGAAAAGTTAAATATCATATTCAAATTTAGCTTCCTTATAAACACTGAAGTATAGAAGGGGCCAACATAGAGCGAAGTCCTGTCCCCGCCACACGTAGTTAATAGGCAACGTATTTTTGTACGAGAAAAAGAGGAATCTTGACTTTGTGCCAGTGGAACTCGTAACGTGTCTTATGTTCAGTGTATCTATTGGATAAAGTGAAAGAAAATACAATGTTTCAGTAACGTACGCAAACATTTTATAAGGGGTTATGGATGTACTAAGAGGTGGGGAGAGTTTCATGTTCAGGGCCGGACATTAGCTGAAGCCATTCCTCTCTCCCCCAAAACCGAGCAGTTTTTAAACACAAAAAGATAAAAATATTACTACTGATAGGTTGTACGAAAAGTGCTCACGAACTTGATTTACAACTTTGTAATAATTTTATGAAAGACGCTGATTGGAGCATAGCTTGCCTACCCTCTACCCACAAAAAAAATAAAATTAATTGATGAGCTTCGGAACCATTGATTAGTTGTAATGTCATCAATCAGATAATAACAATTATTAACGCTGTATTAGGGTAAAAGGTCACTAAATTAAAAATTTACAGGACGGTGCATAAGCATTCCCAGAAAGTGGAAGGGGGTGAGGTTTATTTCAACCCACAATCCAGAAAATTAACCATGTTAAAAAAAATGCACGCTAACACTTAGGCGATGGGGGTCAAACCCCCGCAACCCCCCCCCCCACCGTTAGGATAGGCAAATGGGACGATGTCTAAATGTTCTCTAGTGCATAATATTTGAATGCTGAGGTTTTTTATATTTATTAATTAGGGAGAGATTTAAGAAATAGCGATGGGCCGCCAATTCTAACAAACTGTTTATCACCGAGCGTAAGAATACTGTAAATTTTACTTTTGTTGTTTGTAACACGGTGAGGGTAGTTCTCAAAGGGCATACTGGACAGTTATATTGGGCTGCAGCATATTGGGCTTACCCTTTTTCTGATAGTATAGAACCAATGAAAAGGTTTTCTCGGAAAAATAAACAACACAGTTGTTACTCGTTAGCGCCTATTGGTGAAACTAGTCCAATCAGTGAACATATGGCTATTTCAAAAATGTTTCGTGGGTGCGGTGGATTGAACTCACCCTGTATAGTGTTCTTTTTTAATATATAACGTAAGTAATTATTAAATAAATACTGTATGAGCATTTTTGGATAGCATACAA
The DNA here is from genome assembly GCA_006491805.2 of Dysdera silvatica. Classification (NCBI taxonomy): domain Eukaryota; kingdom Metazoa; phylum Arthropoda; class Arachnida; order Araneae; family Dysderidae; genus Dysdera; species Dysdera silvatica. The sequence continues at coordinate 156,112,322 of QLNU02014802.1, read as the reverse complement.
TAAAAAGGAAACTCCATTAAGAAATTATGTTTTAATATTTACTAAAATCATTCGCTAGTGAAAAATTAAAAATTAATAAATTATTAGGCGTTTCTGAGTTTTTCTTCGTGAAAATTAATTATTTCATTTATGACCCCACAAGCAATTTTCTTAAGTGCATTCTCAAATTTAACAGATGCTGTTCTCAGTGATGCTCAAGCTCCCAGATTGGAGATAAGGAGTAAACAAACCTAAATTCCACGATATCGAAAATATTTAATGTAATTAAAGACATATTTGCATTAGAATTACCTTGAAATGAACTAACGCATTAGGACATTAGATTTTCTGTTTTATTATTTGCTGCCCCTTTTTTCTTTACGGACAGAAAAAGTATTTATAATTAATCATTACTCATTTTTTTCCGTCGTTTTCGAACAGCCTTATCTGTTTATTGGCTAGCTTAAAGTTAATTAACTAAGATTGGATTCCGCCAAACTTTCCTGAACTCCGCTTTTTGGCGTCGTGGTGAAGTTTTTGGCTTTTTTTTAGCGCATTAACTGGGTTTTGGCTATAAAAACTCGGTCGGCTTGCTTATTTGACGAATATTAGCAAGGATTTCTGCTATGAATAATTACAAAGATTGGTTATTTTATGTTATAACAACTTTCATGGCATGCCTCTCGTGTTGTTTTTATGCCGTTTTTCCTCATTAATTTGATCCATCTAAAATAAATACTGAAACTAATAAGATTAATAAGAAATAATGTGTTTCCTGTTTGGTAGCTTGGAAAAAACCGCATATTGAAATTTATGGCTTGCATTCTTGTCATATTCCAGTGTAGACTAATGCACGCTTTATACTTCCCTTTTACAACAAGTAAACGTTGACATTCTTGATGCCAAAGTGCACTTTTTACCCTTATTTGTAAATAACTGATTGTCTCAAATCTAGTCAAACAATTTGTGACGTTTTATATAAATCGAACACTACGCAGATTAAATTAAACAATAATATAAATCAACGTTTATTGGCGTAGTGATACCAACGCCGATGGTATGGCGTGATTAGATGGTGAAACGTTCGAAAGAAAATAAATATTTCTGCGTTCGGTGGGACCTGAACCCACGACCTTCCACGTCATAACATCGGCGCTGGTATCACTACGCCAATAAACGTTGATTTATATTGTAATTTGTGACATGTGCTCTGTACCTCGTATTATATGAAAACTAGGTTAGTTGACTAGAGATTGTTAATGATATTTATTGAATCACTGTTATGAATATTATTTCGTGGGAGAAACTAGATTTTCAGATATTCTAAACTTTCCATTGACTAGTAGATCTTAGATTATATAATTATCTGGAAACATCAAACTCCCATCACAACTGTTTGGAGAACAAAATTTTAGAATAGTATTTAAATTATTATGTAAAGGAAAAAAAGCATTAAGCGTTTAACGAAAGGTGGTTTCTTCTCCCTCAGAAACTAAAAGTTTGGGTTCAAATATATTAACATTGCATAATTATAAAAAACGCCACCGAACTCCAGTTAAATATTTAATTAGGGCATTTAATCTCGCACAGAAAACCAAACCAAATGCCTAATGTGACCACCTTTGGGACTGGTTGCAACGGTCGCCATAGAAAGGCAGTCACTAAACACGGCAGACTTTGGTATGGGAAAGACTAAGTCCCAACCAGTTCTCTCTTATAAAAAACTGGTCACTTTATTCAGGTGGTCACTTTACCAAGGCTGTCTCTTTACCAGGTCCCACTGTACAGTGCAGTCGCATCAAAAATTGTAGTTTCTTTGCTGTACATTATTTAATTTTAATATAAACCAATATATGGTATTTAAAGAATTAAGTTAAAACCACATATAATCCTCATGCAAACCTCATTTTTTACACTTCTAAGGTTGTTCGCTTAAGGTCCGAAATAGTGGTTTATTAGAAATAGGGTCTAAAGCAATTATACCTGCGTGACGTACAATGCAGATACGCATTAATGATTAATTTTATTGGATGTTAGAAGCCGTAGTCGGTTCAAGAACATTAGCTAGAATTGAAATTTTAGATGTTTCGTGAACTTGAGAAACGTGCCATTTACGTGCATACCTTTTCCCCTGCAAATAATTCACAATCGGAACAAATTCTACCACCTTAAATACTTTCTCCGTGCGCAACAAAAAAGGAGGCAATTAATCATGATTAAAAAGACAAAGAACGCCATAGGATGAAAGGGAAAAAATTTGGGTAATAAAACCAGGGCGTTCAAGTTTAGTTAAGCCGGGGAAGATGTTCTCGTTGCTGTTATCCGTAACCATCTTCAGGTTGCTATAGCAGCAGCGGGGTTCCCAACTCTTGTAACAGGAAGAGAACCAGCAGGGAAATGGCTAACAAATGAGAATAGATACCTCATTTATCATTTTAAAAGCCACATGTTTTGGAATCGGGCAATACTTAAGCCTAGAGAGTTTAGATCCAATTTGTCTCCATCTGTCAGCTCGCTCTTGTTGGATCCATGTTCCGAAGGAGGATCATTGAATTGTTGGGTATAATGCATTTGCAAGTTTAGTCGCCCCGCAGTAATAGTTAGCTGACGAGAGGCATCCCTTTCCGCTCAATTGTAATTACAACCCTTTACATGCAAAGGTTTATGATATTTGTGGCTGAATAGACACTCCTGGACGTGTACTGGGAATACCTTATTGGCCTGGAGAGTAGTAGTTGTTGGCAATCGGACAAGTTTAATTGGAAGTTCGGGATACCCGACAATTCAGAAAGATAAAGGGACGGGGCGAACGGTTTCCTTATGACTCCCCAGGGCGTTCTGAATGAAGCTCCATTCTTTTATTTAACCTTATGATTTTATTATAGGCCCAGGGTTACTTAAACTTCAGTATTCTCCGCTTTAGTGTGCATCAATGGGAACACTAAACAGACTCTCGTAAACATAAACGTATATTAAATTCTGAGTTGTCTATTCATTTACCATTCTTTCAGTGAAAATGAGTGCATTTGCTAGCAAGGCTTCTTTTTGCAGAAAGAAAGATGGAGAGAGCAAATATTTACAATCATATTAAGCGAACATATCCACTATTAATTTTATCTTGGAGTGGATGTGCTTTGGAATATGATAATCTATTTTTATTTTATTTTCCTATATATAGGTGAGCGAAATTTTATTGAAAAAATATTTTGCGTTGGTTATTATTCAAGAAATAACATATTAAAATTAAATATTATTGATGCAATTAACTAATATTTTCGAAGTAAGATATTAGATATGTAATATTTAAAATTTTGTCGAAATGCGCTTGGAGAAATCATGAGGTTATTACTTTGAACGGGAAATATTTAGGGAGTATGTCGAAAGAGTCCTGGACGCCAAAATTAATTTGAATGGTAGCCGTAATAAATTCAGTTCATAATAATTTTTTTCATCAGTATTTATCAATTTCTGCAAACAAAACTTCCACGTGTATAATACTATAAAATGATAAAAATATTTTTGGAATTTTTCACACTTTATAAGTTCATTCAATACTGTGCACATAACCATAAAATTGCACGAAAATGGTTTAAAAGTTTAACATACATTTTGAGTAGCTATCCTTGTGCTCTAGCGGTAAGCCATTAACATCCAAAAATATGATAAATTAGCTTCTAAGGTATTATAAACAAGTTTTTCAATCTCAAAGGATATATACAATTTTCCATCCATCAAACTACCCAGCAATTTTGGCTAGTGCACCCATTTTTACAATGTTACCCGAGTGTATGCGCTAATCAAATTTTGAATTGATTAAATCACGATGAAACATCAAAAACAAAATTTTTTAAATATTATATAAAATTTTCTGTGCCAATGTATAAATAGCTCAAGCTAATTTTTTTGTTTTAGGAGAAAAAAGGGATGGGAACGGCATCCCTTTTTCTCCTAAAACAAAAACACGTTAGCCTGACGTACTTATACGTGGGTGCCGAAAATTATTTTATAATAAAATCCCCCACGAAAACTCACAAGAAATTTGCAAGTAGCTTTGTGTGTTGACCATTATTTCGCTATTATGTTATTCCAGAGAAGCATCATAATAATATCTTTCATACTTTTTAAACTCAAGAAATGAAACCTTGGAAGCAAAATTTGCAAAAACCGTTTTAGTCGCCTAAATATTTTTTCCACACCTGCCATTTGTTTGTAGTTTTAGACTACAAAGTAAATAGCCAGTCATCAAGTTCAAATGACTATTAGTTGTTCATCAAGAATATGACACAAGCATACATCCACCGCTGGCGTAGACAACGAGTTTATGGGGTCACCATCGCCCATTAAGATGTAATACTGTAAATTTACACATATGAATATATATGGGATTTTAGCTCTGTAATCCCCCTTCCTTACAAGCCTGTAATCAGACTCTCTTTATAAATTTCATGCATATGCGGGTGACACCCATGCAACATCCTAATCAACAATGAGCAAGGTGTTCTAAGGTCATGACTAGCCTAATTGTGTTATAGGTTTATTGATCAAGATAGAGCCGAAGTTTCCAAGGGTGTGTGGTCGCTGGCTTAGTTTGAAACAATAGCGACTCATAACATAGAAAAGCAACGTTTATAAGCGTAGTAGTAATTGTATTGATCCAATTTCAACCCGTTTCTGACGGACTGTGAATAAAAAAAGTAATGACATGTTCATGGAATTTCTACTACGATTTAAATACGATATATATATATTGTCTTTGGATTTCACGTAATGAAATCTTTATATTCTGTTTCGGTTTTGGTTATATTTAGATCTTAACTTTTAACTTCGTTTACTCGCAATTTCAGCTTCCGTTGTGCCTCCTGCCTTATGTTTTCACATGGCATATCATCATCACAAAAATGTTTGCTTTCAGAAACTTTTCCTTATACGTCTAAAGTTAGCACATGTACACTAAAATCTCTTTTAACGGCCACCTATATTCAGCGGCCACCTACCTTAATAGCCATTTTTCCTGGAAACGGATTTCTACACCCCATAGACCCAGTGCTAAATTTATCTCCATTCGTAGACAACCTCTCTGAGCAACCACTTTTTCACTAAATCGACAATGGTCGCCTTAGGGAAGTTTTACTGTATGAAGGATAATTTTTTATTTTAAAGGTAATTCATTCATTTCACATTTATATCCACTACATATACCACATATTTCAATGCATTCGATTCATTACGTGCTTACATCCATTAGACACACATATTTGTGGTCAAACAAGAATACTTAAGGAAATTATATTCACATTGGGCATTCCCGTCAGACCCGTGAACATCTGTTGGAAGGAAAACCAGCTCCAATGTGCCAAGTGTGCAATGAACCCATCAGTATTTTACATATTTTAACTTAATGCCCTTATTTTAACTTTAGTCGTACTCTAACATTTAGCTCTTCATCACACTCTAACATTTTAAACGACCATGCTGACCACACACACGTCTGCGACTTTTCACAAAGAACTGGATTTTACAACATTCTTTGATTTTACAATATTTGGCGTAGTATAACACGGATGCCCTTGCGCCATAAAAAATGAAACAAATAATTAAGGCTTTTGTGAAACGAGTAAAGGCGTTGAGATGGCGCAGTAATAACGCGTTTGTTTTTCCAGCAGAAAACTTGTGTTAAGATCAAAATGGAACTGGATACGGTATTCTTTGCGTAATCATAATCCGGGGTATGATTCCATTACAGAAACATATAAGAACCTTCGTAAAACTGTAGATCATGGCGCAGCAGATCCTCATCTATCCTGGAACAATAAACCCCGAACGAAACAAAAACGGAGCATGAATACCTACATCTGCATGCGACAAAACAAAACAATTATGCGTTTCAAGATAACGGTCTGAAAGTAACGGACCCTATAACAGGAGTGTGCTTGCGATGTATGCTAGTAACTACTATATGAATATAATCGTCCTAACTAGCGCCATTACTAGTACAAATTGAACTCATACTCGAAAGATGGCATAGCGGTTTGGACAAATCCTTCCAGATGTGCATTGCTGGCGGATTCGATCTGGAAAACAATAAAAAGAGAAACGGAAACTCGGCTTAAGTGTTTCCGGGGCAGATCTGTCCTTCTGTTTCCGGAAGATGGACAATTAATCATATCTTCCGTTCTGTGATGGGTATTTACAAGCGATGCCTCATATTTCACCATCACATGTCAAGAAGGGTCTTTTTTTTGCTAAAAGTTCTTGAGAATGATTATAAGTTATGATTTATAGCTTCATCTATTAAACATTCCTCCATATTTTAAACGAAGCATTTTAAGACATTTGAAGTGCATCTATTAAAAATTTAACTCTTTTCGTCAAATAACAATTATGTGTTCTTGACACGAGGTCGAGGATCTTTAGGTCTATGACAATAGGCAATTGAAACACTAATTCGTCCATTTGTTGTAATGTACGATGATAATAAAATGTAATTTGTAATTGTTTCCTTCAAAATTGAATTTGAACGTCAATTCTGAAATTATCTTCCGAATAAACGGAAATATTTTATTGCCTAATGAAATGAACAGGCCACATTTCACTGTTATTTACAAAGCTTCCTGTCGAAATTAAGGTATTTTCCAAAGAAATAATTATATACATTTCCTGAAGTTTATAATTTCCGGTGAGTTTTACAATGTATCATTGATTGTCAAATAACACAATGTATTTTAAACCTTTTGAAAATATTATGCTTCCTTATGTCTTGACCCCGACGAAAGCAATTTCATATGTCTAAATTTATGCAATAGTGTTTAATATTACTGCATTATTTTCGTCTGTCTTAGGAATATAGCTTGAAACTTGAAAATCTTGACGAATAACTTCCTCAATCTTCATATATAATTTCTTCAATTGCTAATGTATTTATATTATATGAATGTATATTAATTAACATTAATTAAAACAAATGAAAAATAAATGAGAGTTATTATTTTAAGGCATTTTAAAGGAAGAAAAGAATTGTATGACACATAACTTTTTTTATCTTTCTACTAATATAATTATTAAATCAAACGACAGGAATAACATATAACACCTGTGTAAAATACATAAAAAGTCATTAATTTATGAACTTCTAGACATTGATTTACTAATTAAAGTTGTAAACTAGACTTCTATAAACGCAATAGATCATTCTACCGAATTAACCATTAATATTAACTTCATGTGTAATATCAATATATTTTACTTTATGTTTCGTTCAGAAAGTTTAATTCCAAGAGTTTAACACGATGATTTCGTATAAAAATGTCTTGATTTCTTGACGCTTGATTGCAATAGCCAATATTTATCTGGGCACGATGTCGAAGGATCTCAGAAACCGACATGCCTATGTATATAATAATGATGTGAGACTCATTGCGCGTAAACATTATATAAAATAAAACACATAATCACAGTTTAAATTAATAAAGGGGTTTATAGCTATTTCAGAAGCACATTTAAATCTCCTTTCGTCAGAACCCCAGTTATACCTAGTTATACATATCAACAATACACTAGTTATATTATTAATACATAGTTATTTTAACTAGGTTCTGAAGATAAAAGCCTAAACGTACTTCCTCTAAATATATATATAAAAGTTTTCCTCGCCCATTCTTGGCGGAAACAGGCTTTGGGACGGGCAGAGCGCCATGTTCCCAAGCCTCTTTTTACATCACTTCTTAATGTGCCATGTCTAGAAACTTCCTGACAATGTGACACGTGTTTAGGATTGTGGCTTTTTGTATTTCAATGTAGGTGTTTGGGTCAATGTTGAGTATCTCCAAATTCGTCGCAAGCGTTTTTGGTACTATCCCTGTTGCTGAGATGACTAACGGGATGATGAGGATCTTTTCCATACCCCATATATCTCGTACTTCATGTCTGAGATCTTGGTACTTGGTGATTTTCGTTGTGTAGGTTGTCTGTATGTTATTGGTGTTGGGTACTGCTATGTCGATTAAGTACGTGGTCTTATTCGATTTATCCAGTAAAGCTTGTGTGTTTCGTTCTCATGCACGGTCTCTGGCTCATATTTGTAGTACGGGCATTTTTCTGTCAGAAAGCCAGCATTCGCTGCCAATTTCTGGTGGACTATTTTCGCTACTTGATCGTGTCTATGTTTGTAGTCTGACTGCGCAAGGATCTTGCATCCTGCCATCACGTGTTGGATTGTCTCCGATGCCGCATGACAGTGTCTGCATTTGTCGCTTTCTATGTCTTTTCTCTGGATGAATTTCTGATTGTTCCTTGTTGCGATCACTTGGTCTTGGATGGCTAGCATGAATCCTTCTGTCTCTGGCTGGAGAGTGCCTTTGGCCAGCCAAGAATTTGATGCCTTTTTGTCAACGTGTGGTTGTTGCAGGTCATTGTAGTGCCTGCCATGTAATGGTTTTCCGGCCCAAGTTCTCAGTTTCTGTTCGTTGGCTGTTTCCAGGACACGCTCTTCGGTACTACACAGGTTTAGTGGCGTGTAATTTGCATCTGCTTGTATTATGGCTTGGATGAGTGGCGATCGGGGACTCTTCAACTGGAAGTATTATATATATATATATATATATGTATTGTTAATGTGGCCTGCAAAAGGGTTGCATTGGGAAAGGAATCACTGGAATGGCCCAGGCTGCCGTTTGTTATTGACCTTGGCAACGTATAATGGACGATCCCTTGCTTCTGAAGCAAAACTTCAGGAATTGGAAGAAGAACTTGACAAGATCAAATGGGACATTGTAGGACTCAGTGAAGTTAGAAGAAAAGGTGAAGAGTTGGTGGAACTTAAAAGTGGACATTTGTTTTATTATAGAGGAACGGAAACTGGAAGAACAAGTGGTGTTGGCTTCTTAATCAACAAAAGAATTAAAGACTACCTTCTTGAAGTCGAAAGCACGTCAGATCGAGCAGCGAGGCTCGTTGTTCAACTAACCCAGCGATACCAACTTCAGATAGTACAAGCATATGCACCAACATCAAGCCATACCGACGAGGAGGTTGAGGAATTCTATGAAGAAATCAAACAGCTACATACCAAGGGGAAACAACACATCAAACTCATCATGGGAGATTTTAATGCAAGAATTGGACAACAGGAACAAGGAGAGACATCGGTTGGTAAATACGGATACGGGGAAAGGAATGAATGTAACATGGAAATGAGAGACAAGAAATAGAAACTGACCTGACAAATATATATATAGTATTTTTAAAAATGTAAGAAAGTTATGTAAAATTGAAATGACAGGAAATTGACAGAAATAGAGATAGCAGAAACACAGTAAAAACATTAAAACTAAAAATCAACAGAGTAACAGTAAATTAGTAAAACTTTTCACTACCAATAAGTTTAACAACTTCATGAGAAACACAAAATTACCGTTAAGTGATTAAAAACCAACAATTTGAGATAAGACAGAGAAAAGGAAAGAATTTGATGAAAATAGCATAATAAATGGAAATGAAAAATGGTCGCCGTGCGTAGGAACTTTTTCAGGGGAGGCTCCAAACACGTGGTCCTTATGCAGTGGAATGTTTCTATATGGAAAGTAGCTTAAGCTAAAAAAATTCCACGCCTCACGACATTTCAGGAGCAAAAAACGAGCCGAATTAAAACGAATAAAATTTATGAAAATGATAAAAAATTGGGGGATATACATTGGGATGCAGACGGAATAACGATACAGCGAACAAGGTGTGAACAAAGTTAGTCTTAAACGGAAAAGAGCGGAGGGGAGGGCAACAGGGCAGCAGAGTTGCCAGCCTAAAGCTAAGGAAGCCAAAAGCGTTAGGAAAGCCTCCAAAATGGACAGATTTCAGAGCAATCTTTTTGTTTTTTGGAAGCTATTAAAAAATAAGCAATAAAACGTTCCGGTATTAGATTGCCTTTCAGTCTGCATTCAAGCAATTTAATAGCTTCTAAAACGCTTGAGTCTTCAAATTCTGTGGGTTCTTTTTAATTGAGAAATAATACTATTTGGCCCTGCGGTGGCGCAGTGTGGTAACGCGTTCTCCTATTGCGCGGCTAATCCGGGTTCGACTCCCAGCAGTGCAAAAAGAACGCTTACTCAGAGATCTCATAAAGATCGCACTGCTCACTGTAGTCCGGGGTTTGGTTCCCTAGGCCTTAAGAGGTTCGGATTCCTCGGAAAACAGTAGGTCCCGGCGCAGCATGACCACTGTAGTCTTTGAGCCGTAAAACCAAAAAACAAACAAACAATAATAATATTGTGTTTACTTTGATGCTTACATTAGATTCGAAACTAGAAAACGTGATCACTTTTAACGGGAAATCCATTCTTTTGTCATAGATGCAAGTCCTTGCATTGGAATCTTTAACCAGTTCTATATGGAGATCTAAAAAATTAAGGTAATTTCCATTGTTTGTCTTCTTCAGTTTGAGATCCCTAGGATAGATTACACTGTCCAGTTCATGGAAATCTGGACGGTCGAAAAAAATAATGTCATCCATATACCTAAAGGCTGTAACATCCAAATGCCTTTGTTTTTGCTCATGAAAGTGCAAAAAAATTAGCGAGGGAGCTAGAGAAGGAGCAACCCATAGGGATTCCATTAATTTGTTTGAAGAACTTAGCACCATTAAAAAACACGCTATCATGCAGACAGTAGTTAAATAGATTAGTCCAGCGACCTTTGTCAAGGTTAATTTCTTCACTATAATTCAAAAATAAAAAGTTCCGCAGTTCATCCATATGGTCTAGCGGCAAACTTGTAAACAGAAGCTCAAAATCAAATGTATCTATATCCCGTATATTACAGGAGATAATTTTAATATAATTTAAAACTTCTGAGCTATTGTAGATAAGAAGGAATATTTTTCCTATAAAAAAAATTCCACAAAGTGTGAAAAATTCTACAAAGAAGCACTTATTACAGAATACCATTCCAACTCCATTTTTAAAAACTGTCTGGCGATAATAATACATTTAAAAAAACGTGTTATTGCCCGCACAAGAGATTGAATTTACCTATTGGCCGTTTCAATTTTTCGTACCTTTTCATCAATGTAAAATTCCATAAAAAGCCCGTTGGTTTGCAAGTCATCTGCGCAGAAAATTATAGTTCTTTTGCATACTGCTTATGCGCAGTGATACTCTTTTCTTATTTCTATAACGATATCAATACGAATAACACAAAACAGTGATTTTTTTGGCTCTTTCTCCCGAATGCATGAAACAATTTAATTTTTTTCCATAGAAATATTTTTTTTTTACGCTGTTTAAAATGATATATCAGAACATTGGGTGCCGTTTGAAAATTTAAAGTTAAGAGGATGCCTAGAGGTTGAGGGTGCTGAATAAAAAATCCTTTTATATTAATTTTAGACCTTCCCCAGGAAATAAAAATTGACGTGTTTGTTTTGTTTTTTTTTCAAATTTCTACTCAACTCCTATCAACAGATATGTATGGTGTTACCTTCTCAACTGCGCACATGGTATATGTATATATATGTATGTGTGTGTGTGCGTGTGTGTGTAAAATGCAATTTATTAAAAAACGCACCTTTTCCATAGATGTAATTTATGGCACTTCGTTGGCATTTGACGTCTGTTTTATGAGACGTTGAAGGTTTCGTCTCCCATTAACTGCTTATCTCTCAATCATTAGCTTATCAGCGAGTACGTTATATCCTTTGACAAACGTTTCGACACATGCTCAAGGATTCTCCGGAAACTGTCATTTGGGTGCGATATGCGTCTCCAATTCCCAATTCAAAGTGATTGAAGACACAACTGCATCCATCAGACCGTGAATCCTCAATTCACACACCAAACTTGGATGACAGGTGTACCGATATATCAGGTGGCACAAGATATCTACACAGTAATAAGGTTATATGCATGAACTGATATTTCAAACACTAGCTGATTGTACTCCTTGTGGACAGCGAAAGTTTTTCACGCAATAAAAATATTTATTGTACACAAATCTTCCTATTTTTTTCATTACAGTTACCTCCGTCTTTGCGGTCGCTTTCCAAATGGACCATCCTAATTGGAACGTTACATTACAATTTTGTAAGACAGCTGTGTTTAATATCAAATCATGAGTAACCAAACCGAAGAATCAAATCCTGAGTACATTTTAGTATAATCCTGGGAGTCCAAATCATGAGTACATTTTAGTATAATCCCAAGTATCCAAATCATGAGTATATTTAAATCTAGGGAACAAAGATAATTCATTTTGTATTCGATACTCCCGTGTATATTTTAGCTTAGGTAGTAGAAGTAAATAGTTATTTTATATATAAACTAAATTTTTTGCCGTTGTTACTATTCTGAGAAATATTTAAAAAGCTAACTATAACTATTCAGGAATATCTAATAATCTCACCATAACTATTCAGGAATATCTAATAATCTCCCCATAACCGTTTAGGAATATCTAATAATCTCCCCATAACCGTTTAGGAATATTTAATAATATCACTATAACTATTCAGTAATATCTAATAATATCATTATAGCTATTCAAGAATATCTAATAGTGACATTATAACTATTCAGGAATATCTAATAATATCACTATAACTATTTATGAATATCTAACAATATCATTATAACTGTTCAGGAATATCTAACAATCTTACTATAACTATTCAGGCATATCTAATAATCTCTCTATAATCTCACCTACAAGTACTCACTAGCAATGGTTAACACACATGGCCAGCAAGGCAGAGATTTTGTAATTTTTAATAATAACTGACATGATATAAGTAATTGACATCATATTTAAGAAAACTACATTTCATACGTAAAACATCATATTACGTGAAAGAATTCTACGTATTTTTTATAAAAATTTAGATATTAAATATTTCACAGGAGGAGATCATATATTTGAATGAAGGGAACTATAATAGACCTGTGCTTCTCTTCGTATGCATTTAGTTTCTCCGAAGGAAATGCATTTTTACGGTAGACACACATTCTTTGCCCGAAAAAATCAATATTTCCCCCTTTATTTTGAATGACACATTGACAGTTTCTAAATAATCGAACCTTTGAAGCAAGGGGGATATGAAAATTGTTTGAGCGAACAAAACAGATATATTATTTTTATAAAACGACAGACAAAATAAAATATATTTTTAGAATATATTTGCATAGGCTTACATTTATAACTCTTTTACTATATCAAATTTATCATTCTGAGTATTTGTATATGTCAATTTATAAAAATATGCATGTTTATGACAAAAAATATAATATAGTAAAGCAATATTTTTGTAATTAGTAACGTTTCTCAATATCTTGCAATTTATAAAACTTTACTTATTGAAATGCATGTAGCTCGAGGGTACTAAAAGTATTCTGGTCTCCTACTTCTCTATAAAAAATTTAAAAATTATTTTAAAATGTTCTTGTCTTACGTTAGATCTTATCAAACTAAAGAATTCAATTTATATCAACGCCCCCACAATTCCGCTCATATTCAGCTGAGGTCTTTCTGTCGCTGTGACCTTGCTCATCCATATATATATATATATATCATCATCATATTCAACCATTATCTATCCACTGCTGGATGAAGGTCTCTCCAAATGCTTTCCACACAAGTCTATCCTGAGCAATTCGCTTCCACGTCACCCCAACCTGTTTTCTTATTTCATCCACCCATCTAGTTTGAGGACGTTTTCTAGGTCTTCGGTGGTCTCTTGGAATCCAGTTCAGAATTTCTGTTGTCCATCGTTGATCAGTTCTTCTTGCAATATGCCCAGCCCATCGCCATTTCAGCCCTTTTACTTTAACAATGATGTCCTCTACTCTAGTTTGCTCTCTCACCCAAGTGTTTCTTTTTCGATCTCTCCTAGTTATTCCAAGCATGCACCTCTCCATGCTCCTTTGCGTTGTCTGTAACTTTCGTATTGCTCCAACTGTTAGACTCCATGTCTCTGATCCATAAGAGAGGACTGGCAATACACACTGGTTGAAGACCTTTTTCTTTTAGACTATATTAGACTATTTTGAATAATCTACGCGTAGTTTTTGTGAATAATAATTGTCTTTGTGCTGCATCTTCATTAGTTGTTCATAATTAAATTGTACAGTCCGGAAAAGTAGTAATGTTTAATTGTGTGTGTGTGTGTGTGTGTGAGACATTAATAATTCCTGGTCGCCGCATTGTTGACGGTTTTGCTAGGTAAGCTAAAAAGTTCATTTGTTTTTGGTAAGTCGACCCGGAGATTTGGTAATTTACCAGCGTTATGCGTGCTTATTTTTTTAAAGTGAAATTCCACGAATTTCGGCTAATACAGTGTGTTTCTATTTTCGTTGTGCTGTGGTCATGGTTGGCGACCCAGCATTTTCTTCGAAATAAGTGAAGGAGTGTTCGGAGTGAACAGGGTTCGTATTTTTTAAATAAATTGGTACATTAATTTTAATTTTAATAACATTATTTAATAATTTTGTGAAAATTTATGTTATTTCTGTCCTCTTGTTTCTGTTCCCTGTTTTGATTTTTTGTTTGAACTTGTGGGTTTTCAGTTGTATTTATGGATAAATTGAAAACTAATAAGCGAGTGCTTAAGACATCGCTTACAAAACTGAGGTAAAATATGGAATGTGAAACCTTTGGGGAAGATAAAGAAAAAGCAGTTCTATTCAAGTCAAAAATTGTGGATTTGGAGAAAAAGTTTAATGACCTTTTTGATAAAATTTTTGAATTGTGTAAGGATGAAGAATTTGATACGTTTTTGTTGGAGTCTCAGGAACCCCAGGAGGTCATTAATAATTTGAATTTAGTAATCCAAGGCATTAAAAATAAAGCGGAACCTGAAATAAAGATAGTTAATACACAGGAAGCTGTAAATGTGAGGCTTTCCGAGTTCCACATTCCAAGTTTTTCTGGGTGTTCGATTATAGATTGGCTCTCCTTTAGTGATTTGTTTTGGGCAAGTGTTGGTCAAAATAATGAAATTTCACGGGCACAAAAATTGCAATATTTAAGAGGTGCTTTGGAAGGGGATGCTCTTCGCATCATTCAATCCATTCCTATTACAGATGCCAATTTTGACATTGCTTGGGGTCTGCTAAAGGTGAGGTACTCTAACAAAAGAGAACTTGTATTTGCATTGCTCAAAAGGCTATGGAGTTTGCCTCAATTGAGTACTGAAAATGCACATCATTTGTTAAATATAGTTGACAGTGCTAAGGAAATAGTTCGCTCATTAGAGAGCATTGATATAAAATAGAGAATTTCGCAACTTCAATGATAGTGTTTGTGTGAATCCAAAAAATGGACCCAGCCACAAGGGCTTGGTGGGAAAGAAATTTAAGGGATGACACTATTCCATCCTTAAATGATTTGCTACATTTTTTAACCCTTCACTCCCGAACACTGCAACAAAATAAAACTCAGGTTTTCAAGAAACCAGTGCAAAAGGTTTCTTCATTTGCATCCCAAGTAAAGGGACAGTGTGTTTTCTGTAATGGCAACCACTATGTGTATGGTTGTTCTGAATTTAAAGCATTAACAGTACAAAAACGTCATAATTTTGTGAAGAATCAAGGGCTCTGTTTCAATTGTCTTCAGAGTCACAAAGTTAATGCTTGCAAAAGCAAATTTAAATGTAAGGAGTGTGATAAGAACCACAATATGCTTCTTCATTTTGAGAAAAATCATCAGACTTCAAGCCCTACTACTTCCTTGTCAGCAGATGCAAATGTCTTCATTCCGAAGTTTACTGACTCAGACAAACCCACAACTCCTAATGTTACTGAAGCAGTTTGGTCGAATGTTTCTTCTTGTGTTTCGCACCTCGGCGTGCCAAAGCAGGTGCTCCTGTGCACTGCCTTAATCAAAGTATTAGACGCTTCAAATAATTATCAGTGTTTTCGAGCTCTTCTAGATCCTGGGTCCCAGGCCTCATTTATTTCAGAAGAGTGTTGCAACAGTCTGGGCCTACTTAGGAGAAAGGCAAGAATACAAATTGCTGGAGGCTGGAGTAAAATCGATGAAGTATCATCTAAAGAGATCTATGGGAACTACATTGCTCACGCTGGAAGAACTGTTCACACTTTCGGCACAAATAGAAGCATGTCTTAACTCAAGACCACTTTGCCCATTGTCATGTGATCCAAACGACCTTTCACCATTGACACCAGGTCACTTTCTGATAGGTTCGGCACTGACCGCAATTCCTGAACCAGATCTATTGGTTCTTTCACTATCTCATCTTGGGTGCTGGCAATCAGTTCAACGTTTAGTGCAACAATTTTGGAAGAAATGGAGTGGTGAATTTCTCTCAAGATTGCAACAACGGCCAAAATGGTGTATTTCGAAGACCAACATAGCAATTGGAGAGTTGGTGCTTATAAAAACTGAAGTACTGCCTCCATTGAAATGGAAGCTAGCCCGTGTGCTCGAGGTGCATCCAGGTAAAGATCAAACAGTCAGAGTGGTCACATTAAAAACTGATACCTGCATTTTGAAACGTCCTATTACTAAAATTTGTAGACTGCCATTGGATTAGTTGTCAACTTTTTTGAATTTATGCCATATTCATTTGTGTGGTTTTTTGGTTGTTTTTTTGAAACTTTCTATTGTGTATTTTTGAAACTTTCTATTGTGTATTTTTGAAACTTTCTATTGTGTATTTTTGAAACTTTCTATTGTGTATTTTGAAACTTTCTATTGTGTATTTTGAAACTTTCTATTGTGTATTTTGAAGCATTCTATTGTATTTTGAAAATTGTAAACCATTTGTGATTTTGTGTCCTAAGTACTGTCCCTTCGCCCACTCTCTGCCACTGGAGGTTTGTTGAAACCCCAGAAGGGTTTCAAGGTGGGAGAATGAAGAATCGGTTTGAACTTTGTTCGGTCGTTCACGTGATCGGAAGTTACTCCGACGGCAAAGGTGGGGGCGAAAGTCAGTCAGTGTGTTTATCACAGTTGATCAGGAAGGTTGTCTTTGTGGTTCGCTCCACGAGCGAATAATCTACGCGTAGTTTTTGTGAGTAATAATTGTCTTTGTGCTGCATCTTCATTAGTTGTTCGTAATTAAATTGTACAGTCCAGAAAAGTAGTAACGTTTAATTTTGTGTGTGTGTGAAAGTAATAATTCCTGGTCGCTGCATTGTCGACGGTTTTGTTAGATAAGCTAAAATGTTCAATTGCCTCTATTGGTC
>QLNU02014802.1:156076257-156095057 GCA_006491805.2 Dysdera silvatica | reverse complement strand
CTAAAAAGATATTTTCTGGAATGAAAAGGAAACTGAAAATAAAATATGAATAAGTTATTAAAATGTAAGGAAAAATTATTAGCCAATTTATGATAAATTTTTACTGCGTTTAAGATTAATAAGGATAACCTGACGGTAACCTAAGCAGAAATTTATGGGGAAATTGTTTTTTAGTAAAGTAAAAAAAATATCCAAGATTGTTAGTGGTATCCTTAACATCGTTACATATTTTGAATGTATGAACACAATGTGTAATCAAAATATTTCGTTGAACACCTATAGAGATATTGCTGTTCCATTTAGTGAGGAAGTTCACCTTGAAATTAAAACAACTACATTTATCAAACATGGTGCAAATTGACGTGGCCTTTAACAAAAGTAACTTTCAAATCGAGGAAGTTTGCTTTGGTACTATTATCAGAAATATTTTTTAGTGTAAGCTCTTCGGGGTATATATATCAAGGTGTTTAACGATGAAACTGTGGTTATGGAAAGTTATATGTCATCTTTGTATCTAAATACATTACACAAAACAACGCTATTATTTTTTTTCATAGTGATGTAGAAATAAATCCGCTAAAATAAAATGAATGTTGCATCCTTGTGAAAATCCGCATATTTGTTTATAGATATGCTTACCTTCAGAAATGTAAGTATTGAATTAATTTTTTACAATTTGGATATATGCATCTTATTATCTGGATTTCTCTATCGAGTTTCCCTACATCAGTAATTGGTTTTCTCAAATTCCGTGTGTTTGCTATTTATAGCAAATTTCCAACGACATTCTTGGTAATTTTGCTATCCTTGAGAAAGACTATAATATCCAAATTTTCAATATATGGTTCAAAGGGTTCTAACGTGAGCAAAAAACTGTGTACATGTTTAAATTTAATGTTCCCAATATTTCGTTTAGGAATTTCCATCTTAAGTAAGAACTTCCATCTTAGAAAATATATGCAGGGCCCTATCTCGAAACTCTTTACAGGGGGCTAAGAGTTCGTCAATATTTCGGTATGTTTTAGCAGCGTTTTTGAAAAGCGTGATGCGCTAGATATCTGCAATATAGACGCACACATGAGAAGTTAATTGATTAATAATTGGGAACGACTTGATTCTAAAATAATGGAAAAGACTTTTGATGGCAGGTTAGTTGATGGTTTATTAATGAATTCAAGGATAATTTAACGATAAATGGCAGAGCTGATAAACGATGAATTTCAGGATTGCTTAAGGATGAAAAAAAGGACTGATTAATGATGAATGTAAGGATTGATTAACGATGAATTTGATGACGACTTAACGAATAATATAAGGATTGATTAACGATGTATATAAGGACAGCTCATGAAGGCGTACATCCCTGCCCCTCCCCACACTGGGATTAACAAATTTACATGAAAGTATTTATCTCTATACAGGTAGCCCTCCTACAACGCGGTACCTTTACAAAGCGTTTTCGCTCCAACGCGGTGGGAAAAACGCGGTACTTTTGCAACGCGATTTAGGAAATGTCCCTAAAAGAAATGCGCCAATCGACTCTGCTTCCTGGAAAGCTTTATTACCGGAAATGGTCAGTCGGGAAAATATTATTGAGCCAATTCAACGTGAATATAGCGCATTAAGTTGGTGTCTCCTATAACGCGATTTCCCACAACGCGGCATTTTCAAGGAACGTATTTACCGCTTTGTAGGAGGCCTACCTGTATTTGTTTTCTAGCTTTAGCCCTTCGAAAATATTTTCCAGGTTCGTTTTCAGCTGAAAACGTTTAGATATAGCACGGAATTAGGTGTTCCACACCGGAATTGGGAAAGTTTTTGCTTCCACGGTTAATGAATTTTTTCTTTGTAAGAACAAAGCAGAAGGGTATGAACAGAGAAAAACTTGAGGAACATTAAAGTAAGGGAAAAAGAAGTTTAAAAAGAAGTCTGACCGTTTGATGTTCATTACAGGGCCATAGCTTGAAGTTATTTACAGAAGAAGGGGCTCTGAATGCTACATGGTGGTTGGAGTTCCTTGATATTGTGACGTAATTTATAATTATTCGAAAAAATATAAAACACCAAATATCTAAAATATAAGCGTAAAGTATTTTAAGAAATTAATTAATTTTCAGAACTGTGTGTGCTTCGGCAATATTTGACACTTCGGCAAACAATGCATGAAACAATACATTTGGAATTTATAATTAATGTTCAAAATGTTTTTTATGAACAAATCATTTTTAGTAATTAAATTAAACTAATCCACAATTAACATTAATAAATAAAATTCTTAACATAGCTATTGCATTGAAAACTTGTGTAGAGCTACAGTAAAATTTTTATAATTTTCCTTTCATTCTAGAGTAGATAGAGACTAAATAAAACCTTTACTAAAAACATAACGTAAGCAAGTTCCACCGTAAAAATCTGTTTGAAAACATTTTTAATGTCAAAGAACAATTTCCATTGTCGCGTATAAAAATCTTAAAAATTGCAAATAAAAAATGAAAAACAAATATTACGTGTAAAACAAAATTCTACTTTGTAACGTTATTCGACTCGTAATAACTCGCGAACAGAACTCAAGCCTTTATTCAAATTAATAATAATACAGAACAAACCGAGAACATCTCAAGAACGAACTCACGAGTTATATGCTACATAAATAATATCTGTGAGCTGCGGTTTTGTAAACATAACATCCTCCTCCTTTTCCTCATTGAAAAGTTAATAGCATTGCAACCGATCCGGCTTCTTAATGCTATTTCCGTATCTGGTTACATGGTTACTGATGCTGTGGCAATTTCTAACTACAGTCTTAAACAGTCTCTCTGATTGAGGGATAGCTGCTGGTGTTGGTGAGATCGTCGAGCCGCTGGCGGCTATTGGACTATTTGTGAAGTCGTCATCGCCTCTTGGTAATACTTTACTTACCACATCATGCTTCAGGTACCAAGTGTTTCTTCTCAGTCTCAATCCATCTGGTGTCTGGATAAGAAATGACCGTGGTTAGCTCAATTGTGAGATGATTTCTCCAGGTCTCCAATCCCTGCGTGCAGTCCTGTGTAATACTTTATGACCTACTTGAAACTGAAGCGATTTCCAGAACCGCGGTCTCTGTATACCTTTCCTTTATACCTGAGTTCGATGAGGGATGAATGAACGTCCTCTACTACTTTAGGAAGTAATGACTTAGCGGTTGTGGGCAGTATTCCTTTTATACTCGTACTATATAGTCATTGTGCTGGAAAAACTAAATTTCCGAGGGGAGTGTTGCATGCATTTATCAGTGCCAGGTAGATATCCGACTTATCGGTTTTATATTTCCGGAGTAGATTCTTGGCTTCTTGCACATAACGTTCTCCTAGTCCATTAGATATTTAAGGTTGTGAACTTGAAGTTTGGACAAGAAAGTTAAATGTTTTGGAAAATGCTCGGAATTTGGACGATGTTAACTGAGTATCTTCATCTGAATCAAATAGCTCGGGAATTCCGTGTTTAGCAAACACTTCTTTAAGTGAGCGGATCACTTTCGAGGATGTGAGGTTCGAAATTTCTTTAATTTCGAATAATCCGGATTTGCCGTTGGCGATTATGAGGAAATTTTCTTGATTTAAAGTAAATATATCCATGCCGACTATCTACCAAGCTCATTCAGGTATGCGATTAAGAAGTTTAGGCTCTTCAGGCTTATCTCTTTGATGTATTTAGCAATCTCCACAGTTAGTAACGTAACGTTCAAAGTCTTCGTTCATCTTATGCCAAAACACGTTCTGACCAGCTCTGGAGAGTGATTTCTAAATTCCTAAGTGCCCTCTATGTATCTCCTTTAGAGTGTTTTCACGCAATTCCGGTGGTATTACTATCCGATCGTTAAGAAATTTTATAGCTTCATGTATTGTTAATTCGTCAAGGTATGGCCAGTATGTTTTTACTTCAGAGGTTACCTCGTTGACAATTGGTGGCCAACCATCTAGAATAATACATTTGAGTGCAGTTAATTCTTCATTCTCCCTAGTATAATTCTGTAATAGATGGACTTTGTTAGTCGACATCGGCAATATCATGTGTACTTCTAATTGCAATTATTCATCTCTTCTTTCTTCAGTTTACTGTCCCTACAAAGGGCGTATGCTATGAACATTTCAGTTCCTTTCTTATAAATAATATTAGATCTATACGTTAAGATGTTCATCATCAATCGCTGTAATCTAGGTGGGAGGCACAATGCAATGGCTTCTTCGCTATGGAAGTGACGGGCTTATGGTCAATCTCGACCGCAAGTTCTTTGTTTCCCCACACGTATTGATGGAATTTGATAATTCCAAATTTTATAGCAAGAGCTTCCTTTTCTATATGCGAATAGTTGCTCTGCGTTTTATCCAATGCCCGTGCTGCGTACGCTATCGGTCCGTCTTCTTGAAGTAAAGCTGCTCCCAAAGAGTGCTTACTTGCATCTACAGAAAGTGTTACTGGCTTGTTTACATCAAAGTATTTTAGCGTAGGTAGGTTTTTCAGAGTACTCTTTAGTTTTAAAAATGAATCCATTTGCTCTCTTTCCCACAACCATTCGACGTCTTTTTGGCACAGATACCTAAGCGAAACTGTACGTTTTGACATGTTGGGTATAAATTTTGCAAGGTATGTGACCATACCCAAGAATCTTTGCCTCATTATAACATTGGTCGGCTCCTTTATACTGTTTATGATTTCTACCTTAGACGGATCAGCCTTTAGTAATTCTTGTGTAACTAGGTGATCAAGAAATTTGACTTTATTGGATGCATAAACACACTTACTCGAATTTAGTGTTTAACCTGCTTCTTTTAATATTTGAACAACCCGCTTGGTAATTTTAGTTACTTCACTTCTTGAGTGAGAGTGGATCAATATGTCGTCTATTGCGCATTCAACTCCTTCCACTTCTTTAAGCAAGTTCTCCATTATTTATTGAAACATTTCAGGGGCGGAAGATATACCTAGCGACATTCTTAAATATTTATACCTACCCCAAGGATTTGTCATCGCAAGCAGTTTACTAGTGCGTTCTGTAATACCAATTTGCCGAAATCTTCTTTTACAATTTAATAATGAGAACCACTTTGACCCGTTAATTCTAGAATATATTTCTTCCAGGGTATTTAAAGGATAGTGACGTCTTTTAATATTGTTATTCGCACTCTTGAGTTCGATACAAAGCATGATATTGCTGTATTTTTTAATTACTACAATAGGGGAAACTGCTGGAGTTGGGGCCGTCACTGGCACTATAATGCCTAACGATTGCATTCAATCCAGTTCTTTCTTTACCTCATTTCTCGGTGAATACGGGATTCGTCTTTCAGGAACAATATCCAAGTTTGGTTTGGGTATTAAATCTACGTCACATTCAAAGCCTTTGAGACGACCTATCTTGTCTCCACTAGTGGCTGTGGTAATAAATTGCTCTGATAGGGCGCAATTCTGTATATGCTTAACTAAACCCAGTTCTAGGTACGTATTTTTAACTAAAATTGATTGAATGTGAATGACAATCAAACACTCAATAATATGAATATCGTCTTTTAATTTAAATTTTTCGCGAGTTTCACCTACTACATCAATTTTATGATTCGAAAATGACAACAATGATTTTGCGTTCGATGAGATGAGATTACCTCCAATCTTGCTTTCTTTGCAAGATCAATTTCAAGTACAATTAAAATTCTACGGGTGCCTTTTCTACTCTAGTGCCTTTACTTTGAGTTTTGCTGCTACAGTCGTTTGCTCGAGTCACCTGAGCTATATTCTTAGTTTTACAAAACTTCGCGAAGTGGTTAAAACCATGACACGCATAACACTCTTTATTAAATGCTGGGCATTCGTTTTTTTATGAATTTTAGCGCTACCGCATCTATAACATCTTTTGGGTTCATTACTCTTATCGAAATTGTTCCCTCCTGGTTTATTTTGTCTCCACCTTTGGTCTGCCGATTGTGGGTTGGGTATAATTTTACTTTTATACCCTTTCACTGCTTTTACCTTGAGTTCATTTTTCATGATACTAATTTGAGATCTAGCAATTTCGCTAGACTTACAGAATCGGGTAGCTTTATCTAATGTAAGGTTATCTACTGCTAACAGCTCTCGATCAACATCATTGTACACGCTTATTACTATCCTGTCTCTTACCAGGCTGTCGTGCAGTGCGTCAAATTCACACGATTTACTTTTACTAAGTAATGCTGTTACAAAGTCACCGAATGTAACTCCTTCAGCTTGCACTATCTTATTAAAAAGGTATCTTTCGTAGATTACACTTACTTTTGGCGTGAAATACTCATTAAACGCATTTATCAACCTCGACAATGACGACTTCGATTTACTAGGAAATGTATTATATATACTCACTGCTTCATGACCTATACTTAACATGAGAAGTGCTATTTGAACTGATGGTGGCTTGGTTTCAAGATCTATTAACATCGCATACTATTGAAAGGTTTGTAGCCAAATACTCCGGGAATCGGAAGGTCCGTTGAATCTAGTCCTAGTGAAGGTGGTGGTCGTACGTTCAAGTTAACATTAGGTCTAACTTGACCTCGACGTAGAGGCACATCCTCTTGCTGTAGAGGCATATAATCCTCTTGCCATAGAGTCACATCTTCTTGCCGTAGAGGCGCATTTTCTTCCCGTAGAGGCGCATCTTCTTGCCGTAGACGCATACTCTCTTGCTGCAGAGGCACACCCTCTTGCTCCATCTCTTCGTTATCTGCTTCCATTATGGAATACGGGTTTCGACACCATGTAACGTTATTCGACTCGTAATAACGTAGAGAAGAGAACCGAAGCTATTATTCAAACTAATAATAATACAGGGCAAATCATGAACATCTTAAGAACGAACTCACGAGTTATATTTTACATAAATAATAGCTGTGAGCTGCGCTTAAGTAAGCATAAACATAACATTTATGTATTTATGTGTATTTATGTATATTCATGAACATAGTATTTATGTATATTTATGAACATAGTATTTATGTATATGTATGAACATAGTATTTATGTATATGTATGAACATAGTATTTATGTATATGTATGAACATAATATTTATGTATATGTATGAACATAGTATTTATGTATATTTATGAACATAACATTTATTTTAATTTATTTTGAAGACAAAAAATATACCAAACAAAATTTTCCAGAGGAGGGGTGCTGAGTCACCCTGGCCCCATCCTGGATACAACCATGAATATATCTAATCAAAATTTACGAAAAACATGAGAACGAACGTAAAACCCTGTCTGCTTTGTATCAATGACTTATTTGACAGAAAGCTTTGGTTTTAACTAAGCGATCGAGAGACTGAAATAAGTTTGGAAAATAGGATATTTTTATCACTTGTGCTTCTCACTATGGCCTGTAATAATACTTTAAACTCTAATCCTACAAAATGTGCTTCCAGGTATCCGCAGGCTATATAATTCGTGGTCAATTGCAAATGCTTTCATAAGAATTACGCTGACATTAGGAACCCCAACATTATCTAAATCTGTATTATATGGACTGATAAGTTCTAATTTGAACAAAATAAATGTGGATGCGGAAACTTGGGATACTTGAATATATTAAAAAAGATTTCACACTGAAAATACTTGATCGATGCCAACCACGGACATTCGTTTACAAAAAAAAAAAAAAAAAAGCATGAGAACTAAATTTACAAGGTAATTACGAATATAAGACCTCGAAGTTGTTTCTCAGCAATTGTGTAATTGGCAGAGTGCTTGGGTAAAAACTAAGGAAACTTAGGTTGGATCAAGCTCAGGTAAAAATGTGAGACTTCTTTCGCTTTCATTATTATTTTTTTTTATTGTTATTATTAACACTAGTTATTAAAATTGTCCCTAAAGGCTTCGTGTGGTGAATCGTTTGTAGTAAGCTTAATCATCCTGCGAATAACAATATCATCCGCATTTGTCATACCTTGGTTAAAGATTACTAATTTAAGCCAGAAATCATGAATTCGAAAATTACTAATGATTTTATAGGTTGTAACAAATTTTCTTTTCAAAATTGTATTGGCTCGTATGTTCGATACGTGTCTTTCTTTTAGTGAGTTTCGATACATGTATTTATTTTGATAACTTTTAATACATGTATTTATTTTGATAACCTTCTATACATGTATACATTTGGTAACTTTCAACACTTGTATTTATTATGATAACTTTTAATACTTGTATTTATTATGATAACTTTTAATACATGTATTTATTTTGATAGATGTTCATATGTTTACCTATTTTGAAAACTTTCGATAAATGCATTTTTGTCGTTAACTTTCGATAAATGCATTTTTGTCGTTAACTTTTGATACATGTATTTATTTTGAAAACATTTGCTCCATGTATTTATTTCACAGACCACTCGCTCCATACAGAATGGCATAGGCTTCTATCATGTTTCCAAATAGTAGACTAAATTCATTTTTTTTCAATGAGTTAAATGTGTCAATTTCCAAAAGCAAGTGTAAAAATTGCATTTCTAACCCTTAAATTGAACGATAATAAACAAATGATCAGCTTTAAGTTCAGACCCAAATGCATCTCATTGTAATAAAATACCGATCCATTTCCCTTAATCTATTCTAACGCAAGTGCCACATCAAATCCATGGAAAATCTAGCTACAGCAGTCATTATCATATGTAATAAATTACAAAAGCATTTATTTTACCGATACTTTCCAAATGCTTGGAATATATTACATGTTTAAGAAACAGCATTGTAGTTGTTATTTATTGTTAAATTATTGCGAAATATAGAATTAGATATAAACTTATGTTTTGATTTCTACATGCCATATGGCTCTACTTCATTTTGTTTTTCTATTTCTGCATGTGCTCACAAAACTCACTAGACTGTGGATCTTTACATGCAAAGGAGCAATTAAACCTTATATTTTGGTAAAAGGTTTGATCACAAGTTACAATGAATAACAGCTTTTTTCCTATGACAGTATTATTCAAGGAAAGTACTTCATTTTTTAATAGATTTTCACCCTCGAAAGCCTTAAGTTCTTTTTATACGAGCACTTATTTAACTTTAGTTCAAGCTTATGTTCGAATCGCGCTTTTTGCCAACTGATTCTGTGAACGTTAGAAATGAAGCACTCTAATAGTGTGAAATGCAGTACAAAGACCGAAGTTTAAATCTGTAGATATCCATTAAGAGCCATGCCATTAGAAAGTAGTAGTTCAGAAGGTACAGAATTCTGTCATTGGCTTCACGGCCTAAACACAGAATTTTGTAATGTTAGCATGAAAGAAATGTGATCGAAGGCATGAACTGAAATAAAAATATGGTGGTGTGAAGCGGCTTGTAAGTTTCTAATAGAATAGATGGAGCTATTAAAGAGTAACATAAGCACTAAACTTCAGTGTGTGTGTGTATATGTGTGGGGGGGGGTGCGTCTAAGTTGTTCATTCATCTACGCAGGTTACTCTTTTCACAGCCTACAGTGATAAACTATTCCCAAGCCTGTCATATCTGTCATTGCCTTATCTCATATACTTACTGTACGTGTTCTAAGTAATTTTGCATGATTTCACTTACATAACCTTAATCATCACCAATATATTTCACCAAGGCTGTAACCAGGATTTAACTTCGGGATAGGGGTAAAATTGTTTTTGCAAAATAACGTTAAAAAACGATGCATCACTTTCATCACAAATAATAAATATAAGTACATCATACAAAAGTGAAAAAAAAAATGTCGTGTTTGCCTTTAGACATTATTGTACATTTTTGCCTACAGTTTTGCCACCGAATTTTATTTTTTTATAATGTCTTCTTTTCAACACATTTGACCCGGCTGACGCAGATACCCGTCATGCATGAATGCCCCGCCGGCTGGTTTTACCCGGATGCGGATGCCGGGTCGGCTATGGGAAACGACTATAATGCAGGTTCCGGTTTCGCAGGAAAAAGGGGTTTCAGGGCCTGAGGTCGAATGTGTCAAAGAAAATGATTTCTGTATTTTTTCTTAAAAGTGTTCGCAAATTGCGCTCATCTTGTGATCCGAATTTTAATAATTACTCAAGGTTTGAAGTTTTCTCCTATTGTTACATTTCACCTTTTTCTTTATTTTTTAGTAGCATCCATAAATAGTTTTGGAGTCATATTACAAATTTAGTTTCAAGGAAATAAATCGACCGCCAAACTCTCCCTTGATGGGCCATGTATTTTTACCATCATTTGCTTTTAATAACACAAAATTATCATTTATGACAAAATTAGATACGTTTCTGTGAGATATATCGCGCGTGATCGATTAAAATTATTAATTAATTACAAATGATAAACGCGCAGCGGAAGCTCATTTCTATTAGAGTATAAAGCTCTGAAACCTTTACACCATGATGCATGGAATTTGTTTGTGCTTTTACGGCGCAGGAGCAGCAAAGGTCATGCTGAGCTATAAAGGTTACGCAGCGTCCTAACGGTCACGCTGCGCTATGGCACGATAGAGATGCGTTACCGCCGAGGCCGGCGCAAGCAAATTTGGAGTCTTAGGCGAATGACATTTGCTCCGCCCATTTCGGGAGAAAATCGATCCATCAAATTATTTTTATTGGAACAGACACATACATAAAAAAACGCACAATCAAGTTATCAAGTATTACCAATATAATGACAAAAAATATTATATTATCAATATGTATTAAGACTTATTTTATCTATATTTATATCATTTCATAATTTATATGCAGTTATATTATTTACATTATTTATATGACACAAAGCAATTTATAAGTACTGTAAGCTGTATAAATACCGAGTCTATATTTTCTAGATTTGAACTTAAAGAATATAGAAAAAAATTCACTTTAATCAATAGTTTGTACTAGGCCTTAATCAATTGATGAAGTTGGCAATCCTAGAGTTGTATCTTGTTTCATTGTAGAACGTATACATGTATTTTTATTAACTTCAGTTTGAAAAAACTAAGCTTACCACTAGCCATAGGTGCAGTACGTGTTAACAAAATTCGCAGAGCAATAAATAAATTTGACACGTTGTCTAATAAGTTATATCGACAAATATAATTTAAAATGTGCTGTGGTGTTGCGTTTTTAGACACACTTCTTGCAATGACTTGCAGTTCACTGAAGAGTTCAGAAGTATCTATGTCCTTAGAGTCTTCATCATTTAGAAATTTTTCTATCTTTAAACAGTATTCCTAAACATGTTTAGTAGAGAAATTCTCTAACTCGTGAATATTGCAGAAAAATACAAATACAGTGGAAATCTGCACCATTTGTCTAGATTTCGCAGTGAAAGGATTAATCGCAGTCAAAGCTCTCAAAGTTGAAACATGGCATTCTGATCCTACAGCAGACTACAAGAAAAGGTAAAGGAATATATTAAATCTCGAGAGTTTTTCAATCAATTTTTGCACCTGATAGAAAAGAATTGGGTAAAATTAATTGTTTTTGACTTTTAAGAAAGGGGTCAATATTTCTTCAAGAGTAAAGAATGATAGGGACAATGTTTCGTTGGAGTGCAAAGGTGGGGTACATATTATTATTCCTATTAGATTTGACAATGGTAAGGTGATTCAATATATCAGAAGTACGTATAGGAGTGTGAGGTTAAAAGACCATAAAGCAGATTTAAGATTAGAAAGAGCGAATACTGCCTTGGCACAATTTATTCAAAACAACCATGGCCTTCCACATTTCGAAAAAACAGAATTAAAGGCTTTTGCAACAAGTAATGGAAAATCACTTAGATTCAGGGAGTCATTGGAGATTATTGATAAGAAGAATACTGTAAGCAACACTGAATGCCCGGTAAATGTTAGGAATGCATGGTCCTACGTGATTAACTGTTTTCAATACTTATTATAGCTAGATTTGATAACCTTTCTTATGTTATACTTGATCTTAAGTAATTTTTAATAATTTTCAATTTCGAAAACGATCTTTGGCCCAGTGTGACAAGCAATTCAGTGACAAGCAATTCAGTGACAAGCAATGTCAAATAAATGCGTAAAGCAATCGATAAATTTGCACTTAGTTATTTTTAAACAATTATTTCGAAACATGGACTGAAGATGCGATAGATTTTAAATATGTCAGCAAAATTTCTCATACACTAAATCGTGTTCATTTATGTTCGAATGATTAATTCTAAAATCTGTTAATTTATTTTGCAAATCTACGCAGTATTTTCTTTATTATCCGAATCTAAGTTCGTCAAAGTGTTAAGACTGTGTAAAAAAGAAAAGCCACTGTTGTGGTCACTTAGCAATTCAAACCCTTCTTCTGATTTATTATGGCGGTGAATAATAAAAAAAAAGTAAAAGTTGACTTTAAGCTGCATTTCTGGATTTCGTGTAGCATCGTTCCTACCTTCGTAACCAAATATAGCCCTCCTTTTCCCGTGTCGTCCAGTACCAGTTGCTGGGAAACTAATCCGACATTCTAATTCTTCGGCAATAACTTTTGATTCATTGAGCATTTCTGCATAAGCCAAATCCGCTCGATTTTCAGTTAATTATTTTTTTTACTCCTTATAACATTTTAAGAGCCTCTGGAAGGATCACAGTAGATTACTGCAAAGCTTTATTTACAATATTAATTTTTAACAGAATATTATACCAAGTGATTAATGAATAAACAAATTTGTAAGAGTTTGCCGAGTTTTTTGTATTATTGTCATTAATTGAATTATTATAAATAAACAACAAGGCATCATAATTTTTTTCCAAATTGAAACGGTGAGTTTTCGTGGCGTGAATTTTGCTTTCCCATCGGGTATCGGAAAGCGGCTTTAAAGTTAAAGTGTGAAATTCTTTCTTTAATATATGCCACCGTGACGTTGATGTCGAAAAAATACATATACTTTTTGCACAATATAAAAAAAAATTGGCAACTTCCAAACAATTTTTTGCAGGTCATTCACAACTAAATTAAGACTATGTGCTGCACAATGTACATAATATGCTCTTGGATTAATATTTAAACATTTTTTTGTAAGCCCATCCTTTTGCCTTTCTTGTTAGCGCCATTTTTGTAACCTTGACCGCACATGTCATTAATATCCATATTTAAGTTTTGTAAAAAATCCGATATCAACGTCGTGAGTCCTTGTCCTCTTGGGTCAATAACAGAATAAAATCCAAGAAAACGCTCTTTTATCTCGTTTTAACGTTTAAAGTTTCTTTTAACGTTTTGCGTTGAGGTGTTCACATAAACAAAACTAAAAGCTACTGTCATTTGCTCTTCATGGTTGATATCTGGAGTACAATCTAAAATAATAGAATGATATTTAGAATCTTTTAGAGTGTTAATTATAGTTTCTTTATTTTTTTCGCATAGTATTGTGATCAGTTCATTTTGAATGTTATGACCTAGATAATGAGGCACGTTGCAGTGTTGGGCTTTTTAAATGTATTAATGTGCTCTGCTTTAACATTATCAAATTTTAAAATACTTTCTCTTAACTTTAAAAAAAAATGTTATCTTTTCGAAGCAACTTTTCCGTATGCCCTCTAAAAGCTAAATTTTGTTTGACTAAAAACTGAATGACATATATAAATCTTTCAATAACTGTCATTCACCTTTTCTTTGCACGATCTGTTTTGGGCCTGATTTATAGAATCTACAGTTTTTAATTTCGCTATATTTTGTTTTAACTCCATACATTGTTTCACACTTTGAAAAGGCGCTTCACTTTTTTCATGTCATTGCACATTTCTAGATAAATGACACTAATCTCTATAACCTATTTTATCACTAAACACATCCATAGAGGTGTGAAGTGCAAATTCACTGAATGTAAAGGTAATTCACGACAAGACCACAGCCAGGATTTAATTTCAAGGGGGGGTTCAAAAATTTTTACCGCATGCATCGATAAAATCACAGTACGCAAGGCTGTAGCCAAGTCCCATTAAAAACTTAGTTTTGAGAGGGGGACCGGTCCCTAAGACCCCCCCTCAGTATACGGCATGATTCACGATGATTCACGATGATTCATGATTCACGTAACACATTCGTTACCAATACTGAAATACAAAGATCATTAAAAACGTGCTAGAAACTGAAAGATTGTTTTTATTTTTTAACACATTTTTTATAATGTCTAATTTTTTTTTTAATTTCCGAAAATTTTGGAGAAAATTTCCGAAATGTGTCAATTTTGCTAGATTTCGAGATTTTCGAGTTTGAAAAAATAAGTTATGTAACCGTCCCCTGAACCCTGCCGCCCTCGTGCCATGCCCCCTTGCAATCCCGTTTAAGACGCCTCTGCTCTTAACGGTGTTTTAAAATTTTTATATGAATATATATATTAACCTGGGTACGTTTCAAATACTACCATTTTACTGCATGTAATTCAGCGTTGCCTTAGCCCTTAACTTTATATTAGCTTTCCTGGAAGGAGTTTTCAAAGCTAAAATTAATAAAAATTTACTGGAGGACAAAAAATGTTCAAAAAACGTCTTACCGATTATCAGTAATATCTCAACAAAACATTATGGTGTGGATACTCTGGATGTGAAAGATTTAATCAAGATATTTATGGGTCTTAAAGCTAAGAGGATGAATGACGAATGAACGATATATGGGTGTGTACGAAAACTCCAAAATATATTACCGTGTTTTGACTATTTTGAAATAGCTGAAAAA
Source organism: Dysdera silvatica (assembly GCA_006491805.2). NCBI lineage: Eukaryota > Metazoa > Arthropoda > Arachnida > Araneae > Dysderidae > Dysdera > Dysdera silvatica. The sequence goes on along the minus strand of QLNU02014802.1, from coordinate 156,080,382 downwards.
AAATATTTGTAGCTGCTATATTTACACGTATAAATTATATTCATTTTCTAAACAACAAAAATTTCTTGAAAAGAATTTCGTTTTAATTTGCAAAATCTTTTTTATGGGGGCGTCGAAATACGAATTTGCGCAAAGGCGCCTCTTACCTACCTGGCAGCTTTATCGTTATGTAAAAAGCATTCACTCTATACCAAACACAAAGAAATTACTAAACCCATCATTATTTATAATAACGAAAGTACTGGATATATGCTCTTTAAAGATTAAAAATGCTGCCTCGTGTTTAAATTTATACGTATGTCCAAATTTTTACGTTCAGGAGCAACACATCTTTAAGAAGGCTATACTGTGTAATTTAACCGTTTCTTAGTAGGTTATATTTTATTCTTAAAAACTATTATATGTGAATAACAAAAATACATATTTTTTTATGATTTTCATAAAGAGTTATTTCATTTCTTGATGCATAGATAGCTCATTAAAACCGGTTGGTCAGAACGTTTAACAATGAACAAGTGTACATTTTTTTTTATTAATTCATATTGAAGAACCACTAGCTAACTATGGAGGTGAAGGTCCTCAAGGATATGGCTGACCTTAGTTTGACACCAAATAATGTCTTTAATCATAATGAATGGAAACGCCGCTGTAATATCGCTAACCCGAAATAGCGAGAAAGAAACAGCAGCTAGCACTAATCACACAAAAATCAATATATTTCATTTTTAATTCGATCACCAATGCAAATTAAGTAATGATATTTATTTAATTACACTAAAATGCGCATGTCTTAAGTAATAAAATTAAGCAAAATTCGCAGAATTTTTTTCATAGAATCGAAAACGCATTGATTAATTTTATTAATTAGTTTTATTTAAACTTTAAGAGTATATATTTATAAATGCATTTTAAATATTGCGTAATCTTAACCCAGATAATCTTGACGTCCTTCCTGAAGGACGCAGAACACTTTTAGAAAGAATTAAACTACTCTACAGCAAGCGAATGACGCTACTAATCGAGTTCATTGACCTCTATGGACTGCACGAAATTAAAAGTTGAACTTTTGTAGTTTAAGGACCCTCTAGCAACATTTTATTCAGAAATTATAAAAAAACTAAAAAGAAAATTGAGGATTATCTGGTTAAGTGTTTAAACTACCTACATGAAATAAAAATAGTGACTGGGATGGCATTACGTCTTTTTCGTTCCAATAATGGCTAAACGTGACAAAAGAGGTGCGACTGTGATATCGCCATATTTTTTTGTGTAAATTACCCTACTCAAACGCTCCCCCCACCTCCAAAAGAGGGTTTGGGGTTGCAACTATTTCAACACATTGTTTTTGTTACCCCACTCTATGTGCATCTGCGGGAGGGGCTGTGATTCCCAGAAAGGGCATTTAGGAGAGAAAATTTATATGCAGCTGAAGTGTACAATCCAGTTGCTTCCAACTTGACACCTCCTTGACGCTTAGGTAGTCCAGGAACCGCACTTAACACCAAGCAGTCACAGGGATGTGAGGAGAATCAAACCATGAAGTTAGTGTACAAAACTGGAGCGAGAACTCCCCTTCCCCATTCACCTCCAAACTTTCTTGTTGAAGATTTTGTCTTCTCTTTTCTGTTCACGCCTGTAATATATATCCGAGATAATCATCGGTGACACCAGGGCGAGAGATACCCCATTTAGTTTTATTTGTTTGTTGTTGAATTTATATCCATTATTGCATAGTATTAACCACCATAAAAATCTCTCGTTATGCCGCCCCATAAACATTGACCAGCCCTGCTTACCGCAACATATCTCTCCATCGTGCCATGGTGCAGCAAGAGATGCACCATGGCACGGTGCAGCAAGAGATGGAGAAGCATTACAGCTACGCCACCATGTAAACACACATTTTCTGGAGGGATCCGAACCTCTGTGAATTCTAAGGAACCTACCCCTCAAACTAAAGTAAGCAGTTAGTAGGTAAGCGTTTTTTGTTCTTGGTTTTCGCTTGGCGCCGTTTGCAGGTTGCCAGATTAACGGCAGGCTATGTATACGTGTTACCATTAAGCAGCCGCAGAACTAACTAAAATTCTATGAAGCTGTTTTCAATGCGCATGAAATTATATTTACAATTCATGCATATCTATGGCAACAACCCATCCATAATAAATTACGTCAGCAAGCCAACTTAGAATTATGTCAAAGTTCATGCATAATTAGGCATACAATGCATGCAAAACTAAACATATTTTTATAATCCAGGCATAATTATGTGTTATACAATAATTTTTTTTTTGCCACCCACGTATTTATTACAGCGCAATGGTCAACACAAGAGAGCCTCCGGAGCGAGTTTTTGTGAGTTTTTTCGTGGGGGGATTTATTATACAATTATACAATAAATTTTTTTGCCACCCACGTATTTATTACAGCTCAAACTAGAGCTTATTGATTTTGGAGAAAAAGAGACGCTTTCCCCATCCTGGATTCGAACCAGGGTCCCTCCGTTTAGCCCGGAGTGTCTTGGACCGCTAGACGAATGAGGACAGGAAACAACGCTCTCTTTCTCCGTATGTAAAGATGTTAAGGTATTATTACCCTCCGCAGGGATAACACAATTGCCAAATATGGTCAACACAAGAAAGCCTCCGGGGCGAGATTTTGTGAGTTTTCGTGGGGGAATTTATTATACAATAATTTTTGCCACCCACGTATCTCTTGTGTTGACCATATTTGGCAATTGTGTTATCCCCAGGACGGTAATAATACCTTAACATCTTTACATACGGAGAAAGTGTTGTTTCCTGTCCTCATTCGTCTAGCGGTCCAAGACACTCCGGGCTAAACGGAGGGACCCTGGTTCGAATCCAGGATGGGGAAAGCGTCTCTTTTTCTCCAAAACGAATAAAGCTCTAGTTTGAGCTATAATCTATACGTGGGTGGCAGAAATTATTGTATAATAAATTCCCCCACGAAAACTCACAAAAATCTCGCCCCGGAGGCTTTTCTGTGTTGACCATATTTGGCAATTGTGTTATCCCTGTGAAGGGTAATAATACCTTACATAATTATGTGTGTAATGCATGGAAAACTGCGAGTATTTTGTAATTCCTTCATAATTACTTTTACCATGCATACATAACTAAAAATCTTTTTATAATTCATGCAATGACTATAGTGAAAAAATTCTTTATATTCTTTAGAACCTTTAGACAGATTATCTACATTTGAGACGTGTTTTTCTTAAATCCTACATGTATTATATTTTGAACTCGAGTTGTTAGGTCTTTCGGAATCTTATTTTACATCTTTCTGAATATTATATATCTATATGTGATGCAGTGTTTTCAGTACTGCTTAAGTGATTGGTACATACTTGTGTCCACTTTCATCTTCCTTTCTTTCGCCGAATGCCTGCAAGGGAAAAATCTAATAGTAGGCTTTTTCTGTATCGGTCCTCGGAAAAGCAAATGCCACTATGAAGATGCATCGTAGATGCCGACGATATATAGATCATCTTCTATATCAATATGAAGAGATCTGGAGAAGAAGATAGCACCCATTTTCTTCTCGCTCTTCGGAATTCCTTGTCACCTGCTGCTTCTTATCTCTCCTAGGCATCGTATCTACTCGGAAAACGCATCATTTATCATACCTTGATCGCAACAACAGAATCCATAGTTTACGTCTGCGTCTTGTCTTTCACGGGTGGTATGCAAATTTGGTTATGAAATTTACAGATCTGAGTGCATTCTTTTGAAATTCATGAAAATGATTTTGGTTGTCTCTTTCAAAGTGTTTACAAGGGATGGCACAAAATCCATTCCTTCATCAGATCACAACACACATTAATGCAATTTACATTTTCCACTTTCAAACTGGTTTGATCAGGGGATAAATGAGAACACGTTCGCATTTTTGGGTCATAATTGAAAACCATATGCAGTAAAGAAGCTCTAATTTCGAATTGAATCGGTAATCAGATTAGCTTTTCACTATTACACGCCCTCCTTTCTTTTTATGTCATATTCAACAATTTGCCGGGCAAAACTGAAATTTCAATAAAAAACGGAATAGGTTTTTTTCCCCCTTCTTGGGATCGAACTTAGGATATTTTAGTGACAAGAAAGA
>QLNU02014802.1:156064839-156076157 GCA_006491805.2 Dysdera silvatica | reverse complement strand
GTTGATACAAAATATGAATTGCCATTAATCGTGAAATTACATTGCAGGAGATAAGTATAATTAAAACAAATATATTTGACTAACTAGTTAAAACTGCTGAAATATAAATAGATGTGAGAAGCTTGAATTTGGATGATGGTAAATAAAGGAAAACACATGCGTCATGAAAATTTTGTTGCGTTTAGTTTTGAAAACCATCAATTGTTTTCGATACTAAAAAAAAAAGTTCTAAGTAATGAAAAAGCGGAACTGAAGTTAACACACCTTTTATTAATATTTGTTTCATAAGTAAAATCTCACCTTAATAGGATTTTCTTGCGAATTAAAATGCTGTTAAAATGTAATATTTGACTGCATTTTGATGAATACATCAAGGAAAAATTGTAGGATTTCTAAAGTAATTTACTGGATCATTTTAAATTTTGCTTCTTTTACCCAATAACTAGTTAAATTTTTCGGCGAAAATTCCAGAAATTTAAATATTTCAGGCTTTATTACATAAATTCCAAGATGTCACGCTGTTGAAAATGTAATTAATAAAACTGTATTTTACAAACCTTTGAAATTATACCATTGCAACAACATCATATATTCCTATGTATTCTTATATTCTTTAAATTTTTAAATAAATTTCATTTTGAATATTCTAGCGAACTCGACAATAGCCAGATTGATTAAAATGAAAACACGATTTTAACAAGAGGAAATGAAACACTTGTGTGATTGCAATGCCAATTATACTCTAAAAGCTTTTATCGAGAGAAGTAATCTGTTATAGTGAGCATAGGTTTATCAAATTTTCTCCTTAATTTGCGAGATTTCTCTTAAAAATAGATTTTCTCCTAGAAATATTTTTTACAAAGAAAAAATAAGTTTGATTTTTTTCTGATGATTAGCATATCAAGGGGCTTTGTCATTGTGACAAAAAATATTACTCCAAGATCTCGACAGTTACGTCAATGTCTTTAGCATTCTATGTGTCCTAAAATAGCTGTTCTTTAAGTGTCCTAGACCACGCACCCCCTCCATAGATCACTCGCACTCGCGGACTTCAAAGGATTAACTCAGTTTAAAGCCCAGAATTTGCATCATACATATTTATTTCTAGTGTTTCATCACTAATTTTCACCATTTAAGGAAGGAATTTTTCGTCCCCTCATAATTTATCATTAGGGTGAAAGAGTAAATGCTCTTGTCTTAGTATTTTTCCGAACATCTGTGGAATGCAGGGAGAGTTTTGAGGACCTCCAGGATTCCGCGAACCACAGTCGAAAAACTGATTTCCTAAAGATATTGTCACAGAGATGCAGGAATTTAAAAAAAGTTTTGAAACAGAAACTGACAGGAGTGAGGACTTTGGGTCACTTCAGCACAAACTGACGTACGTGAAGCATTAGTTTATGGATATGCAATGGTATTAGAATGAGGAAAAATTATGTGAAGTTCTGATATTTAAGTATATGAAATATATAGAATACATGTATAATAATATTTTTATTTCGCTTTTTTGTCCCGGGTGATCTGTTAACCGTAAATTGTTTTTTTTAACGAGAGCCTAGCTGGAACAAGCAAAAGTGCCGTTCTGTTCAAGCTCACTAAAAAACATTTTCGACTGCATTTTAAACCAGATATATTTATGAAATATACATTTCCTAGAATCTTCAGTATTTTAGTATATTTTTATAGTTTATCTAAAATTTCTTGTTTTATTTGAAAAAGTACCATAGCCAGAAATTTATCAGGGGACATTTTAATGTCACTTCATATTTGAAATTATGCTACAAAATATTCAATATTTCTAGTATACAATTTAAGTAATTAATCGTTCCTGAATTAATCCAACATTCTTAAATATTAGCGTAATTTGAAACAACCTTATTTGAAATAATATAAAAATGTAAACCTTGATACAATGTCACTGTCGTCTTACGTCAAATTTCATGCACTTTTCCAAAAGTCTCTGTGTCTTAAATTGTATTTTTATAATGGTGTATATGCAGCAATTTACTTATAAGTCCGTCTTCTCTAACAACGAAGCTACCCTTATATCAAGGTTTAAATGTTTTTGTCTTTTACGTAATATTAAATTGGAGATCATAAATGAAAGAGTGCTTCCTGAAATAAAGGAATTATTAACTATTTTGACTATTCGCTATAAAATATAAATTCAAAATTTTACTGACACATGGATAAAGAAATCTGTTCATTTTTGTTCAAAAATTTAAAATATTTTCATGTCGATTTGGGAATTTAAAATGGTGAAGGATATAGACAAATCTAAGTGGGGAAAAGACAGGCTCATTCCAGTGGAAACCATGTTAAAATGTACACTTCAATTCTCTTATAAACTAGGCTTAATCATTCACTTCGCCGCACTGTTTTCAAATTTGAGAATTTGGATTTCAGTATGCAAATTTGCAAAATATTCTTGTTTTCACAATCCAATAAAATTTATGGTATCATAGATATTAGGACTCTCTTTCTCATGTAATGCGCGTAATGGATCTCTGAACCAAAAGCAATGAGCAAGAGCATGGGAGTCTCAGAATTATATGCAGGTGGTGCATCCAGGAAAAATTCCAATTGAGTAATATTTTTGGACTACAGTTTTTTGTGGATTCATTTTTTTCCCTTTTTTTCATTAGCTGAGTGGGTACAAGTGTACCCCCTTGATCCCCCTCGGTACGGCCATGAGCAAGAATTTAACATATTTTAGGATTCGAAACAATCCTCTTGCTGTGATGAGAGATCAATCTGTAAGATTCTTCTTCTCTTCGTGTTCGAGATAGGTAATTCTTATTATTGGCAATTTGTAATTTGCATAACGAAATCACGATACGAACACCATTATATCCGTACCTTATCGGGGATTCGCTGCCAAAGAATATCACATATCAACTCTGAAATATTTTACACTCTGGTCCTGATTGAAACAACGGGGTATTCTGGAACCTTTGGCATTCCGTGTTTTACTAAAAAGGGAAAAATTGAAAGAGATGCACCTTGGACATATAATAAAACCTTTTAAAATTTCATTCTCTAAAATAACGTAGGTACACTCGATAAAAAATCTGCATTGAACACATACTAACACATCAAACATATAAGCATAAATATGATAAAATAAACGCCCTTTTACAATTTAATTGTTATCCATATAGAGTTACGTTATATTCTTCTTTCTCACTATTTCCTCAACTCGGGGGTCAAACACGTGACATCAACGTATCCATTTTTCCAAGCCAAAATCAGTTATGCACTTCCTTCCTCTGAACATGCCCTCACTATCCAAGTTTTATTTCTCCCTGATCTCTATAAAATATGCTGACCACCACTTTCCTTATGTCTATCTTGTACGTCCTCTTTCTTAAAGTTTACCACTGGGACATCACCAGCATGCATATTTCGGTTGCACAGAGTATTTTATCTTCCCCTACGTATAAAGTCCGACATTCTAATCCATAGATGATGAAAAGAGGATTATATTATGTCGTAGAATTTTTTCCAGTCATATATTTGTCATGATATTTGTGTCATAAAATTAAAATACTACTTCAAACTGAATGAATGCTAGCTGGAAATAATTCGTGGATCTTAATTAATATTAGGAAATTTAAGAAGTAGACATTGAAATCGACAGGAATGAGACTTTGTCCAGAAGTCAATTTATATTGTTATGTTACTTCGGTGTCAAGGGTGGTAATTTTCAATGTAAAGCTTTATTATCGCTAATACGTACTTAAAGTGATAGAAACTAATTAGCAGATCGACTAATTTTTAATGCATTTACTTTTGTTGATTTATGGCACGTTTTCCGAATTGCTTATGTATTCATAAGGATATTTACGTAAATGAAACCAAAAATATCATATATAATACCTCGGGAATCAACTCCTGACTACAATGAGCAATCAGTCGATAAACGCTTTTATTTCCGTTGCACTGTTGTCGCTCCAAGATATCACTGGGAGCCGAAACCTGGTTAACAGCACGCTAGCCAAATGTATGGTACCACTGTACGAAAGCAAGGTAATGGACCTACATTTTCTCCAAGGAAACCGGATAACTCAATACTTTGGGAATCAACCACCGACAACATTGAGAAATCTGTCGGTAAACGATCTTTCCTTCTTTGCCACCGTTAGCTCTCCAAAGGTACCACTGGAATTCAGATCCTCGTTAGCAGCACGATAGCCGGAATGTGTTACCACTACGCCAGAGAGCAAGGTTGTGATCTGCATTTTCTTCTATATGAACCCGGATCGCAATATCTCGAAATTAACTCCGAACTACAATGAAATCAGTCGATTAACTTGTGACACCGTTGTCGCTCCAAAATATCACTGAAAGTCGAATCTTGATTAGCAGCAGCTGAATGTGTTATCACTACGTCAAAGCAATGCAGTGGACCTACGTTTTCTCCAAGGAAACCGGATCACCAATACTTCGGGAATCAACCACCGACAACATTGAGCAATCATTCGGTAAACAATATTTTTTCCTTTATTACCGTTGTCGCTCCAAAATATCACTGAAAGTCGAATCTTGATTAGCAGCACGATAGCTGAATGTGTTATCACCACGCCAGAGCAAGGTAGTGATTCACATTTTCTCCAAGGAAACCGGGTCGCTTAATATGTCGGAAATTAACCCCCGACAGCAATGAGCAATCAGTCGGTAAACTTTTTTTTTCTTTTCCACCGTTATCGCTCCAAGACATTACTGGGAGTCGAATCCTGATTAGCAGCAGCCGAATGCGATAGGCGAATGTGTTACCACTATATTAAAGCAAGGCAATGGACCTACGTTTTCTCCAAGGAAAGTGGATCGCTCATTACCTCGGGAGTCAACCACCGATAACAATGAGAAATCGGTTAGTAAACATTTTTCTTTCTTTGGCACCGTTGTCGCTCCAAGACATCACTGGGAGTTGAATCCTGATTAACAGCACGATAGCCGAATGCGTTACCACCACACCAAATCAAGTTAGGTAGTGAATGTACATTTTCTCCAAGGAAACCGGATCGCTTAATACCTCGGGAGTCAACCCCACGACTACAATGAGCCACCGGTCAGTAAAAGATTATTTTTCTTTGGCACTCTTGTCGTTCCAAGATATCATTGGGAGTAGATTCCTGATTAGTAGCAGTCGAATGTGATACCCGAATGCGTTACCACTACGTCAAAGAAAAGCAGGGGACCTACGTTTTCTCCAAGGAAACCGCATGGCTTAATACGTCGGGAGCTAACCCCCGAGTACAATCGGTAAGCGTTTTCATTTGTTTGACACCTTTAGGAAGCGAATCCAAATTTACAGAATGCTACTGTCCATTAACAAAAAAAGTCCGGTGGAAAATGTTAGAAATAGCATGTATTGACGTCAATAACCGGCCAGCTGCTTACAACAATGTAGGACTCCAAGTTCTACATTCGTTTTTGACGTTGTCAAACGATCGTTAAAAACATGTTCTGAAATTACAGTCCTACTCTGCTGTCAGCATCCAGCCAGTTTCTGACGTTACCTCCCGTTATTTCTAACTGTTCCACCGGACTTCTTGTGGTGAATGAACAGTAGGTGAATGCGTTTAACTTGGGCCACCACAGGGCCTTATGCATCAATGGACCAGTGGTGACGACAACCGTCTTGGGGCTATGTGTGTTGGGTTAGATTTGCATTGAATTCGAATACGATTAAATATATCAGGGAACAGCTGTCTGATCAAGACGTATCTATCCCATCCCGACGAACAACGACGAGGTCTTTTAAGGCGTCAAGTGTACAAATATTAAGGAGAATTGGGTATACAGAAACATTTCTTTGCTTTAATTCAATTAAGAAGTCAATTTCATTTGAAAATCGCGTTGTAACGAAACAATCATGCCATAGTTATTAACTAGTTTGACCAATTGGCCAATAATATGGATTTGCCATTCACTTTTTACAGATCCGTCATCAATGGTTTGATTTGCTCGGCCGAAAAGGTTTAAAAAGGTCTCGGAAAATGATCAATCCTTGGGTAGCATGGTATTTAAATGTTCTTGCATAGCGCGTAAAACATAAAAAAAAGTAAACGAATCAGTTGCCCATGCAACTGATGGGTGTAGTTATAGAAATGCAATCTTTTATTTTCTGCCTTTAAAAAAATTAGTTTGACAGCAAACGTCCGCTTAAAGCTTGAGTATTATGTCACCGAAATATACCAGGGCCCCCAGAATTATAGGCCGACGAAACAGCTGCCATTTTGTTGTACACTTCCGGTTTGATAACGACGTTTACCCTTGGAAAACTAATAGCTCGGTTTTTTTTTCCTTCTTAGAGGATCTGTTTCAAATTTAGACATTCCATGTTTATTCCTCGAGTAATTTGAACAATTTACGAAGGCTCAGCCGTCAATTTCACCGCATTTTATTGAAAATAATACACTTTCAAATCACCAAATTTTACACGACAGTGAATAAGGTCACGTGATGCGATGACATCTAAATATCTAATGCGCTAGCTCCCATTTTAGGAGCCTTACTCTATCCTGTTCCTTGGCTGATGGACGGATACTCTAAAGTTTGAATAATTTTCAAAAATTTAAACTTGATTTTTAATTTATACACCTGATTGTAGCTATTGAAAGTGTGATGGTGTGGACAGAAAGTTATATATTTGATTAAAAATTCATTTCATTCATAAAAATGGCAAAATATAGTAAAAAGCATTGAAAAACAACTAAATTTGAGGTAATTAAAAGTAATCATAGAATTATAAATAAGTGAAACAGGTTGGAAAGAAAAATTGATATGTGTTCTTTGTATACTAATTTACGCATATTAATGATAATTTAAAAGTAACTGCATTTTTCATTTCGACCTTTTCTCTTTTACTCTTAATCTCAGTAACTACCCTTTGAATTTTCTTAAACTATCCTCTGTATGAGGATCTCGAGCGGGTTATGCTGCAGCATGTACTCGGGACACACACGTGTGATATAATACCTTCAATTCTGTTGTTGTGTGTATTAAATATGTACAAATTGACATGTGTAAATAGATAGATAGATGGATGGATGGATGGACGGACAGACAGACAGACAGACAGACAGACAGATAGATAGATAGTTAGTTAGTTAGTTAGTTAGTTAGTTAGTTAGTTAGTTAGTTAGTTAGTTAGTTGAAAACACCTTAAAATTCTCATAGGATACAGAACACCTTACTCAGTTGACGGTAGAATATATCAAAGTACTGTAACATAAGAGTGACGTATCTTGTAAATTTCAATCTCATATTTTGCTAAAAGCGGATGAGTGCATGGGAGTCAGTCGAGGAAATTAAATATCATCACCAAGTTTCAGCTGAAGTTTGGGCAAAAAAGTGAGTGACAAAATTTTATTTCTTTTTCACGCTTGGTGAAACGGCATACAGAAATACCTTAGATATGCTCAAAATGAACCTTTTGTCACAATTAAAATATGTCATTTAGCCTGTATATTTGGCAATGACCCGGAATATTAAACTTAAAATGCATTTTGGATGAAATTTTCAAACTATCTAATCCTTCATCCAATTTCAATCAAATTAATTAACACTCTCCACTCTCCATCAGTTGTAATGAATAATTTTGTTTGAAGCCGATGAACTAACTAATTATAATTGATTCTGTTAAAATCAAAATGATATAGTTTATCAGTTTTAAGCGCTTTCGAAGCCGTTGCATGTAATGGATTTTTCGTTTTGAGCGAAAACCCGATAGCGTAGCTGCTTGTTTACACTTCGTAAATTAGGAAGACCTTACCTGGTAGCAGTGGCACCCATATGCGTAAATTTAAGGGGGGGTAACAAAAATCGTTAGCGCCTTCAAATTTGTCAAATACTTTAATAAATGAACAAGATATTAAAACATTACAAATAATAATTGATACTCCTTGACAATTAGTAATGAGCTAAAAACTACCTTATTTTAAAATGTGATTGTAAAATTTTTGAAAGTTAATGCACAGCTTAATCGGGCAAATAAAACTTTTAAACAATTGCTAGAGGGATTTAAACTCCTCTCCCCCAGTAAGAATTCCCATATATGTCAGATGCGCTTTGCGAACTATGTCTTAAATATAAAATCTAATATATCCACTGGATTAGAAAACTATTAAAACACAAAAACTTCATAATTTTTATTTTAATCCAAACAATTTTTAATTATCCAGTTCATTGCTCGTGAATATCCAGTCGCTTGCGCACTTGGCTTCTTCGTTTAGGTATAAGTGTGGCCTGTTAGGTATTATTTAAATATTATTACCCTTCTCAGGGATAACACAATTGCCAAATAATGGTCAACACACAAAGAAATCGGGGCAAGTTTTTTTGTGAATTTTTGCGGGGGAATTTTCTATACAATACATTTCGGCATTCACGTATAAGTAGCTCGAGCTCGAGATTTTTTGTTTTAGGAGAAAAAGAGACGCCGTCCACGTCCTTGACAAAACAAAAAAGCTCTGCCTTAAGCTACTTATACGTAGGCGCCGAAAATTATTGCATAATATCTGTATGATGTTGTGACAGAAAATCATATACTTAATCTATTGTTCATAATTCAGGAATTATCGCAAATTAATCATTTTCATAACATACCAACTTTTTCAAGTTTTGAGTTATCTAAAATTAGCGAATGCATATATCAAGAAAAGAGAGGGTGTGGCGACATTGAAATGAATTGCTCAAAATGGACATGCGTGAAGGATACTTAGAGGGACCGTCACCAAGCACCAGATACACAATTTTGAATACCATAACAGAACCAAGGACAAAATTTACTTTAGTAATTTACTTTAGTAATTCACTTTAGTTTACAGAGTCCCAGACAGCTTAACATTTCTCTCCCTCCACAACTTATCACCACTCCATGCCTAGCCACTAGCAACTTTTCGAAAACTATAGGATTGTGAAGGTCTTAATTTTTTAAAATAATTCTCAGTGGCAAATGGAACCATGTGCTTCGAATACTTCTGTATTTCTTCAATTCAGCAAATGAATTTTTCCCTCAGAAATAACAGCATGTGTGATAAAAGAAAACGAAACTTTTAACAACTAAATAATGGCGGAGAAATCATAAATCACCCATTTAAAATTTAAAGATTTTCAATGTTTGCATGGCCCAAAGTTAGATCCCTATAATGCGAACATGTTCCTTTAGTTTCTTTGAAAATTGTTTTTCCTGGCAAATGATACCATACGTCATGAAGAAAAGACAGCACAAAATGTAATAACCAGAAAACGGTTAAGGAATTATCGACTGTTATCCAAAAGTATTCCGTCATTACACGTTTATGTCCTAATCTTCACTAAATGGTCAAAATCTTTCTTGTCACTAAATGGTCACAATCTTTCTTATCACTAAATGGTCACAACCTTTTCTTGTCGTCATTAAATGGTCACAATCTTTCTTATCACTAAATGGTCACAATCTTTCTTATCACTAAATGGTCACAACATTTTCTTGTCGTCATTAAATGGTCACAATCTTTCTTATCACTAAATGGTCACAACCTTCTCTTGTCGTCATTAAATGGTCACAATCTTTCTTATCACTAAATGGTCACTATCTTTTCTTGTCGTCATTAAATGGTCACAATCTTTCTTGTCACTAAAATATCCTAAGTTCGATCCCAAGAAGGGGGAAAAGAACCTATTCCGTTTTTTATTGAAATTTCAGTTTTGCCCGGCCAATTGTTGAATATGACATAAAAAGAAAGGAGGGCGTGTAATAGTGAAAAGCTAATCTGATTACCGATTCAATTCGAAATTAGAGCTTCTTTACTGGATATGGTTTTCAATTATGACCCAAAAATGCGAACGTGTTCTCATTTATCCCCTGATCAAACCAGTTTGAAAGTGGAAAATGTAAATTGCATTAATGTGTGTTGTGATCTGATGAAGGAATGGATTTTGTGCCATCCCTTGTAAACACTTTGAAAGAGACAACCAAAATCATTTTCATGAATTTCAAAAGAATGCACTCAGATCTGTAAATTTCATAACCAAATTTGCATACCACCCGTGAAAGACAAGACGCAGACGTAAACTATGGATTCTGTTGTTGCGATCAAGGTATGATAAATGATGCGTTTTCCGAGTAGATACGATGCCTAGGAGAGATAAGAAGCAGCAGGTGACAAGGAATTCCGAAGAGCGAGAAGAAAATGGGTGCTATCTTCTTCTCCAGATCTCTTCATATTGATATAGAAGATGATCTATATATCGTCGGCATCTACGATGCATCTTCATAGTGGCATTTGCTTTTCCGAGGACCGATACAGAAAAAGCCTACTATTAGATTTTTCCCTTGCAGGCATTCGGCGAAAGAAAGGAAGATGAAAGTGGACACAAGTATGTACCAATCACTTAAGCAGTACTGAAAACACTGCATCACATATAGATATATAATATTCAGAAAGATGTAAAATAAGATTCCGAAAGACCTAACAACTCGAGTTCAAAATATAATACATGTAGGATTTAAGAAAAACACGTCTCAAATGTAGATAATCTGTCTAAAGGTTCTAAAGAATATAAAGAATTTTTTCACTATAGTCATTGCATGAATTATAAAAAGATTTTTAGTTATGTATGCATGGTAAAAGTAATTATGAAGGAATTACAAAATACTCGCAGTTTTCCATGCATTACACACATAATTATGTTAAGGTATTATTACCCTCCGCAGGGATAACACAATTGCCAAATATGGTCAACACAAGAAAGCCTCCGGGGCGAGAATTTTGTGAGTTTTCGTGGGGGAAATTTATTATACTATAATTTTTGCCACCCACGTTTTAATTACAGCTCAAACTAGAGCTTGTGTAATTTTGGAGAAAAAGAGACGCTTTCCCCATCCTGGATTCGAACCAGGGTCCCTCCGTTTAGCCCGGAGTGTCTTGGACCGCTAGACGAATGAGGTTCGTCTGACCCTGGTTCGTTGAGACCCTGGTTCGAATCTAGGATGGGGAAAGCGTCTCTTTTTCTCCAAAAAAAAAAGCTCTAGTTTGAGCTACTTAAACGTGGGTGGCAAAAATTATTGTATAATAAATTCCCCCACGAAAAACTCACAAAAATCTCGCCCCGGAGGCTTTTCTGTGTTGACCATTATTTGGCAATTGTGTTATCCCTGTGAAGGGTAATAATATCTAAACAATCTGTCTATATATTTCCCGCCAATTCTCGATAGGTGTTGTGTGTATTAGCCTTGTCTACAACGATAAATTGCTTATAATGACATCTTCTCCCAGGCTCTCAAGTATCATTATAAACAGATTTCACTGTAAGTTAATATATGGTAG
>QLNU02014802.1:156034803-156064739 GCA_006491805.2 Dysdera silvatica | reverse complement strand
CTCATGATTTAATAACTAAACCATCAGCCACTAGGTTCAGTTTCCAGTCCAATCAAATAGGAATGTTATAATATTAATAAAGTATCATGTCAACTATCTCATTCCAGGTAATATTACAAACTTCAAACACAAATTTTATAACAGTAGTCTAACCTATTTACTTGTAATATATTCTCATTGGAAAATTTATGATTTACAAGGTAGTGTTGATATATTCTTGATTGCAATGATCTATTGAAATGCCTTATGATTTAATAAGCTTAATAAGTTAAATTTCACATTTTCTTTTCAGATGAGAAAGGAGATATTCCCTTTTGTCCCTTGGGTTTCGAATTTTTTGGCATAACCCCTAAAGGACGAAGGATAATGGGTATGGCCCCAAGTCAATGTTTAGCAAACAGTATTGCCTTATCAAGGGCAGTAATAATGGATGAACCTGATCACTGGTCCCTTGAAGAAGCTGCAACAGTTCCCATTGTTTATTCAACTGCTTATTTTACCCTTATCACTAGAGGTAAACTCAAACATGATGAATCTATATTGATTCATTCCGGTACAGGAGGTGTTGGAATTGCTGCTGTCAGAATTGCCATGAGCCTTAATTGTCAAATATTTGTAACTGTTGGTGAGAAGCTTTCCATTTTCCACTTTCATGCATTTTATAGATTTAGTTTGATATTTGTTACACTCACTGATCCTAATGAATTAAGAAACTTTGCTATATAAAACCAAACTAGTACATGATCTAGGGACTACCAATGCAATTTGTGCTGCACCTCCATGTGTGTATAGGGAGTCTTGTCAAAGGTAGGGAAGGAGAATGCGGTATATTTTAATGTTAAATAATTTTTATGAAACAGTGGTAATTTGCAAGTTGGTTTGGAGTGGTTGAAAGTTTGCCTTGGGAAAATAGAAGTGTAGAGGGAAACATTTTGCTTATGAAGAGAAGATAAATTGAATGAAATCTCAGTTAATGAAAACATGGTACGAGAAGGTTGATCAGGAGGCAGCCTGCCGTGACTACTCTGTGTCCACAAATCAGCCAATCTGGTAGGAGATGATGCACTTCTTTTTATAATCCCAGTCTAATGTTAGGAGACCATTAACTTCACAGGAATTATCTTTTCCTAATCTCTGCCACCATTCTTTGTCACGGTGAACTGCATTCCAATTGTCCCTGTAGTATCTGCACCAAAATTGTTTAAGGTTTAATCCTAGATCTGTGTGGTGGTCCAAACATTAGACTTCAATATCCATCCAATTTGGACATAAGGCGAAGATTTAAGCCTGAATGGTGGTGACGTCATCCACTCTAAGATAAGCATCAGAAACATATGTATGGTTGTCCTTTGGGAAATCTTTGGCTTTTGCACAGGCATAAGCAAGCCCTTTTTCCTGAAGGAAATGAACTGGTTGTGGTCATAGGCTGAGCTTTAAACAGAGGCTGGTTTAATTCGGGGGTTACTTTGTTTGGTTTGGGTTTAGTGGAGGGAGGAGTTGAAAATCTTCTTTTTCTTCTGTTTGGCACTTCGTTCACTTAAAATTAGCTGAATAATTTGATAGACCACATCAGAGTCAACGGAAAACCGCTGGTGGTTTTCAATTTGAACCGAAGAAATGGTTTTCTTTTCTGCATGGTAATCATTTCTAACCTGGTCTCCACAGGTGAAACTGTGGGTGGTGATGACCTGGGTCTCCACAGGAAAAACATTGTGTTCACTACTCGGGAATTATTAAGCAAACTTTGAAAGTGATAATTGTAATTAGTTCTGGAAGTTGTTTTGGTAATTCCATTTTGTTTTTTTTAGTTTCAGTAAGGACGTTGAATCTTCCTGTCCATTTTTCCCTCATGATCTCAGACTTAGAGACCAACAAAAAAGATAATTAAATACAATGCACAAAATTTCAAAAGTATTAAGGACACACTAGTTAGAAAAAATAATTTCTTAAAGATGAACTTTTTTCACAGAGGATTATCTTGGGTTCTTGCAATTAAAGACTTGTCTGAATCGATTAACGGTTTATTATTCTTAGTTTGGCTTGTTCATAGGCATATTCAAAAAAGTTCATAAGTGGGGTTACAGAACTACAACTCTGTACATTCCTATGTATATGTCATATTTGCAAAATCGTATTGCAATGAGGGTTATGGCCACCACCAACCCCCTACTTATGCCATATGTTTGTTGAACGGAAGTGTTCCTTAAAACTTATATACATTATCTTTTGGTGCAAAAAATATATCGTGAAGTTAGACTATGATGAATTTGAGCAGCATCTTTTGACTCAAAGAGAAAAGAACTCAATTACAATTAATGTTACTAGAGCAAAATATAGTCCATTTCAAAGTACAGTGTACTTACCAGTATGAAAAAATCTACAATAGGTATCTCACAACAGGAAGAGATGGCAAATCAGTATCAGTACCTAAAAAAAAAAAAAAATTTTACAACACTTGGAAAGTAAGGGAATAGAAACTGCATTATTATTAATATGAATTAGTAAAACTGGATTAAAAAAACCAATATGAAGTATCGAATTTATGGCATTGGAACTGATGTTTAGGGTCCTCGTAATTTCTTCATGTGTAATTGAGGGACCTTTTTCACGAGAGATTCAATTTTGCAGTCGATGTACTCAGTTTTCTACTTTTTGTGTCATCTTCTAATGCTCTTTTACTCCACTTAAGGTCATTGCACAAATTAAAAATTGTGGTATGTGGAAGAGCAACATCTGAAAATAATGAAGACAAACTTTGAGAACACTCCTCTGCTTGTAACTCTTTACAAAAACCATAAAAAATCATAGCTTGTAAAGCATGTCTGTTCAACTCCATGATGAAAGCAACGATGACCTTTAGTATTTGACCCCAGTATGGAATATGACAGGGTTGCTGTTTTATGTGCTGCTATCTATTGTTATTTAAAGACATAAGCTATACTATGACGCGAAAACCTAAGAGTTTGATAATTTTTCAAGTGAATATCTAACGATTTTTAAATGACCCACGTAACACGCAAAATATGGATAACGTCTTCACACATTTACAATTTTTTGTTAAAATTAATTGCAATTTTCTGCTTATTTCTTAATTTAGGAAACCCAAAGTTTATTTAATAAGGAATAATACTCTGTTTTTACTTCGTTTTATATCAGTCACAAACATAGAACAAGTTTTAATTCATTGCAAACTGGGAAGTCAAATTTTGAATAGCATAAACGAAGTTGAAATATATTTCATTTAATCATCTTTCCAAGGTTCCTTAAAATATAATTGATTTTAATATGTTCATACTAAAGTTTAGCTCAACTTTTTTGTTGGGACATTATAGGACTCAGTGAAGTCAGAAAAGGTGAAGACTTGCGCAACTTAAAAGGACATTTGTTTTTTACTATAGAGGATTAAAGACTGTCTTCTGGAAGTTGAAAGTACATCAGATCGAGCAGCGAGGCTTGTTGTTCAACTAACCCAGCGATACCAACTTCAAATAGTACAGGTATATGCACCAACATCAAGCCATACCGACGAAGAGGTTGAAGAATTTTATGAAGAAATCAAAGAGTTACACACCAAAGGGAAACAACATATCAAGCTCATCATGGGGGATTTCAATGCAAGAATTGGACAACAGGAACAAGGAGAGACATCGGTTGGTAAATACGGATATGGGGAAAGGAATGAACGTGGCGATCAACTCATCGAATTTGCAGAAGCTGAAAACCTTAGCATCATGAATTCATTTTTTAAGAAGAAACCGCAAAGAAAATGGACATGGAAACACCCAAATGGGGGAACTAGTGAAATTGACTATATCCTGGCAAACAAGAAATCAATTATTGAAGATTGCAGTGTACTGAACAGATTTAATACTGGAAGTGATCATCGAATGGTGAGATGTAAAGTGCACTTAAATACTAAATTAGAACGACAGAAGCTCATTAGGAAACAAGTAAGTAAGAGGGTGGATTTAAAGAAATTAAAAGAAAATACCGAGGCATTCAAGTTGGAATTAAAAAATCGCTTTTCTGCACTGGAAGGACTTATTGATGAAAGTGATATCTCAGAAGCAAATGAAAACATTGTTAAGACAATAGTTGAAACTGCTGGGGAAATTGGTGGTGTAACCTGTAAAAAGCACAATAGCAAATTATCTGAGAAGACGAAACAGCTCATGAAAAGGCGAAGAGATATGAAGGTGGACAATCGAAATACCAGTTCCAGGATTGAGTACATAGAACTTTGTAAAACTCTGCGCAAAAGCATGAAAGAAGACATAAGAAAATTCAACTGTGAGTTAGTAAGGAAGGCCATTGAAAATAACAAGAGCCTTAGGGTTGTTAAAGGAAGTTTATCTGTTGGGAAGAAACACATCATTGCATTAAAAGGAGAGGATGGCACCGTAACAAGAAATAGGGAAGAAATACTTAGAAGAGTTGAAGAATTCTACAAAAAACTATATGAAAGTAACAGTGGATTAAACGAAGACACTGAAATAGTCGAAGGAACAGCTCCTAAAATCTTAAAAGAAGAAGTTTCATTTGCAATAAAAAGTATGAAGAAAGGAAGAGCCCCTGGCGATGATGGTATTACATTAGATATCCTAAAAGAAGCTGGAGAATATGTAGAAGACATACTTGCAAAATTCTTTACCAAATGTCTTAACAGCGGTAACATACCAAACCAATGGGATTCTGCAACAGTAATTCTTTTGCATAAAAAAGGTGATAAAGAGGATTTGAAAAATTACCGACCAATTAGCTTGTTACCTGCTATTTATAAAATCTTCACAAAAGTGCTAACACATCGCCTGCAGAAAAAATTAGATGCAGCTCAACCAAGAGAACAAGCTGGATTTCGAAGTGGATTCAGTACAGTGGACCATATTCAAGTATTAAGAGAATTAATTGAAAGAACACATGAATATGAACTTCCATTGTGTGTTGCATTTATTGACTATGAGAAGGCCTTTGACTCTATTAAAACATCAGCAGTCATCAACTCTTTAAGATCAACAGACATTGAGGATGTGTACATTGACATGGTGAAACGTGTGTATAAAAATGCAAGTGCAAAATTTCGGTTACATAAAGATACCAAAACTATCAAAATTGGTAAAGGTGTGAGGCAGGGAGATACCATTTCTCCAAAACTTTTTACTTCAGCTTTACAGATGATTTTTCAGCTGATAAATTGGAATAACAAGGGAATAAAAATAAATGGTGAATATTTAAATCATTTGCGGTTTGCTGATGACATTGTTATTTTTTCAACGAACCCATCAGAACTCCAAGACATGGTACAGGAGCTCTCAACTAGAAGTAAAGAAGTTGGACTCAAGATGAACCTACAAAAAACTAAGATCATGTTCAATAATTTTGTAGAGGAAACAAAAATACAAGTTGACAACATTGAGCTAGAAATTGCTGATTCATATATTTACCTTGGCCAGCTGATTTCAATGGATGGCAACATTATGAAAGAACTCAACAGACGTATTAAACTTGGCTGGAGTGCATTTGGAAGAAACAGTTTTATCCTGAAGGGGAAATTGCCTTTGTGTCTAAAAAGAAAGGTCTTCAACCAGTGTGTATTGCCAGTCCTCTCTTATGGATCAGAGACATGGAGTCTAACAGTTGGAGCAATACGAAAGTTACAGACAACGCAAAGGAGCATGGAGAGGTGCATGCTTGGAATAACTAGGAGAGATCGAAAAAGAAACACTTGGGTGAGAGAGCAAACTAGAGTAGAGGACATCATTGTTAAAGTAAAAGGGCTGAAATGGCGATGGGCTGGGCATATTGCAAGAAGAACTGATCAACGATGGACAACAGAAATTCTGAACTGGATTCCAAGAGACCACCGAAGACCTAGAAAACGTCCTCAAACTAGATGGGTGGATGAAATAAGAAAAGAGGTTGGGGTGACGTGGAAACGAATGGCCCAGGATAGACTTGTGTGGAAAGCATTTGGAGAGACCTTCATCCAGCAGTGGATAGATAATGGTTGAATATGATGATGATGATATATATATATATATAATAAAATATATGAATATATATAAATATAGGAGAGACTTTCATTTGAAATTTTTAATTTTACTTTATCCCGTTAATTGTTTCATTAAACTTTACATTAAAAATGTATGAAAAGACCAAAAACAAAACAGCACATTATAGACCATTCTCCTGAAATACACACTTGATTTTACCGAAACGAAAACGTTCCATTTCATTCAAATATAAATAATTATAATATTATATATATATATATATATATAGAAAACTTCCTAGAAAACGTCCTCAAACTAGATGGGTGGATGAAATAAGAAAAGAGGTTGGGGTGACGTGGAAACGAATGGCCCAGGATAGACTTGTGTGGAAAGCATTTGGAGAGACCTTCATCCAGCAGTGGATAGATAATGGTTGAATATGATGATGATAATATATATATATATATATATATATATATACAATAGTAAAACTTCTACAAATAAGTAATAACATAATACGGACCGAGAAAATTTATCGTTGTAAAAAGATTTAAGGGAGGGCCAAAGGGAACAGAAAATCTGTTCGTATTAACAGTAATTCGTATTATCCGGAAGGGATTTTATGCTATACAATGTGAAGGGACTTCCGAAAACAATTCGTATTAAAACTAATTCGTCTTAACGAGATTCGATTACATTGTAGTCCGGGGTGTTTATTGCTTAGGTTATAAGACGGTTGTATCCCTCCGAAAACTGACTGCAGAGCAGTTGTTGCTGTTCTTTCTCCGTAAAATCCACAAAAAGTATATATGTATGCTGATGAAATTAAGCATTTGAATATGCATTGACATGTTCAAAGGCGACATGTAACTAAATGCGGTTGAAATCTAAATAAAATTTACATATACGGTGGGACCTGGCAAAGTAACCATATTGGTATACCGAATACCTGAATAAAGTGGGCACTAATTATAAGAGAACTGCTACAGACTTAGTAATTCCTATACCAAAGTCTGTCGTGTATAGTGATAATCCCTCTACGGTGACCATTACAGCTCAGTATAAAAGGTGGTCACTTTAGACAGACTGCATTCCTAATAACGGATTTTGCCATTTAATGGTTTTTTACGTCCCATGAAATTCGTTATTGAGAGTATTTATGATAGACCTAGTGCACAATTTTCAGAACATTCAAATGTTTTGCTGCTCTAATAATATTTCAGTAATAGTCCAGATCTGAAAGCATTTTCTTCTTGTCCATCTCGTTGGCGACAGGTGCTGCTGAAAAAAGAAATACGTTGTCCATTTATCCAACACCTCCAACGACAACCTCAATTCATCTTTTTTGGACATCTGCGGCAAGTGAGACGCATTTCACTCAGAAGACTTCCAGGAAAAAAAGCTTGTTCCGCCTTTTCTTTGTTCTGACTATACATCCAGAAAGGGGATTAAACCGGATAGTCTTTCAATAAAAGGAATTCCCTTATGTTCCCAGTAATGTTACATTCGCTATACTTTACACATCACATATAGAAAATTTCAAACGAAAAATACATTATACGTTTATATTTATCTAATAATTGCATATTCTGAACGTTACATATCCCTTATATCATTTCGATATTCGGTTTGTTACACTCAGAAATCTTATGTGCTTAAGTGCTAAATAATTTTATTAAGTTTGTGGTATTGTGTTCCTAATAGATAGTTAATCTCTTTACCGGCACAAAATAATAAGTTTATGTTTAATAGAAATAAAATACAGGGTACCAGGGAGGAAATTACATAAAAAGGTTAAACACTGGTAAAATAGCAATGAAAAAGATCACTCAAGCTTTCGGACGCATCAGCAGCAGTCCTTCATCAGGAGTAATGACGATGTTATGTTTCTGTCTCTTTTTTATACTTGAAATTTCTGGAAAACCCTTCATCAGAGTAGTCCCGCAGAATGGGAAAACCCAATGAGAACCAATGGGAGGCCTCCAATAGAATCATGGAAGAACCCCAATAGGGACCAATGAGAAACCCACACTGCGGGTTACCTAATTTGGGGATGTCTCATACATTTCAGAGTAAGAGTTGTTTATAAGTTTCTGGAAGTGGTTGTGATGTATTAATGGCTTTCCCGTGTAGTTTGTAAGTTTCCCAAGATTCTAAGAAGAGTCTATTATTCTTGTTTGTGATGTGACGGTGTAGTATTTAGCTATGTCTCCTTTCACGAGTGCTTGTTTGTGTTCTTTTTTTCTTGTTTTGATCATTCTTTTGTTTGTCCTATGTAATGTTTGTTGCAGTCTTTGCATGGTATTTGGTATATGGCACTCATAAAGGAGACATAGCCTCACGTCTGGCAGAACACGCTTTACAACACGGACACGAACCCGACTGGGACTCAACAAAAATACTACACCGTCACATCACAAACAAGAATAGTAGACTCTTCTTAGAATCTTGGGAAACTTACAAACTACACGGGAAAGCCATTAATACATCACAACCACTTCCAGAAACTTATAAACAACTCTTACTCTGAAATGTATGGGACACCTCCAAATTAGATAGCCCGCGGTGTGGGTTTCTCATTGGTCCCTATTGGGGTTCTTCCATGATTCTATTGGAGGCCTCTCATTGGTTCCCACTGGGTTTTTCCATTCTGCGGGACTACTCTGATGAAGGGTTTTTCCAGAAATTTCAAGTATAAAAAGAGACAGAAACATAACATCGTCATTACTCCTGATGAAGGACTGCTGCTGACGCGTCCGAAAGCTTGGGTGATCTTTTTCATTGCTATTTTACCAGTGTTTAACCTTTTTAATAACAGGATTTATGTTGGTGTGTATGCACTTATGTGTTTTACGTGTTTTTAAATTTTGCAATGCTTTGGAGTTGGGGTTTACTTTTGTATAAACTTGCTCTTGCTAATATGGGTATATGTATGTTATAGTCAATAAATGCAAATTAGTAGAGCTATTGATGAATACAATGGTTACCAATTTTGAAATTGTGACCTTTAACCTGTAACAACCGTAAGAACTATTTATGGGTGCTGGGAGTAGAACACATCGCAACTATACAACTCAGGCAGGTAAAAAACAGAACTAATAAAATCTATTCAGATCGTTTGATAAACTCATTTCATTGCCTCTAGCCTTATGCATAGATGCTAAGCCATTGCAATAGCAACGTAATTGGACATTTCATGCGGAATGACAGAATGTATGCAGTATTGAATGTAAAGCTAAATCCCATACCCAATGCTGTAGAGTATATGCTGTCTTGAATATATGCTAAGCCTCCCAATGCTGTAGAATGTATGTTGTCTTGAATATATGCTAAGCTTATCAATGCTATATTAAATGCATGCCAAGCCTATCAATGCTATAGGATGTATGCCAAACCTGTTAATGCCGTCGGTTGTATGCCAAGCCTATCAAAATGTTTAATTAATATAAAATGTTACTCACTTTAAGATAGCAAATAATACTGTTTAGCATCACACAAGATATAGAACAGACATCCAACAACAGATCGAGGACGAGGTTTAAATTCTTAGAATTAAAATTTGACACCTCTGAAACGAGACAATTGTAATACACCTGAATGCTCATTTTGACTCCTTTTAATTGATTCCTGATGATAAACTACTTTGGTATTTAAAAATAATCGACACCTTAAGACAACGCCTATATTTAAACCTTTTTATGTTGTATACACATCCTCTTGTTTATGGCTCATGTCTGGTTTTTTTTTTTCGAAAGGTGTTTAAATGGTCCAGGTGTATGATCGAAAAAGGTCTACAGCATGCTTCAATCGGATGAAGAAAATCTTGTTGTCTTCCTGCCGATACTTTGTTTAATAAACATTCAAAGCACATTGTAACGTGTCGCCGTATATAACGTTTCATCGCCTAGAACCAGTAAAGTTCTTTGATTTTAGTAACTGCCCTTTCTACTGAAAAATGACCCATCAAATCATGAAACTTAATCACTAAAATTTCCTCATGCTTTTGGGTATAACGTAGAGCAGTTGATATTTGTTCTTTATCTTAATCTTTCGAAAAAGTCTATTTTTTTAAATTCATAGTTGTTAATCCTATGCCTTTCTTTATCCGTTCTTCCTTCGCGTGGTTTATGGAATATCTCAATCAACCTTTTCTATTCTGAATCGGCGTGTTGGATTAGTAATACTTGTTCTTTTTCAGTTAAGGTCAAATAAATTGGCTCCACATCAATTTGCGTAGTACAGACGTCTAGTTTTTCCATAATCGAAGCCATCGTGTCCTTGGAACCTGCCACAGGTGCTCTACTTAGTGCATCAACATGTGACAGCTTTCCTGCTGGTCGATGTCGAACTTCAAAACCTTAGCCTTGAATCAAATTACTCCAGCGAGATATCTGTGGGTTCAATGACTTCTTTGCGTTCATGCAGCTTAAGGCTTGGCAATCAGCGATAATAGTGACTGTTATACTTATTAAGAATTGTCTCAGTCTATTGAGGGTCCACACAATCGCTATTAATTCCAATTTGCTGGGAAGGTTTTTTTTTTCAGCATCAGTCGTTTTCTTACTTACACAGTAAACTAAGTGACATTTTTTGCCCTTTTCTTGTTGTAATAATATCCCAGCTAATCCTAAAGAACTAGCATCACAGTAAACTTCCAGTTTAGCGTTCGGGTTATAGTGCATTAGTATTGGTTGCTTTGTTAAGTTGTCTTTTAGCAGTTGAAATGCTCTCTTTTGCTCGTCCTCCATACAAATGTTCGACTCTTCTGCAACAATCGTGTTGAAAGTTCTGCCTTGTGAGCATATCCTTCCATGAATCTTCTAGTATCATGTACATTTAAGGGAGTCGAGAATTCATCGATTGTCTTAATATGATGGACAGGTGGTTTAGTTCGATCTTCATTTACGATAAAGCCCAAAATATCCACTCGTTTCTTGTCAAATTCATATTTGCTTAATCTCGACGTCAGTATAGCTAAGCGCGATCTTTCAAAACCCTCGTTTATTCTTTGTATCATATCATCCGAATCCTTTGAGGGGATCAGGATACCATGTAAGTAACATAATGCCTTGTCGTTTAACATTTGTCCTAACACTTGGTGCATATTAGTCTTTGACACTCTGTTGGCGCGTTGGCGAGACCAAAATCATTCGCTCAAACTGTCCAGTCTCATCAGGTGTTATAAAAGCAGTTTTTAGTTTTACTTCTTCCGTTAGGGTGATTTGCAAGTAACCCTGAGCCAAATTTAATGTCGTGAATATTTTACAATCTCCTAAACATTACAATAAATCGTCAATTTTTGGTAAGGGAGACTTATCCTTTATTGTTTGACTATTTAGTCATCTAAAGTCAACAACCAGCCTGTTTTCGCCTGTCTTCCTCTTCTTTACCAATAATACAGGACTTGTTGAATTACAGAGATCTTGTTTCTGTTACGATTCCGTTTTCCTTCTAATCCTTAACGATGCTTTTAATAGTACTTCTTTCAAAGCATTTGTTTTATATGGTCGTGCGTATACTGGCCTGCTTCCCTCAAGTTCATTTATCTCCATTTTAGTTAAATCTGTGCACCCGAGTTCATTTATATTTAACGCAAAATAATCTCTGCGCCTGCTTAAGAATGATACCGATTTCTATTTTCCTTTCTTGTGACATTGATTTATCCAGTTTGATATCCTTTAAAGTAATATCCTTTTTCGTTTGCATCACCGTACATGCTATGGAACTCTCATTATCACTATTTTTGATAGTTAAGATCCAATCGGCAGTTACACTAGTTACCCTTGCTACACATTGATTCTTCCTGATATGATGAGGATCTGGTATTAACAATCGGAATTACTGCCCTACCGTCACCAATTTCCAAAATAGAGTTCGAATTCTCTCTGTCATCATTTAAAATCACAAAGCCATTATTTATGTCGTTTGTCTTAGCGTGGATGAAGTTTATTGCATTTTTTTTTCAACGTTATAGGTCGTTCGGTTCTAAGTTTTATTTTCAAGGAATCCAGCTCATTCTGTAATTGATAACAGCGAATAATGTTAGAGTTCCATATTTGCAAGTTAGCACCAATTTTAGCAAATTCAACCTCTAGGTTGTTGAGATAATCCTTTTCCCACAATAAGTTCAAAGGCTATTATATCGTCTGGAACGACAAATAATTCCACATCTGCACACACTCCACCTATTGAAAACTGAACCTTACTTCTACCTGTTATATACGTTTGTCCGAATCCAAAACCTATCAACTTCGGGCTTCTCTGGTTAAATAACCAAGTTTAGATTGGCTGCCACCGATTTAATAATTAATGTCCGTCCATTTCCTGTGTCTATTAAAGAGATCATTTTAGACGAGCAATTGATGATTGTTGCTTCTTTTATATACGATTGAGAATGAAATGCGTTTGCGTTTACCATTAAAGTGTTACTGTCATCTTTTCTTTCCGCAATTCTTCTGTGAATGTCCCACCTTACCGCACTCTCGATATGTTACCACTTTTCTTTCCTTCGGGCTCTCCCTTGACAAGTGTCCGTAATCGTTACAATTGTAACACTTAGGGACACCTCTTTCATTCCTATGGTTGAAGTTAATATAACGTTTGTTACCATTTCAATAACTAAATCCACCGACATTCCTCTGGTAACAGTTATTTTCACTTTTTTCTATACGTTCTTTAGTAACCATATTGTTGTTTCGGAACTTATTACTCAACCTTGGACTACCATTAAAATTTGATTTTCCTGTTTCAAATTTTCCGCACTTATTATCCACAATGTTATATTTCATGCTGTCTCTTACATATTAATAAGTGTCTGTTTTATCTGACAATTTTTCAAGATCATTTAGGTTGGACCATTCGTCTAAAAAATGCTCTCGCACCGCTGAGGTAGTTCTTTTCTTCAATTGCTCACTAATCATAACGTTTTCGAGACTTTCAAAGTCAGTTGCATTCGTTATCCATTCCTCAAAATAATTTCGTAATTCATAAGTAAAGTCCCTCCAACTGCTCCGAGTAGAACAGGTATGACCATAAAATTTCTGTCTAAACCTTTCAGGGGTAACTCTGAATCTTTTCAAAAGAAGGTCCTTAATATGCCGTTGGCCCTATCTTCGTCTTCATGCGAGATAATTACAGTTACTTCCCGCGGCAACAACTCCAATAAATTTAGTACCCATTGTACTTCCTCTAGACCAATTAGTTTAGATTGTCGTTCAAAAAGTATTAAATAGAAAAACTAATATTACCGTTTTGTCTGTTCACCGTTTTGTCTGTTTTTTGGTCTGTTTACGTTCAACTACTCATTAATAGTAGTAGCGTTTTGTAATCTAAAATATTCAAGCTCAAAATTTCTTATAGTTTCTTCTTCCTTTCTTTGTATTTACTCTTCCTTTTTTTCGTTCACGTTCTACACGGTCTCCTAGTATCTGTTCGAAAAGTTGTTTAACAAATGATTCTTCATAATGTTTCGAATTTAATATTGCATTTCGTAAATCCACAATTTTGCTTTCTGGTCGCACGACATCACGTAGCTCATCGGCCAATTCTATTATATCACTTTTTGTACCTTTAGACGAAAAAAGCCATCCTCTTACCTTTATTTGTTTAAAATCCGTTATTCTGCGTTTCCGGTAATCGTTGAAGCTTTGTTTACGAGAATCCAAGTTGGACTATTCGAATAGTTGACAAATACTTCTTATCGTTCCATTTGCAATGCGTTAATCCGTTTTGTGATATCCGTTGCACTACGTTTGCTAATGTCCTCTGCGCGAATAATCCGTTGCACTACGTATGTCAATGTCCTCTGCGCGAAATAACATCCCACTTCTGAACTGTAATTTATATATGTCTTCACCGTTAGAGATTAATCTTACTTTAATCATCACGAAAAGCTAAAAGTAAAATAATACGAACAAAATTACGTTTACGAAAAAGAAAATCAGAAAACAAACTCTATTTTATCGCCAAACGTTCACTTTTTGCGTGTACGTCATGCTTCTTTAAATTCTTCTTTCAGTTTTCAATAATTATCTAACACATATATGTAGCTCCAGTCAGAATTTTTTTAGTTAAAATCCAGCATAAAAAAATTTGGTATCCTGTAAAAGAGAAAAGGAGAGCCACAGTCGACCCAGCCACAGCTCTGAATTGTCCAAAGCGTCATAACCAACTAGACCATCAAGACAGAAAATTGATACTGTTTTCTTCGTATATGTTTTACTTCTTTTCCTCACTATTTAGAACATACTAAAAACTCAACGAACAACCAACCTCCCCTATAGTTTTGACGTTCCTTCCGCACATTTCATGGTAATTTTTAACTTTTGAGAAGCTACTTCTCTCAGAAGGAAAGGAGGAGTCTGTGAGTTTCACAGCGTAAAAAATATTAAGGGATATGCTGTTCAGGACCTACAGTTTTCCGAACCTCTTGAGGCATAGGAGGTAGAATGTGATAAAGGGGAGTTGGGTAGGGTGGCCGACGGAGGTGGTGCTGTAATCCCAGAGGCATATAATTCCAGAGACATAGAAAACAACACAGCGGACTACAGTGACCAATTAGATGTTAAACGCTTTTTTTAGCAATACTGTGAATCGGTTAAGGAACAATTGTATGTTAAGCGAACGGGGTACTAGTACACAGCCGCAGGGATACTTATTTCAGCTTTTGTACCCAAAGGGTATTGGGGAAATTTATATCAGATATAATCTTGCAAAACATTTTGTGGTAGAACTAATTTGCTACTAAGAAATTAATGGAATAGTAGTTTATTAATTATATTCTAAAATATACTTTATTGTTTGTTTGTTGTTTTAGGGCTCAAGGAATACAATGATCACGCTTTGCCGGGATCTACTATTTTCCGGGGAAACCGAATCTCTGGATCTCAAATTTTCCGAGGAATCTGAACCTCTTAAGGCCTAGGGTACCAAACCCCGGACTACAATGAGCAGTGCAATCTTTATGAGATCTCTGAGTAAGTGTTCTTTGCACAGTTGGGAGTCGAACCCGGGTTAACGGCGCACTAGGTGAACACGTTATCACGATTGCAGGGCAAAATATACTTATGTTATAAAAGAAGGAGTAAGAAAACCAATTGTCGCAATTAAAATTTTAACTAGGATAATTTTTACTCGTTTTATCATAACTACACGCAATGTGTCGCAAAAACTCAAGTGTACTTTAAGTGTAAAATTTTTTCAACCAATAAAAGGACCGTATTTGCAATGTAGCAATCGAAACACCGCTTAATATATATTGACAAACAAAATTATTTTTAGTAAAACGAAATATTAACGGCAATTAATTTAAATGCTTCATATACATTTAAATAACAAGAATTTAATTCAAGCTAAAAATAAAATGTAGATATTTATATTAAAGGAGATGGTTTCATAAAACTGGTATCAAATTTTTAAAAATACTAATATTAAATATATATTTATATATTTTTAAAAGAGTTTTGATAATTTGCAACAGAATTACAGTGGACTCATCTTCTACGAGCTTGTACAAGTCCAAAAAATGAACAAATAAAAAATTCGTAAGGTCAAAAGTTTGTAGATGTGGGAATCACCATTTCTTCTATAACATGCATTTCGAGACTAACGCAATATTCCGTGAAAGAGTGTTGTTTGAAATTTTGATGTCTACACATATGCACATGTACATAAAAAAAATTAAAATCCACTAAACTAACTTAAAACAGACTCTAAATAATATCTTTATAATTTACGGATCGATATTATACATGGCAAATCTCGAAATATCCACCCTATCCTTCTTTTTTTTTATCTTCGCCTTGTGAGCGAACCTTATTTAGTTGTAACCCCGTATCGCGATGGACGTTTGTTGAAGGTGTAAGCAACTACAGTTTATCCGTTTCTAATCGCAGACCCTTTTCAAAACGCATTGGGCAACCAAGTTAATATCTCGACCGAAAAATCGAAATATTGGGGAGTAGTTTTATGTCCGATCTTATTTCTAGCCCGAAGCTGGAAAAAATAGAGACCTTAAACCTTATCGATCAGATAATCCGACTGTTCCAGATTTTGACCAGCGAAGAAATCTCGCGTGGACTTTCCTACAGACTTAGTGTCGAATCTCATAATGGAGAAACACATCCGAAAAATATCATTTCTACAAAAGAAATAAAAGGAACGGAAACTGAAAACGAATCTGGTATAAGGCTTTCGCCGTCAAATGTCTGTTTCTTTTATTACTTTTGAATGCAAAAGTAATCAGGAAAACACACATTTACCCGATCAATTTTCGCATGGGAAATTTCAAATAAGCGAAAAGCAAAACATAACTATAATATTGGCTAAGATTTGGAGGAGGTTTCTAATACCTCCGTTCAATCTTGGAGCAGGACAAAAGTGATTCCATGCACTGGTGCTTGACGATTTGGTGAAATGATGTTACTCAAAATAAATCGAGAAATTTTTACGTTTATTTTAAAGATTTGATCGCTTTCCGCTGTCTTATTTAATGGACAGGTACTTAAGGTTTCACATAACCTGTAGTTGAAACATGTATGTATCTCTAGATATCTTTAGATCCTGGCATGATTTAAAGGTTCGTATGCTTAATATAAATTTGTTGAGTGTCAAAACATTTTTTTTTAATATAACATTCAATGATTTCGCCTAGACAAGCAGCAGGTAATGCTGAAGGGGCTGACAAAGCCCATGCATCCCAAGAAAAATAACGTGTTAATATGATTATTTGTTATTTAGGATTTATGGAAAACAAAGGTCATACAGCGTCGGGATCGGGTAGCACTCCCCGAACTACTGTGAGCATTTAATCGGTATTTTTTTTTTAATTGAACAGCTGGGAATCGAACCAGGTTAAGGACATGATAGGCGAGTGCATTACCGCTGATCGCTCCGCCTTAATATTTGTAAATGACGAGTTTAAGTGATTGTGAACAACCAACAGGATAACAATAGTTTGCCTTGAATTTGATGGACTTCTGTAAATAGAGTTGCTACGTTTAGAGATTGCACTTCTGGAGATAGAAAACTCCACATCCTCGAAAATTGAATTGAACAATCACCATGGCCCTTCTTTAATTATTAAGATATCTTTACTTCTGTTAATATACTTATAGGAGAAAAAAGTCTCGAAAATCTATACTCAGAGTCTCATGGGTCAAGAAATGATAACCAGAAATCGCTGGTTAGACTTTATACCGTGTATGTGGTGTATTTTCTTTACACTGACGGAAACAAAAGTTCATGCATACACATATAAAAAAAAGGTATAACGTCAGAAATTAATTTTTATTGAGTAATCCTTCCGCACCCTCCTTCAATCCTTAAAGGGTTCCCTCTGTTTCTGTAAGTTGTATTATCCACATCCCGACATTAATCTGCTAGCACATATATATTGAAGAAAAAATTGCCCACAGTTTTTATAGAACTGTTTCCATGTTAATATTCAGGCTAAGATCATCCTCACCTTTCAGTGGTATTCCTCATTACTGATATAAGCATGGCCCAGTTCAGCAATCGCTTTCACTAGCGCAATCTGAATAACGACTATTTTGGGGTTTCCGAACGAAACTTTGGGGTTTCAGTAAATGTTTCTAGGAATTATGTACATTCCAATTAACGTCTTTTTCTCATTAACGACATTTTATTAGTTTCCTTTACAGTAATCAATGGGATAAATGAACACACTATATAACCTATCTAAAGTGACCACCTTTGGGTGGATTGGATTACAATGGTCACAATAGACAGATGTTCATTATACACAATAGGCTTTGGCATAGGCATGAATGAATTCCTACAGGTTCTCTCTTATAAAAGTGGCGACTTTACTCTGGTGGTCAATTTATCAAGGTGGTCGGATTGCCAGTTTCCACTGTATTATGAATTTCTGGCGATTATCTGATCTTGGATTAAAACGAGGGTAAAATTTACCTCATGCATGGTGTAACTTCGTTCTGTGCTTTAAGTTCATTGTAATTAAGATTAAATCGTCCAGTGTCTCTCTAAAAAATCATAAATGATCACAATAATAATCCTTTTCTTTTCTCGATTTTCAAATGAGTGGCATCAATGCATTTGCAAAAATACAAACAAACAGATAAAATTAATTTTGAAATGACAATTTTCCATAAAAGTGCACTGTTCTGAATCTTGCAAAATGACACTTAATAAGAAAGAGGAAATTAAACAGATTACTAGCATTATATAATGACGGTAATCAGTTTTTCGTAGATGTCTTTCTGTTAAAATCGGGATTAGACCCCCTAAACTTGTTTTTTAAAAGTATGAACATCACATTTGCAAAAAAAGTGGAAAGTTGAGGACTTGAAGCATGAAGACCCGGATACTGTTTAGAAGATACTTGGGTCGTACATCAAATCGGACATATAATAATTAATGGTCGACAATGTCAACATAATTATGCAATTCATGGCTAAGTTTCTGCCAAAATTTTTCATTTTCGTCAGTTGGATTATTTGCACATCCTTTAAGCATTTAAAAACAGGTTTCGCAACATTCAAATAACAATTTTGATGATAAATGATGAAAATGAAGAGTAAGCAGTTTAACTCGTTCTTAGAAAAGTTTAAAGAAAATGTCCGTTTTGGTTCATATCCAGAATCGGACAAACAAAATATTTTTCTCAACTTTGCGCTTTAAATTTCAGAAATATTATCCAATTATTTGACATAAATTTCTCTGGTGAATACACGATATATTAGAAACAAACCTGTTTTTTATAGTTTAGTTATTTTTACAGATATTTTCCAAATTACTTAACTGTGAAATTACAGTATAGTGATTTTTACAACTGAATTCTAATGCGCCAAATAGCTTATGTAATACCCAAAGGCTAACGATCCCTGCAAGAGAGTAATTAATACCTCGATTTCATTTTTCTTTGATTAGAATTATTCGTATAAACGTGAAAAGAAATCAACTTTGTCCAAGTATTCTTTATATCTTGAAAAATTTATGGTTTGATTTATGAGCCAATGGTAATTTCGTCAAGGCATTTAATAATAAACGTTCAGATATAACTAACAGGGAGTGTAACTTAATTTTACAAATATACGAACTTTTCAAACACGGAGTAATAATAGATTGCGTTTGTAAATTACAAAATATGTAAATCGTGTTCATGGATATAAATCATTCATGCAAGATACCATAAGAGCTTATCTTATTTAACTAATATATAATAGTATCTCTCTCCTGTAACTCTGTACAATAATTAAATGGCATAAAATATGGGATTCCCTGTAACTCTGTACAATAATTAAATGGCATAAAATATTTGATAACTAAGGCAATGTATAAAGATATTTCAGCTCTATAATTTTAAATTAATAAGTATTCATAATCTTATGTTCCAATGCTCCAATGTATTAAATATTTCTTAAACCCCACATTTCGTAACAACTCATAATCTTAGTAGATATTAATTCAATATTTGTAAATATATTAGTTTCCAACCTAAATTAGGCAACATTTGGTAATTAGATATTGACATGCTTGTCAAAATAAAATAATTGAACCCTCGTAATATTGTAAATTAAATGCTTATTTTTAAAGAGAGAGCTCTGTTTCCACACAAAATTTAGCTTAAGTATATATATATATAGATCAGTTTTATTTCAACTAGTTACTTCCAAACCTTAATTTATATCTCAAAGCAACAATTTGCCACAATTACTATAATACGAAAACTATTAGTATTATTTGCACTCATATATTACAAGAAATAAACCTTAATAGAAAAGTTGTGGCTGGGTGGGACTTCAAAGAGAGATAATGGCCATATCGTAATATTTATACTAACAGATTAATTCTTCATAATGTTAGTTTCCTCTCCGATAGGAGAGGTCTAGAAAAAATATGATGAGGATATAGTTGTATAATAAAAGGTGGTTAAATATTCTTGTAAGTAAGAAATAAAGGGAAATATTTTCCAGCCTTTGCTCCTCTTCCATATTCCCAATCCAATCCCAGGAAAAGGCCGAATGTATTGATCTTATCTGAGACACTTACGTAGCCAATAGCCTGAGGGAATATTTTAGGCTGAACTGATGACAAGGGAAAAAACTAAGTCAGTAACTCAAGAGCTCGGTCGAAAAGCTGAAGAGACGGTTTGGAGAAACATTAAATAAGGAAAGTATTCTTTCGAATTTCGCTGTCATATTCTTAAAGATGATCTCTCTCATTTCCCTTTCAATATGCAAAGCTCACAAAACAACACAATCAGATGAAATAAATCAACCTGAGTCTAAATTTATGGAGATCGTAGAAATCTATAAGGACAATAATTTGTTTTTGAAATAATTTTTTTAAATCAAGCACGCAGAACAAAAGTTTACAAGTTAAACTATCATGATATCCATTGTAATATCCATTCCGTCATTCTCCGAAGTTGTTTCTCTTCTGCGGCGTAGAATATATTAATTTCTTCATGTGCAGTTGTTCTTTGATTTCATATATAAGTGCCTCGATTATGCCATTTTCTCATAACCGTTTTTTCCATTTCATATATGCATTTTGTTTAACATTCTACCCGGCGAACTGGGTTACAATTCAATTTAGTTTGAGATTTTTATTCTATGCATCAACTTCACCAATGTCTTTCTTCCACTCTCTGTGATGTTTCGTTAGCTTTTGGGTTCATGAGAGAGTGTAAAGTATTTTCAGACTAACCACAAAATTCATAGTTTAAGGCAACTTCCGGACGGAGAAAGAAATGAAGAAATAATAATTTTTATCAAATATGTCAATATTTTAAATGAAGATCAGGAAAAATAGAAAAATAAGACTATAAAATTGAATAGTGATAAGAGTACAAACCATTATATAACAAATCGAATCCTAATTCAGTAGCTACATAAAAAAAACACGAAGTATAGTAAGTCTCATATCGAAAACAAATCTGAACTCGAAACCAAAATATTATAAATAAAAAGCGTGGATCAATATATTTAGTGCGAAGCGCGTAACAAAAGGATTTGCTGACTCAAACGAACAAAATAATTTTTCTAACTCAACCATATAAATGAACAAAAGTACAACAAAATTCAAATTGGGGTACAAAATACCCCACTTGTCCATTCACGCTGCGATTTTAAAAGCATGCTGCGGAAAATTAAAGATACGTTTCGCTGACATTTATTTGCCACTAGGGATTCAGTTGGCGTTGTTTATCAATTATTCCTATAACATATCGTGTTGTGGTTTCAGCTTTTGCGGTTAAAGAATCACCTTTCCAAAGACTGTACATATTAGCCCAATTGTTCCAGATTGCTTCTTGGTGGCTCCTCTAATTTTAGTTTCGAATTCTAAAATTTTAATTTAAGTATTTATTTTTTTATTTTAACTGCCAGCAATTTAAAAAAAGAAATAAAGACTTTTAAAAAACTCTAAAATACGTTACTCTAGTATTTTACACATTTTTCATTTTTTAACCTCATTTTTACTTTTTTCGCTTTAAAAGGGCTTTATTGGTAACGCTATATATTTGTTTGTATTATGAAAGTTAGAGTTTATTAGTCAAACAGAATAAAATCTTTATTAAGGCACAGCAGGGAAGCTTGAGAAATGTCAGAAGGCCTAAAAGCGGTAGTAAACGTTACGAAATATAATATGTAGTGAAACGAAGTATTTAATATCTTGAAACGATAAGCGGTGACACGCATATTAAAGCAGCCTTTGCTTGTAAAGGTTATGTAATGCCAACATATGTGGCTTGGCAATATCCCAGACCCTTCAATAGCTTTCAACAACAGTTTTCACCCTACTAGCACGCACATCTTCCTTGTCGTCATCTTGAGCCATGAAATATTTATTTAGCGAAAAAGTTTGGTGTGCTCAAAAACTTGACACGTGCAGTTAAGTACCTATCTTCAGCGTGTCAAATGTTCAAGAATTCGGAATTTTAGCAGCACATTTTTTAGAAATTGTTTAGTTAGGTAAACATATTTTGAAGAAAACTTGTTCATGATTTTTATGAAAAGGAAGGAGTGAAATAACGATTAATCATAAATTTTAGAAGACATGGATTAACTTTTCTTATAGCAAGTGCAACAACATTACATATCGTTGCAGAAAGTATTTCCACGTTTTGCAAGTATAAAAATAAAAAAGCATTTTATCAAGCTTATATCAAGTGCAATTTAATATTGAATCATATTTAGGTTTT
This sequence comes from Dysdera silvatica, assembly GCA_006491805.2. Lineage (NCBI taxonomy): Eukaryota > Metazoa > Arthropoda > Arachnida > Araneae > Dysderidae > Dysdera > Dysdera silvatica. Next base: position 156,042,563 of record QLNU02014802.1, on the reverse strand, counting down.
AAGGTTGAATACGATAGTTTCTTTCCGTCACGGCGGAAGTAATATCATGTGATAACCTACATCACGATGTAAGTTCATCACAAGTAAGTATTGAATTTAAACCAATTAAATTATTCGCATTTGTCCATAACATTACTTCGCCATTAAATTAGTAACATCAGGTGATATCTGTCATTAATAAATACATTAAATACCTTTTTCAAAGATGATTAATTTTTATTACTTGGAGAGTTTAGCATCTTAAATTCAACTAAACAGAGATTAATACAAGTGATGTATGTCGCGCTAAATACATTAAATTTAATGTAATATACATAAATAATATTAGGTTTAAAATGGTGTCCCATTACAGAAGTTTTCAAAAAAAAAGGCTGCGAATTCAGTTTTCGTACGATTCGTTTAATATTTTGAAGGAAGGAAAGCGTCATAAAACTAAGCAGCGATTATTTTCTATTAAAAACATTAAAATATATACATTGCACAGAAAACTGTGTATATTTTACGTGTAATTAATTGAAGAAATCTGAATTTGGAAATCAATTCCAAGTAATGTAAATGAATATATAAATCCAGACACAGAAATTAAAAGATATGAAAACGTCCTAATATTTCATGATAAATCACTCTTAAAGAAAACCGAGGTATTGTGCGTCCGGTGGAAAATGATCCCGCAACCTTTCCATTGAAGTTGAAATCCTCTACTCATTGAGCCACTGAGATTTATAACAAACTCATACCCATGAGCGAATATGATTGTGATGATGACGACTGGGAATTAAATTAGTGGGAAGAGTGGATCCCTAAAAGACACCACTGAAATTTCAGTGGGAGTGAATGGTGGTGTGATGCGTGGACCGATTTTTAAACCACACCACAACAGAGGAAACCGAAGCAGACGCTCTAGCTAATAAAAATATTGATAACTGAAGTAGGACAAACTATGTACTAATTTAAAAATTGCCTAAAATAATTATTTAGTTTTACTGATAGCGATATTTGCAGAGAAATTTACCATCATATGGAAAATTACCCATTTTGAATCTTTACTAAATAAGAAGGAAAAAATACGTCTATGAAACAGATTGCGAGGTGTTGTGTTATACAAAATACGTTTAAAAATAAAAGCGAGTTAAACTAAACTAAAACCCTACTTACAAGAAAACTATCACAAGTGTGTCCCTTCGATTTTAATGAAGTTTAGTGTATTTATAGAGGAGGCCAAATTATTGAGTGCGTATATTTTTTAACAGGTTATATTTTTTGCAGGTTTATCCCCTAAAACTATGTTTTAGGGGATAGACCTGCCCCTCGAAAATAGGCCACAGTTTTGTTTTCGGCTGTAATTTCTGAACAAATCATGATAGTGTAATTTCGTAAATGTACAAAATTTTGCAGCCTATCCACCTGTGTAAAAAAATTGTATAAAAGATATAATAAGTTATAAAATTAAAATTTCTTTTTTTTTTGTTTCTTTCCGCAGGGGAAGTAGTACTTACAAGGAAAGCAACCCATGTGTTTCCTTTCCGATTTTTATGAAATTTTGTAAATTTGTAGAAGGGGCAAAACATTAGATACATATTTTTTATCGGTTAAAAAATATTTTTAGGGGGTGAACCCGCCCCTCGAAAATCGACCATATTTTAGTTTTTCGGCTATAACTTCTGAACAAATCATGATAGCGTAATTTCGTAAATGTACAAAATTTCACAGCCTATCCACTGGTGTAAAAAAAATCGTTTAAGAAATATGATGAATTATAAAATTCAATTTTCGTATTTTTCCACAGGGGAAGTAGCGCGTAGGGGCGACGCTTTTCTTGTATGCACAGGTGCTATGCAGGATAAGTAGAACGTAAGAGGCGACACTTCTCCTACATGTATAGCTGTATGCAGGGGAAGAAGCGTTTAGAGGCGACTTTGGGTATATTTTCAGGAGAAAGTGGAGAAACCCCTTTCATAGAAGAAAGAAAATGATGTGATTATATGTACAAAAAAAAACCCATCAGTGAATCTAGGTATCCCCTAAATATGAGCTTATTAAGTCAACTGCTTCTGGAGATATAAATATTTACTTTCAGGGAGATTTTCGTGGGTCACCCTATATCTGTGTAGTCTCTAATTATGAAACTTATAGCAATATGAAACTATTGTACGTTCTGTTCTTTAATCAGTAAAACTTAAAAAACCTGTAGATCTGGTAAATGTGTTTCTCTAACAGGTCATTGCGTATTAACTTTTAATTACCCTGCATCTGTTTCAATTTCCTTTTTCTTCCTATTTGTGAGTATTTTACAATTTCGTAATTAGAGACATATATTATACATACATATTACATACACACGGCGAATTATAGTGCATGATATAGGGTGACCACGAAAATCTCTCTGAAAGTAAATATTTATATCTCCAGAAGAAGTTGGCTTAATAATTTAATGTTTAGGGGTTAACTAGTACCACCGACGGGATTTTTTTTGTATATATAATCATATCATTTGTTTTTCGTCTGTGAAATGGGCTTCCTCTACATTCTCCAGAAAATGTACCTGAAGTCGCTCCTACACGTTTCTTCCCCTGCGTACAGCCATGTATGGAGGAGAAGTCTCGCCTCTTACGTGCTACTTTCCTCGCATGGCACATGTACATACAAGAAAAACGTCGCCCCTATAAAGTACTTCTCCTGCAGAAAAATACAAAAATTGAATTTTATAACTCATCTTCTTTTTTAAAAAAACTTACACTAGCCGATAAGCTGTGAAATTTTGTACATTTACAAAATTACGCTATCATGATTTGTTCAGAAGTTATAGTCAAAAAAACAAAATATTTTCGATTTTTGAGGGGCGGGTCCACCGCCTAAAAATATTTTTTAGCTGATAAAAAATACGTATCTAATGTTTCGCCCCTTTATACAAATCCACCAAATTTCATTAAAATAGGAGGGGAACACATGGGTTGCTTTCCTTGTAAGCGCTACTTCCACTGTGGGAAAAAAAACGGAAGTTTTATTTTATAACGATAATACTCATTATATATGATTACATTATTATACGATAATACTCATTATATATGATTACATTATTACACGATAATACTCATTATATTTTTACACTGATTGATAGGTTGCGAAATTTTGTACCGTTACGAAATTACTCTATCATGATTTGTTCAAAAGTTATAGCCGAAAAACAAAAATATGGCCGATTTTCGAGGGGCGGGTTCACCCCTAAAAATATTTTTTAGCTGACAAAAAACAATATATTCAATAATTTGGCTTCCTCTACGAATACACAAAATTTAATTAAAATCGAAGGGATACACTTGTAGTAACTTTCTTGCTAGTGCACACGTAATGTGACGGATATTCACGAGAACGAATTCCTGTATTTGGACTGCGTAATATTAAAATTATTTTGGGAAATACGCTAAGTACGCAGATGCCTATTCCCTGCAGTATGCAGAAATTCTGAGGCTAATGTGGGAAAAAATTGCAGAAACATTGCCAAAAGATTGCAGAAAAAACACTTAATTTAGTATATATTTTTAAACAGGAATGAAGAAATAATGGAAGGAAGGAAATTTTTACGTTTCCTTAAACTATACTTTTTTCAGAAAGAATTTTTATACCTTTGAATTTCATTCAATAGCTACACATTGTTGTTATAGTTTTAGCAAAGCCTCTGCCTATTTAATTATTCGATAGATATTACTCGATTTGCGATAAGGAAATTATTAGTAATTAAATTATGAAAAAACTTTTATCGACTTTTAGAAAGACAAGGATCAATTTAATTTAAATTCGAGGAAATTGTATCCAGATTTTTAAACTTTGGATGTAATTTAGAACAATATACAATAATTTTTGCTTGCCTGTGCCTAAAGGCATAGTATAGTTCAGATGCTCTTGCACCATAAAAATCCAAACAAACAAAGCATATGCCTAAAACCGGGATGTAATTTTTTATATTTCATTCTTGTTGCAAATACAGGTCAGGAAAAAAGTTTTGAGGAGAGGAAAAATCACGAGATACATCAAACGAATTATATGCAAATTAGTAAATGAAGTAGCATATACAACAAGAACTCAAAGTGCATAATTTTATTGCTGAATAACAAAAAAATAACAAATGTATGGTTTTTTGCATAAATTGCAGTTAATATGGCCTGGCGAAAAATATGAGGACCACCAGGATTTTGGCCAAAATCTTATTGAAACGTTGGAGAATTACCTTGTTTCTCTATGACTTGAATCATTCGTGAAGACATGGAACCACAAAATTAATTTAATACAGTGTTTGGGATTTTCCGCCAGGCAAGCTTGATGGCTCTAATTAACTCATATTGCCTATCATACTGTTCCCCATTTTGGTATAACTTACGAACCAATATACACCACATGGTTTCCATGGGGTTTAGATAGCTGCTCCTAGCTGGCCAGTCAAGCATTTTTCGTCATTTACCTCAAACCATTATTTTGTTGACTTAGATACATGGACTGAGGCATTATCTTGTTGGAAAATATAGTCTCCAGGGGTGATGTGCGATTCCGAAGTCAATAAATTTTGGGCCAGTGTAACCTAATAAGGATCTGAATTCATTCTTGGCCCCAAAAATACAATTGGGGTAAAATCTTCAGAAGCAAACACATCCCACACCATACCCGAGCCACCACCGAAGTGTCGCTTTGAAAATCTGGTTTATTTTTTATGACGTAGGTCATGCCAGTAATAATGGAATCCGTCCAGCCCATCCAAATTAAACTTTTTTTCATCTGAGAACATAACATTTTTCCACTTATCTCCAAAAGCCACATGTTCTTTGACGAATTCAACTCTATGCTGCTTCTGTTTTTTCATAACAGGTGGCTGGGCTTTCATTTTTGAGTACTGCATGTTTGGATTCCTCATTAACAGATGACATACCGTTCGGCCAGAACAAGATATTCCTAAATTACTTCTAATTTGGGATGAAGATTGCTTTTTATGACAAGCTTGCCCTGAATATGTCTCTCTTTTGATGAGTGGTTGCAGAAACTAGACTACTTATGCATTTCTTTTCCCCGTAGTTTTTTGAATCATTTAAGAAATTATATATCTATACAAATCTTACATTTATTGATTTTTCGCGAAATTTCGTGTCCTCTTATTCCACATGGTTTAAAACCAAGGATTTAGCCTCTCTCAATCTCTGACAAATCTTTACTTTTTGGTATTTTAAAGATCATAGTTCCTATGAAACCAACCACCTAAAATAATTTTCAATGCTTAATACCATGATAAAACAAGATAAAATACGCTAGCTTAGGTTGTGACGTAAAAAATCCCGGCTGCACTTATATTTTTTCCAAGCCGAATTGCACCCGCAAATAATTGAATTTTGTATTAAAAGTAGTTTTGAGAGTTTTAAAATAAATACAATCAAGAAATACTGAGTTCCACCTCACGGCAGTTTAATCTCATTTACATAAAATTATGTCCTCTGATTTTAAACATTTGGTGCTTCTTCACTTGTCCTTTAACTTTTTTCCAGCACTGTATTAAACTAGTGCACCGATTTTATTATTATCGCTATCAGCATCGGCATTCTAACTATTTATCACCATAGTCATCATCATTTTGAGTATTTAAGAAATTCTTTTCCTCGGTGTTTGTTTTCGTTTCGTTGAAAAATAAATACACAAAGAGATATGATGAATTTTACTAAAAATAAATATAAATCACCTCAGAAATCCAGATTTCAGTCATTTTTAAAAGGATTAAATTCTAACGAAACGTTGTGCAAATTTAGAGCTGGACTGCAGAAGATAAATTTTGTTTGCATATTTAAAGGAGCGAAAAAAGACTAAAATATCCATGAATGAATAAGTTAGACAAAGCGTTTGGTTAACACTTGACATTCCAAGACAGAGTAGATGGAAGTTTTGAAAAAATAAATGCAGAAATAATGAAACAAAAAATTAATACTTTAAGAGAAAACTTTCGTTTATAAGTCAGATAATGCGTTTCCTATATTTAGATATGTCCATTGGATAAATCATCAAATTTATATTTTTAAGTCAACGTATTTCCTTAACTTGCATCTAACACGAGATCTCTGGTCTGTACCAGTGTGTTTCTACGCAATATATAGCTTTAGATACTTATTATATCGTTGATTGAAAATACTGGTAAAGGGCGGGACATATCCTCATACTGAGGGAAAAATTACATTAGTTCCACAGTTTCAATATTAAAAGACGAATTTCAACTTTATAAACGCACTTCTCCGATTCCCTCGTCACTTGAATGTATTTTGGCAAATTAAAGGTGGTGTTAAGGTGAAAATTCAAAATTCTCTTTTTAAAATGACTAATTAAATTTAAACACACATAAGCACAGAGGTGGACAATTAAATTAAAATAAATAAATAAATAAATAAATAAATAAACTAAATAAATAAATAAAAACCACACTCTCTCTCTCTCTCACTATTATGTATATATATGTTAAATGTATTAAGTGTTGTGTTTGTTATTTTCGAGATTCTGCCGCTCTTGTTTCTTGTAATTTTTCAGAAAAAGAATGTAACTCCAGACAAGTTTACCTTAATCCTTTGATGACATTACGCTTTTCCCTTCAAGACGTCAATATTAATTATTGTTCCCCTATGGTCAACTCCGTGGCGTCAACTTAGCCTCTTCATCCTGAAGCCAGTGCATCAGACTGAACAACAGAACTATCATCATAACACTGCACCAATAAGACATTATTTAATGGACTATCAATGGAACAGTATAGTTTTTTTTTATAAAAATCGGAGTTTGATTAAATTAATTATTTCTATATCTAAAATGTCTATATCATTTTCATAAATTTGCTCGTAAGTTCATGTTATATTAATTGAAAGTGTTGATATACATGTTGTACAATAGTAAGATTGCAATTCTAAAAATTCCCCATTTACCCTCTTAAACCCTTAAAAGTGTAAGGTTCTTTTTCTTTTTTTTCTCAAGCATGTTACCCTCGTTAATCCCCCCATTCTCACCATTTGCAAGATGCAGCTGGGCCATAAGGCCGTTACAATATAACCTAAACATTCCCCTTATTTCTGCGAAACAGTCCATACCAGCTTGCACCATTTTCTTCTCAACAACTAAGCGTTACCATAGGAACGCTGGCCCTTTCTTCAACTTCGACCCTTCAAGCTATAACTTGAACGCATCTCAGGACCTGCGAACAGGAAAAATCCAAACGACTTCTAAGAAATCCCTGGTCGAGGGAGAAGTTGCATAACTCACACAGCCTAAATAGACGAACCACCCACAATGCCTATCATGCCCATAGGGTTCGGCTGAGTCACCCAAAAGCACATCTGGCAACAAGATGTCAATAACGATATCCAGTTCTTGGAAATGCTCCCAAGAACACCTCGTATACTCACCATTTTATGGTCAAAAGCTGTCCAGAAAGGCAGCTCGAAGATTAACAAAAGCCAGATGCATACTTCCCTCCGTGGGGGTCGAGTTGGCCAATTGAAAATTAGGAAAAATTTTACGTCAGAATTCAATTGGCCAATCACCATTCACAACCATCGTCGATAAGAAGTGGTTTTTGATCGTTTTAGCCAGAGAGACGACAGTGTTGTGAGCAGAGAGAAAGAGTGTGTAGAGATGGCCAAAAGGAGATTCCGAGCCCGCTTGCTAATAGCAATGTGACAGTTTTTTTTTTTGAAGAGGTTCCCTTCCCACTTCCATCCGTACCTAAGATGATCTCAAAGTAACATGTA
>QLNU02014802.1:155984057-156031012 GCA_006491805.2 Dysdera silvatica | reverse complement strand
TATTTAACATTATATTATTGATTAATGTATTTAACATTATATTATTGATTAATGTATTTAACATTAAATTATTTATGTATTTAACATTACACACAAATAATCAGCTACAATGTCGCAAAATGCATGCAGTGTGTCCTTCAGAGTATTCATGCTGAATTCCATCAATCCTAAACACATTTTTAAAGAAATGTGCCGTTAACTTAACGAGGACAATTAAATATTTTGTTATTTATAATTTCTATAACGAACTTCATCTTTTTAGTTTTCCTCGGAGCAAATTTTTAATGCATTTTTCGCGTAATTTACTTCAACTCCCAACTAAAAAGAAACGAATCCTTTTAATGTAGTTCATTTTATTGAGTAACATCAGCTCCGTAAACGCCCCGGGAAATAACTACACAAAATCCAGTAACGCGTCGAGAATGTAAAGAAAATAGCTGTGGGGCAGTATTCTTTGAAAAAACAAAAAATGAGTCCAACAACAATAAATTCCTTTAACGACAGACCGAGGCATTTAATGTGGGAAACTGCCCGATACATTTTTCCTCTTTCGCCAAATGATTACTTTGCCCAGAAAGATGAAATGACGTATAAGGTATCTTCCCTCCCTCCCATACTTCTTCTTTCTATGGGAAGGAATAGAGGTCGCCACCATCGAGATTTATCAATACGTACATTTATTTGGTGGGCTCTAGCAGGCTTAAGAAGTGGGGAGGCAGGGTTTGGTGAGGCAACCAAAAGTCCGAAAGGAATAGGGAAAAGTAAAGGAAAAGAAAAATGTAAAATCGATCCTCAGCCATTAGTTTTGCGTCTCTGAATCGGATTTGAATAAGATATACTGAAAACTTCGATCTTACTTTGGAGATAGTTTTCAAGAGTTTCATTTTTCCCTTTTTTTTTTTCCTCTTTTCCCCCGTCTCTGCTTTTACCGGCAGGAGTAATTGCGACATAGAGTGCTTCTTAAATTCGGTTTGTTGGCTTGAAATATGATTTTTTTTCTATTTTGGCTTCTAGATATATAATAACTTCAACTACGAAAAGATGGTTTCCTAAGTACAAGAACCAGAAAATAGTATTTTCGGTGGATTTTGTAAAAACAGAGAAATACTTTTAGATACTTTGTATAATACCTTCTTGGTTGAAGTAAGAGAAACGCGCTACCTGGATTATTTTTACAGTCCATGATTCGGTTTTTTTTGATTTCGTAGATTACAGGTTTGTTTTTTTTTATAAATTTATAAATTTTTCTTAATGGACCTAAGTCAAAACCATTCGTAAAAACCCACTACGGGTGAGGACAAGTCCTTATGTCGCTAAGATTGCTTTTAAGTACTTTATAATCGACTTACACGCCCGGCTAGCAGGCTGCATAAAAACTTACGCTTACATCAAAACGTATTTAGACATTTACGTTAAAAGCGTTGGGCCAGAAATTGAAGTTGGATATAAAAATATTCATAAATGCAAATGGAATGTGCTCCTAGATATTTTTCTCTCTGTAAATTATTCACTCAAAAATAAAGATGTCTGTACTTACATTTTGTATCAAAATTTTATTTTTTTTAACACTTTCATTACCTAAATTATTGACGACTCAGATTTCGTCAATTTTCTTCATAAAATAGAAAAATTAAAAGAAACTCAAAGCATATATCACTTGAAAACATTGAAAAAAATTATATATATTTTTCTTTAATAATATATTATTTAGAATAAAAGTACTATTTGCTTCAAAATTGTTATTTATTGTGAATAGTCTCTCCACGTCCTGGGCCGTCTTACTTATAACCATATATATACATGTGTGTAGCCAGGTTTGGGATCTTAGGATTCCCCTCCTGAAAGAAGTAATTTAATGGGACCACCAAAGTAAGTATGTACATATTTACTTGTCAAACTTATAAAAAGGGAGAAAATAACATTTAAACTTCAAACAATTACCAAATCCTGACCACAAGATGTTATTCCGTAGATTAGTAATTTCAAAATTCTTTAAAGTTAAAAAATACAGAAGCCATTTGCTTTAAAAGGGGGACATTTTAAAAAATTAAATTACGAATTTAAAAGGACATTTTAAAAAATTAAATTAAAAATTTAAAAGCACATTTTAAAAAAATAAATTAAAAATTTAAAGGGGCATTTAAAAAAAAAATAAATCTTGGTGGCAAAACTACAAATAAGATTTTACAATGATTTCTGAATGCAAAATTAGTATTTTTTGTTTCATTTTTGCATGCTGAACTTATATTTATTTTTTACGATAAAGGTGAAGTATATTTATTTATAGTTATTTTATGAAAACTTTTGTATACCCCTAGAAATGAAATTCTGGCCACGGCCTTTCTTAAAACAAACGTTGCCATGACATTGACCACAATTTCATGGCACACATTTTACATCAGCTTTTAAATTTCCAAATTTTACAATGAGGAAAATATAAATCAGTAAAACCGTTCATAAGCGGACAAAAAAATCAATAGAAAGAAAGGGTGACCAATAAAGAGGAGATTATTATTTATTATTAATATTTAGATTATTTATTTATAATTTAATTATTATTATTATAATTTTTATAATTTATTATTATTATTTAGAAGAAAATTCTTGTCGGGGACTTTTATCTGACCACACCTTAGAGATGTTTATTAAGAGGGAATTTACTAAACGTCATAAATTTATTTCTTTTAATTTAAAGGCCCTTTTGGGTTGGGGCCTTTCTACCCATTAAGACGGCACTACTTACATCCTAAGAGCATACGTTGAATCATGGCGACGAGACCAAGTTTTTAACGCTATCTCCAGATTAGGATAATATTGCATACTACCTTGTTTAGTAGCAATTGAACACATACCACTGTGTCCAAAGTACTCGATTCAGGTTGCTAGTTACAGAAATAAATTTTTCAGCAAAATATGTGTTGTTTCTCCACTGCATAAAAATGGGAATCCAAGTGATTTTGAGACACAGCGGCAACGACGAAAAACCTTGGTATGCATTAACTCGAATTCGTGCTAAGAAACATAAATCTCTGATAACGAAATGGATTCTAAAACATAAAAGTCAGGGGTCCCAATTATTCTTAGTTTTTTCATGTTCGCATTTTTAATCGGATGTAAGAATTATTTAGATGTTAATATAAATAGTTCGGTTAGTATATCTTTTGAGACCAATAAACCAATTCAGCTAATAATCCATAAGCACCATATCAAAGTGGTTCAAGAAAAGGCAATTAAAACTGGCAATATTTATCGAAATGAGACAATCCTGAATAATAATAGTAACAATAATACACTTTTAGTTATTTTTCTAAGGTGCAGTCGTATTAGTATATTGCACAGCAAAAAGAAGAAAAAAAGAAAAGTAAACCATGACAACACCAGGAAATGTCCCAAAATAATAGCATTAGATATAACAGACTTGAGATCGTGAACTTATTTAAATATTATGACTACCTGCAATCGGCACTGTTATACAAAAAAAATTAACAATGCAGAGACATTCACTGCATTGGAAGTAAAATGACTCACTGTGCTGAATATATCACAATCGTAAAATAACACAATGGGCACAGTTTTTGAACTATATGTTTTAATATAGCTTTAAAACGTTTTCTCGAAGGCTTTTAGCCCTCTTCAAAGAAGGTTACATAATACTGGAACTATTAAGACTAAACACATTGAGTTCAGTCTCGATAGTTCCAGTATTGCGTAAGCTTCTTCGAAGAGGGCTAAAAGCCTTCGAAAAAACGTTTTTAAAGCTATATTAAAGCATATAGTTCAAAAACTACGCCCATTATGTTATTTTACGATTGTGATATATTCACTGCATTGTTAAATATATGCAATTAACTATAACCGAGTCATTTTCTAGAGCACAAAAACCCATAAGAAAAAGATGCATATATATATGCATGAATAGACATGCCTAATGTTCAGGCAATGTAATAAAAATATAAATGTAATCGTCATCTTAAATACGAGCTCTGAAATCATAGAAATTTATCACTTAAACGAGGTTAATCAAGCAGATAACTAGATAAATTTAATGAAAACTGGCAATTTTTATCTGAATGTAATGATCCTTAATCGCAGAGACATTCTCTGTATTCAAGGCAAATACTACGCAGATTAAATTAAGAAACAATTTTTATCAACGTTTTTTAGGCGTAGTAATATTAACGCCGATGTTATGGCATGGTTAGATGGTGAAACGTTCATAAAGAAAAGAAATATTTTTTGCTTCTTGTGGGGAGCGATCCCACGACCTTCTATTCCCCGGGCAGGTAAAAACATTTCTTTTCTTTACGAACGTTTCACCATCTAACCACGCCATAACATCGGCGTTACTATTACAACGCCTAAAAAATGTTAATAAAAATTGTTTCTTAATTTAATCTGCGTAGTGTTCGATTTGTATAAATATATCTGCTACAACGGGCTTTTCGGTTAATTTAATACCGATCTCTTCGCAATTTGGTTCAAAAGCATTGTTTGCTACATTCTGCGAAAAAGTCGGTTTCGGAAAATACGCTTTAAAGGGGTTTGTAAGGGATTGAGTGTTTGTCGTCTGTGGCTCAGTTGGTAAGAGCACCTGACCGGATAGTAGATGGTTGTAGAATAGTGCCTCACTACACGCAAACAAGCGTATCTTTTCTTTACGAACGTTTCACCATCTAATCATGCCAACACATTGGCGTTACTATTACTACGCCTAAAAAAGTTGATAAAAATATCTCTTAATTTGTTCTCTGCCTGTTTGTTCTTTGCTCTCTCTCTCTTCTTTGTTCTTTGTCTTCTGTAATACGTGAAATTAAAAGAGCTTTTTCCATAACCCTGTTTCTCTGTCCGTTCGCCCAACTATTTTTTGTATTCCTAAAATATTTCTCTTTTTCGCTATTTATACTAGGAGGACATAAATTTCAAATAATCAGCAATAATTTTAAATATACACCCCTTTGTTATAAATACCTAGAGTGTATTATTAATAAGCCTAGCGAAATCCTTTGCTCTCTTTTTTTTCTTTAGCGAAATGTCGTTTTTTCTTCGCTAACGAGCTTCAAGTTCTTTTCAGTAGTTCAGTAATTTTCCTAGCATCCCGCAAAAACGCACACGCAGCAATGAACAAAAAACTGGCCTACCTTCAATCTCAACTAAATACCTCCATAAACTTTTAATATCCTCCGAAGAAGAAGAATCCAAAGAAAAAAGTAATCCGCTTTAGAGATAGCTTGTTAGGTCCATTTGGCTTTGCTGAAAGAATAGTAAGGCATTCTTAATAGAGTTGTTCTGTCAAGGGTTTAAATCCTAAACCTTCTGTGCTTTTGGTCTTTCAAAGCTCCAAAGCATTTTTAGATTTCATTCGTATTTCCTAACTTGGGGGATTAGGTAAATAGAATAAATTATGTATTAACATTTACGCCGCTACTAATTTTTATAATATTCTTTGTTCAAAATGGGAACCAATTTAGGATTCTTCAATTAAAGGGGTTAGCGGGAGAAAAATGCCAGTAAATTTAAGAAATTCAAATCCCATAATCTTCGACAATAAATTAAAATTGCCGGCAAGTAATTAGATAAGGCGAAGAATTTGTATTTTAGCATGAGAACTCAAAATATTATATTTTTAAGTTTAGTTGGTACTTCTCCAAAATTTCTATTAAATCACTCAATTCAAGAAATATATAACCAATTACTTTAACATTTGGGTTATACTTCTTCCGTCCAAAAAGTAAGATATATACACAGCAATAGAAGTAAATTTTAAATTTTCTTTTAATTTCTTTAAATCCACCTTCTTACATACTTGTTTCCTAATGAGCTTCTGCCTTTCTAATTTAGTATTTAAGTGCATTTTACATCTCACCATTCGATGATCACTTCCAGTATTAAATCTGTTCAGTATGCTGCAATCTTCAATAATTGATTTCTTGTTTGCCAGGATATAGTCAATTTCGCTAGTTCCCCCATTTGGGTGTTTCCATGTCCATTTTCTTTGCGGTTTCTTCTTAAAAAATGAATTCATGATGCTAAGACTTTTAGCTTCTGCAAATTCGATGAGTTGATCGCCACGTTTCTTCCTTTCCCCATATCCGTATTTACCAACCGATGTCTCTCCTTGTTCCTGTTATCCAATTCTTGCATTAAAATGCCCCACGATGAGCTTGATGAGTTGTTTACCCTTGGTGTGTAACTGTTTGATTTCTTCATAGAATTCGTGAACCTCTTCCTCGAGATGGCTTGATGTGAGTGCATATACCTGTATTATTTGAAGTTGTTATCACTGTGTTTGTTGAACAACGAGTCTCGCTGCTCGGTCTGACGTGCTTTCAACTTCAAAAAGGTCGTCTTTAATTCTTTTGTTGATTAAGAAGCCAACACCGCGTGTTCTTCCAGTTTCCGTTCTTCTATAATAAAACAAATGTCCGCTTTTAAGTTCCACCAATTCTTCACCTTTTCTTCTGACTTCACTGAGTCCTGCAATGTCCCATTTAATCTTGTCAAGTTCTTTTTCTAATTCCTGAAATTTTGCTTCGGAAGCAAGTGATCGTCCATTATACGTAGCCACGGTCAACAACAAATGGAAGCTTGGGCCATTCCAGTGATTCTTAGCACCCCCTGCTTTCATGTCACGCTGAGAGCTGCTTTGATCCGGAGCACTCCAGCACCTTCAGACTAGGTAACCTGGTTTTGGCGTATAAGCATAGTGCAGAAATTAGCCATCATTTCATCACGCTGGCTAGACGGGTTGGTGAATTAGCCCTCCTCTTCCGATAATATTACTTGTCATAAATAAACTTGTTTATGCATGTATATATTTTTATTACATATGCATGTATATTTTATAATATATGCTGTACATACATTTACACCTATATTGTATATGCACTTATATATAATGGTATTAGTTCTTAAAATCCTAGTAAGTGTATGCTGTAAGTGTGTAGGCCTACATTATTTTACATAATATACAAGTGTGGTTGGGTGGTTATGGGTATTTTATATATCTGCTCTTATTAATAATTTTCATTTATTTACTTCCATTTTTCACCAATTTACTTACTGAATTTTCTACATTTTCATTTATATTTTCACTTTTTCAATATATATATATATATATGTGTGTGTGTGTGTGTATGACCACCGAAGACCTAGAAAACGTCCTCAAACTAGATGGGTGGATGAAATAAGAAAACAGGTTGGGGTGACATGGAAGCGAATTGCTCAGGATAGACTTGTGTGGAAAGCATTTGGAGAGACCTTCATCCAGCAGTGGATAGATAATGGTTGAATATGATGATGATGATGATATATGTGTGCGCGTGCGTGCAAACACGGTTACCAATTCGAGTTATTATGGAGTCAGTGGAATTTTTTCTCAAATAAGGGCCAATTTTAAACCAAATATAATAGAGATAATTGGTATTTACTTGGTACATTGCGTAAATAAATTATAAACTCACCCATAAAACACAAATAACTTATGATTGCAACAAGCATTTGATATAAATTCATGCAAATAATATACCAATGGTGATTACATACATATACCACTTGCAGCTTTCGAAAATGGCGAAAAAATTTTTTGCAAGAAAAAATAATCATTTACAACCTATAAAGAAAATGGGAATTCAACATGAAAATTCAGAGACTGCGACCCTGTAAAAGAATTTGCATGTATGTACTTTTATACACATCATTTGATGATTGTATGCTATAATATGGATCCAGTGTGATGATGATGAAAATGCATTTTGTGACTACGCCAGGAGGAAAAGAACCAAATGAAAAGGATGTCAGAAAAATATATTTGCTGCATGGCAAAGGATAGTCAACAAGAGGAATAGCCCGTAAAATAGAACGCTCACAAACTGCTGTCCAAACTGTCATCGAAAAAGGTGATAATTGTGGAACCCAAAAAAGATCAGGTAGACCACCAAAACTGTTACCCCGGAACCACAGGCACATTGAAACTCTTGCTACTCGTGAGCAGGCGTCCACTCGTAAAATTACACGCGTATTGTCAACACATGTATCCCACCAAATTGTGTGGAAATGTTTAAAAGTAAATTCGAATGTGAAGTTCAAGAAAAGGAAAAGCAAATCGAAACTTGCTACCAGTGGTAAGTTAAATCGGCTCGACTGGTGTGAATTCGCTTCATGAGTGGGATGGAATAGTGTTTTCTGATGAAAAAGTTTCTGTCTGGATGGCCCTGATGGATATTCGTCAATTGGCATGATCGCGATGAATTCACACTCAGCAAAAGCTAAGGCTGAGTAAACAACAAGAAGGCGGCGAAATGGTGGTGCGGGCAGCATTCGGAACAGGAGGCAAAGCAGACATCGTATTCCTTCAGGGCACTATGAACTCCAAAAATATCAGGAATTAATGTATAATCACTTATCCGCATTTGGACCTCTTTTATGTGGTCCGAATTGGAAGTGCCAATAGGATAATGACAGTGTACATGCATCAATGTGCACCAAGGAATGGTTTGAACGAGAATAGGTTGACGTGATTCCATGGGCCCTCGTGTTCTGCCTGAATCCAGTTGAAAATGTGTGGGGTTTTATGGCAAAGGCTGCATATTGGCGCAACAAGCAATATTATCGTGTGAATGATCTCCAAATATCAATTTTGAATGCCTGGGACGACACTAACTTAGGTGTTTTAAGAAAACTACTTCAAACAATGCCTGACAGAATGATACATATTACTGAAAAGCAAGGAGAACCGACTTGCTATTAATTTCTGATTTCCTGAAATTTTCCACATTGAATTTATGTTTCTTTACAGGTTGTAAATGATTATTTTTTTCACGAACAAAATTGTTCACCATTTTCAAAAGTTGTAATTGGTATATATATGTAATCACCGTTGGTATATTACATGCATAAATTTATATCAAACGCTTATTGCAATCATAAGTTATTTGTGTTTTATAGGTGAGTTTATAATTTATTTACATAGTGTATATTTACAAGTAAAGGTAAGGTTATAAGCGTAAGTAAGCTTATGACGTTGTCTTTACTTATAAACTTTAGGTACATAATGCTACATCAAATCACATTACATAACGTACCGATGATTTTTTTATAAATTAAATTGGGCAGAAAAATTTATGAAGTGCCTTAAACTCTAGGCCAATGAACACAAGGACAAAGCTCTTTTTCTCCGTATATTAAGTTGTAAGATATTATTACTTTTCACAGAGATAACACAATTGCCAAATATTGGTCAACACACAAAGCCACCGGGGCGAGTTTTTGTTATTTTTTTCGTGGGAAAATTTATTATGATAAATAGTATATGAAAAAGGAATGAATTTAGTATACGAAAAAAATCACAAAATTCACCCCGGAGGATGCGTGTGTTATCCCTGAGAAGGGTAATAATATCTTACAACCTTATATACGAAGAAAAGGAGAATTGTCCTTGTCCTAGTTGGCCTAGTAGACTCTGGACTCAACGGAGAAACCATGGACCGACTCTAGGACAGTGCCAGTGTTCCCTTTTTCTGTTATGCTTATTTATAGATTGAGCTACAAAGTGATCAAAATTATTCATCGTAATAAAATTCCCCACGAAAAAAAAAAAAAAGCGCAAAGGGTAACCCCGGAGATTTGTGTGTTCACCAGTATTTGGGAATTGCGTTAGCATTTAGAAGGTCAATAATATCTTGAAACATGATAGTTCTTATTTATTTTGATTTTAAAACTATATGTATGGTCTCATCTCGTTTATCGCAGAATGACTCTTATTGTACTTATGCTCCAAAAATATAACCAGCAATTTTTCAATTTTTCGCCAGAGATTCATAAAATAAGAGGGCAAGGATTTTTTAAGTTATAGAAATTTCAGTTCCATGAGCAACAAATTTTCAATTTTTACCTGTTACCTTGTGTTATAGAACCTGCTATTATTTATTTTTTAATTTATGAAAATTCTTATTCTTTTACTTTTAAGTTCGCTAGGCAAAAATCATTGGACCACGAATGAGATGCCAAGCTTAATCATCATACATAAATATATCAATGAGATTCTAAATTCTATTACTAGTTGGAGCAGTTTTAAACATTTAGTCTATTATTTACTTTTTGACGTGAATACGTCTGTAAAATCACTCCAATACTGGATGACAGCTCAGAAATCTTGATGTAACGTTTGCATATGTTTATCAAAAATCATCGAATAATACCGAAACTATACGTCCAATCAGAATGGTTTTTCCATCATTCTAGCCGGTATGTGGCTACCTTCCTACTAAAAGATAGTCCCCGACGAACAGACGTGGTGCACGTCGTGGAGCACGACGCAAAAAGGACATTTTGCACAACCGCGGAAATTTCCAATCAGTATAGCTCATGACTCCGAAAAGCTATGTTTCTTGTTTTAATCTCAAACAATAGATCTACATGATTCACGTGCAATCCAAAACATTTAACCAGTTTTTGACAGTGAAAAAATTAGAAAAAAATTTAAAATTTTTAAAATGTCGACCCCAAATTCGAACAAATGCCAACAGGAACTATATAAGACGCATGTCACCGAAAAGAGTGTCTTAGCAACTATCCAGGAATATACCATTGTCATTGACTAAGAAAGATGAGGGGGCGAGGCATGAAAAAATACGAATGTCGGCGTCGAAATCAACCATGGTTTCCGTGTAACAATAAATGTATCAATCCATTTCTGAGTTCCATTCAATCCCGCTGCCACAAGCGACGTTTGGATGGGAAACGTTTTCACATCAATCCCTCGATTGTGTATCCTGTCGCAGTCACCATCTTTGTCATGATATTAGTTATAACATATTACCATAATATATTACTTTGTTGTAGAACTCTGCATACTCGTGTGTGTGTGCGTGTGTTTGTATAATTGAAATCCAAAATACGTAAAGCAAAAGTGTTTAAAAATTCCTTTGGTAATTATGGGTAACGTGAGAATGTTAAATTATCGTAAAATATTGCAGAACTGAAAATAAATCGTAAAAATCTGAATAAGCTGCAAAGAAACATTAGTTGTAATAGACAATGGAGTCTCTCAGAATCAATGATCTAATTCGTTAACTTCAAAAGCTAAAATATCTAAATCGCCGTTAATTTACACGACATTAGTTTTTATGATAAATATTTGTATAATGTCTAATGATAAAACCTGCACAATTATAATCTAAGATCATTTTCCTACAATTGTGAACAATTGTGACATACACCATGTACTTTAATATGTTTGTCCTTCAAATTAAAAACAGCGAAAATAGAAAGAATGCATATCTACTAAAAATGATTCCCACAAAGGCTCTCCGTAAATTTGTGTGAATTAAATACTGCTTATTTATTGAGGAAATCTTGTAAATATAGACCATATCACTTTTTTCGTTTTGGTGAAGCAAACTAGGGATATCCAAATACAAATAAAATAAAAATGTCTTAATTCGAATGATTCTATCAAGTGTTATATGATTACATAAGTTACAGCAAGAGGCTGAGATGAAAGATCAATAGCCTTGTATATTTTGATTAACACGCTGCTATGGATTCTACATCCGCTAATTTACATGAAAAATTATTCTGCCTTTAGCATGGACAAATTTAATATGTGGTAATACGTTTCGAAGATATATTGATCATTACGTTTATGCGGTGGGAGCTTAGTTAACCCCACAAGTATTGTGATCTCAATCGAGAAAATTTCCAAATAAGCGTTGCCCAGCAATAAATAGTTTTTACCATCAGAAAATACGGTATATAATAATAATATTGTTTATTTGTAATTTTACAAATAGCAAAAAGCAACGAATTATAAGAATAAATAGTATATCATATAAGAAATCTATCATAAATGCATAACTGTAGATGCTCTGCAAACAAATGACCGGTCCCAAGTAAAAATAAATTTTAATCTGCTGGAGACTCAACAAATCAAGAAGACACAATAATACTATCACACAGAAATTTAAATAGCACAGCCATTCTTCATTAATACTTAAGAAATATTAGTATGCTTGTGCTCGTTGTAAAATTCATGTAATTAATATAATGAATAAATTATGTTAATTAAGGAATAAATTATCTATTTTGATTGTATAGAGATATTTATAAAAGTAGCTGGACCAAAAGCAACACTTAACGTCCAATTATATATTGATGAAATATATTTTCTTTAATTAATATTTATTAAATATTACATATTATTTTATTGTTACATATTACTTTATTATTTTATTGTTACATATTACTTTATTATTTTATATTATGTATTACTTTAATTATTATACACTATGTATTATTTAACTATTATATATTATGTATTATTTAATTATTATATATTATGTATTACTTAATTATTATACACTATGTATTATTTAATATATATATATTATGCATTATTTAATTATTACATATTATGTATTACTTAATTATTATACTATGTATTATTTAACTATTATATATATTATGTATTATTTAATTATTATATATTATTATTATTATTTCATCATTATCTTTCCATAGCAGCGTAGGTAGAGTTATCCCTACTTTGCAATAATGCACAAGGTAATATGTATCCAGGGCTGTATACAGCTGGCCAATGAAAAAATAGTTCAGCCTTCATCGTCTCCTATAAATAAAGGTTGGTAAAATCTTTACAATATTATACGATTTTAAAACGTCATAGGAGGGTAAAATAAAGGTTAGTTCAAGGGGTAAATGACTTAATTTTCGGTACTCCTTCCATTTTATTTTTATATAATAATAAGGAAATCAAAATGTTATATAAACCAATTAAAATTAATCACGTAAGGATATTGTTCTTTAAAAAAACAATTTGACAACCGTTCCTTTTTTTTCCCTTTTTTTCTAAGGTAATTGGTTTCTTGGGAAAGAAGAACATGATTTTTCTTTTATAATTCTATATGCAATGTAATTGGATCAGTTGTAGAAAAAATGTAGTATGTCTGAATATCATGTACCGAGCCATCCAATCACGAATGATCTTTTCTGATCACGTAAATGTTGTTAGTTCTAGTAGAATTAAGAATATGATACAAGGGGAATCTATGTGTATAAATAATTAAATCACATTAACCATCTAATTAAAATCTATTGGCTAAATATCCCAATCGCGTATTTCTATGTATTATGCCTTAAAGTAATACAAACTTCATAAAGAAAATAAAAGTACATATTGAAGATGTCGAGCTACAAATTGACGATTTACTACATTTACTTAGGCCAACTGGTATAAATGGAAGGCAATGTGAGGAAGTACCTCCGCAGATGCACTAAATTTATCTGGAGTATATTTAGCAGAAACATATTTTTCTCAGAGGGTCTAATTGCCTTTGTAGCTATAAAAAAGAAAGGCTGCTAATCAGTGGGAAATGCTATCTTTCTCTTACGAAAAAAAAAATCCATGGAATACAAAGGTAGCAGCAAAACAAAAATTACGAACCACCCAAAAAAGAATAGATATTTGTTTTCGTTTTACAGCGCAAGAACACCAGAGGTCATACTGAGCTGAACCTACAATTTTCCAAGAAATGAATAGTTGGTTGGTTGTTTTGTTGTTTTTAATGGCGCAAGGACAGCAAGAATCATTCTGTGCCAATCAAGACGATTTCCAACAAATACGAACCTCTTAGGGCCAAGGGGACCAATCCCGGATAATGATGAGAAGTTAGCTTATAAGCATTTATTTTTTCGCCACTCGTAGACGAACTTGCATTAACTGAATGTCAGACGAACGCATTACCACTGCACAACCACCGGGCTTAAGAAAAATGGAGAACAAGCCCTGTGGTGATGCATTACCATTACATCATCGCAGGGCTTAAGGAGAATGGAGGAGAAGAAGTTTGCAGTGATGCAGTGATAATGTACTACCGCAGGGCTTGTTCGCCTGCATTCTTCTTAAGTTATGCGGTGGTGCACTACCACCGCACCACCGCAGAGATTAAAGAGAATGGAGGAAAACAAGTTTGAAATAATTAAGAAAGAGTTTAGAAAATTCATAAATTGAAATGATAATATGCTAGGAGAAATTTTACAAAGGACTAACTGACGATCGACAACAGAGATTCTCAACTGGATTTCAGAAGACTATCAAAGATCTAGTGAATGCTGTTAGACTAGATTTATGGATAAAATAAGGAAACACATTTTGGTAATATGGATGCAAACTGTTCAAAATTGAAACCACATTTAAACTGTTGCAATAAGACATGTATATACATTTTACGTTTGATTAACCTTCTGACTTAAAACAAATATTTATGTAGTATATGCCTGTGCAGTGCCATAAAAAATATTGTTTTCAATAATAAGTCAACTTTGAGTACGCAGTTCATTTTTGCAGAAGAATTTCAGGGGAAATATTATGAGAAAGAAACCTTAAGGCAGAAAAAGTGTTAGAAGGATAGATAAACTAAGGACTTGGCCGAGATTAAACACAGGAGAAATTATCCACGGATATAGAGATGAGCAAATACGGTCCATGCCAACAATAAACATCCTAATCGGAGAAGGCAATTACAAGACGAAGAAGTAGTAGTAGTAGTAACAGAAGTAGAAAAAGAAGCAGTAGTAGTTTAGTTTTAAAATTGCGTGTTTTAAAAGCAGAGTTTTAACGGGGAATTCTTTCAGGGAGTTAAAGTGTTATACGCACATTTTTGGCTCAAACTGTATTTTTTGATCCCTAATATTCAATTTTGCAACATACGAGTCACGGCGATCTAATTTGAACCAAAAAACCTAAAAAGGTTGTGAAAATGTAAGTTCCTGACCTCAAAATTTAATTATGTGTATTTATTAAACGAATAACATTCGTACAAACAGGAATGAAAACAAAAAATGTTCTATAATCTTCTTTACATCTTATTTATTGTTGATTGTGTACCCCTATTTGCAATGCCACCAGGAGTTTGTGATTTAATGATATGTTATTCTAAATTCATAATATTCCTGCTCACAGTTTTGTTTCGAAATATTGTTTCCAACGTTGCATTTTGTTGAAATAGATTTATGGGCTCCTGGAGAATTCGAAAGAGTGAAGAATGCTTGTGATGTCAAGAATCGCTTTGAAAATTTTCTGAAACAGTGCCCCGTAATATGTAATTTAATTATGGTCATGAATTTCGTGGTATGCGTTTACCTCTCCTATCCTTTTTAAACCATTACAAATTCGTAAATAAGCAATAAATCAATTTTTGTGTACTGCCCGTATTAACATATTGGCTAAATACATCAAGGGATGTTAAAATTACTGCAAGGTATTTATTTAAAGCATAAATGATTTATAAAAGCAATAATTAATATTGCATATCACTAATCTAGTATAGGGAAATAGCAAAGAAGGAGAAGAAACGGTATTATATATTTATTTTAGTGTGTTTTTCCAACTTTAAATTCATGCAAATAAATTGCGAGAATATTAAATATACCAACGGAAACATCTCCTCATATTTGACGTATATTAGTGAAAAGAAACCTACGTAATAAAATTATCTTTATGGGTTTAGTTTGTTAAATATAAAGGATGGTATGTTTACTCCTTAACAACTTTACTTTTTTTTTGCACGTATGCTAATTATTTTACCGCTCAGGTATAACAAAAATGTAGGAAAGCCATTATTTCTAGATTGGTTTTAGTTACTAAAACGACAATTACATGGTACTCCAAAGCTTCGCCGTTCAAGCTGCATTCACTCTCTTGATCTATCTCTGAAAACGATAACCACGCGGGAAGTAATCACACACTGGAATTAGATTATTGATCCTTGGACTATTAAACCAAATATTGGTGTAACTACTTTAAGAAAATTATTATAGAACATATATAAAACTTTATTTAGGATAATGATATGTCCTTGTTCCATGTACAGGGTAAACCAAAAATCGGTATGGATATCACAAATTCATTTATAAAAAAAACGATCACCCGTTGAAGTAGAGTTTGCGCGATAAATCTTTCCTTGATATGTTTTTACTTTTTGAAGAGTGAAAGAATTTTAGTTCAAAATTCAGTAATAGATGGTGATGATGCTAATATATCTGCCAGAAGTATGTAAGTAAAACTGTTATGAAAGAACTAAATGCATGATTTGTTCTTCATTCGACTCTTTGACGAACTATGTGTAAAGAGCAAGTTACTTCAAAAGAAATTAACTTTGCCAGAGAAAATTTTGTTAGTGAATTTGTTTACGCGATTGGAGATTTAGCACTAGCTGATTTGCAGATATTCAGATGACATAAATTTTGAAAATGGGAAATATGTGGTTCATAATATATTCTGAGCTACTTAAATTCTTTAGACGAATTAAAGAAACTAGTTTGTTGAAGGATCGTCCAAGAAGCGGAAGAGACTCATTAATGGAACTGTATACTAATACTGTGGCATCTAAAATTGAAGACCTACACCACTTGTGAAACTGCTGATTCTTCAATTGATAATTGTTCGACCTCTGTATGACGTATTCTTCAGGGAACCTTTCAAATCAAATCAAATCAAATTCTTCGTTTAGACGAATCAGGTAGAAATTATAGTGAAGTATATAACAAATATTTCAAAATTAACTCGATTCGTCTGGGCAGCAATGGGTAAAGACTATTATGTCTGACAAAGCCCATGCTGCCCATGGTGAGCGTTTTAATTATATCTAAAATATAAACTTCTAAAAAATAGAAAATAATAATAAATAATAAAGAGAACTATGTTAATTTAACAGGTATCTTTTAATCAATAAGGTATCTTTTAATCAATAAGGTATCTTTTAATCAATAAGGTATCTTTAAATAAAGAAAGTGAATTTAAAGATTGTAGAGTAGAAGGGAGTTCCATACCCTAGGGCCAAAGCAGCCAATTCTTGCCAATACAAGATTAGTTCTAGAAAAAATTGGGGTATAGTTAGTTAAGTTTCTTCTATGATATGAATGATTAGGTAATTGAAGAGAAATTATATTTGAATGTTGCAAGGATTTTATTATGTTAAACATGAATATTACGGTTTTAAATGTAAGAAGGTTGTCAATTAAAAAAATACGAACCTCGAATATTTTTCCCTCATGAAGTGAAGTCATTTCACCAACATTTACTAGACGTTACCACACAGTGGGAAACTTGTTACATGGAATTTGCAGAGGAAGTACGGTAGCCGTTTAATGTATTATGGAGAGATGAAGCCACTTTTGATGGGAGTATCACTACACGCAACAGTTGCGTGTAGACAACTTCTTGTCCACACAGGCACACACAGAAGTTACTTCACTCATAACGAATGACAGTATGCTGGTGTGGTTGTATTCTATCTACTGAGACCCTTTTCCTATGAGGAATTTTGCCCAAGAATTGGTTGGAAAAGTCACACAATGAATGCGCAGCTTTATTGGAAAATTTTGAGTAAGAAATTCATGACAAATTTACAAACGAAATGTGACGTTTACGTCAATTTCTGGTTGTGGGGTATTTAAATTCTCTGATTCATCAACCACGGCCTTCACTGTTATCGAAGCTAAAAGATAACATTTAGCACAAGGTGAGTTCTATCAATCTAGATATGCTGAATTCTACGATCACGGATGATATCAAGCCTGAATTTTGTCATACATTGTGGTGGAGGTCATGGCAAACATTTGCAAATGTAATACCGAAATTGAACACACAGTAGTCATTTTCATTATCTTTCAACTAACTAAAGGGTAATCTCTTTTTGACATTAATTGAATTTTTTTATTCAGTCAGTAAAAATACCACATCCAGAAAATATTTATCAGGCAAATGATATTGAAATACAATGAGTTTTTTCTAACGATTTTTAAAATATATACAATCTTTTGGCATTCACTGTGAATTCAAATCAATTCTAGGTTCAACTGCAGACGGAATGAACGCTGTTATAAATATGTTTATATTTAAGACATCAATGATCTCGAAGTGGATATTAATCATTAGCTAGAAAGAAAATACTATCTAGTGGAGAATGCAGAAAAATCGTAGATAAGACGCCGATTTATATAGAAATCAGATTGGTCTTGTTTTGACTCTTATCTATTCTTTGGCCTCTCTTTTATTTTTTTAATAAGGAAACCGCTGTCAACTTTAACCGTTAATAATATGCTAATCATATTCAAATTTCACATATTAGAAAATAATCGTGAAGAACAAAAGGAACAAAATCAAGATTTGGAAAACCATATCTTATACAGCTAGGATATCAATTTAGAAAAAACGGATTCTTTACTTTGCTACGAGAAATATAATTCCTAAACAGTGGACCTTCTAATATGTAAAACATATTTATTTATAGACAAAATTAATAATTTGCTATTATATAATTCGTTCCCGCTTGTTTATTTTCGAATAATAAGTTGAAATAATTTATAGAAATGTACGTTATAGTTGATAGAAATGTACGTTAAAACTGATAGAAATGTACGTTATAGTTGATAGAAATGTACGTTATAGTTGATAGAAATGTACTTTATACTTGATAGAAATGTACCTTATAGTTGATAGAAATGTACGTTATAATTGATAGAAATGTACGTTATAGTTGATAGAAATGTACGTTATGATAGAAATGTACGTTATGATAGAAATGTACGTTATAACTGATAGAAATGTACGTTATAGTTGATAGAAATGTACGTTATAGTTGATAGAAATGTACGTTGTAGTTGATATAAATGTACGTTATAGTTGATATAAATGTACGTTATAGTTGATAGAAATGTATTTGATAGAAATGTACTTTATACTTGATAGAAATTTACCTTATAGTTGATAGAAATGTACGTTATATAATAACGTACTTCTTCCAGTTCCAACGTTGAAACGGATTAAACCAAAAATCGATGCGCCGTGATCAAACAGAAATAACAAAAAAAAATTACAAGCTTACCCGAAATGACCCTAAATCGTCCACTACGCATGGCAGGCTAACGTCTCGTCCAGCTGATACTGTTTGGTTTGGGATCGGTTCAGCAAAACTAGGCTCAGTAGAATAATCAGGAACGGAGGTAGTCGCTAAAAGTTAGAACCAAATATTTAATTTCATTCATTCATGACTCTTACACATATATGTAAAAAATCAATTTAGAACCAATTTGAAAATAAAATTGAAGACATGTTCTAAAGGGATATTTTACGTAATAAATGATAAACATATCAAGTTTATTTACAAAAATACACAGTAAAAAGATAAGCGATGCACTGTACAATAAATATTTAAAAACGAAATATACACAAATGCAGTTTAATGTGTGAAACAATTGTAAAATGTCGTTCCAACTCATATTAAATTGCGTTTGTGTATATTTGGTTTTTAAACAAAATACATAGTTTGAATTTTGATTTATGGAATTCCTTAGTAACATCTGTAATATTGTTCAAATAATTTGGAAAAAAATCAGTCATCTGAAAATGTATCTGACCTATTCTATGATGCGTTTCATCTTTATTGGTCATTCAAACCAGCTGTTTTCTCTGTACAATTATATGTGTTTTCCTGCTGCTATTAAGTGTTCCTTTGGTATTAAGTATCATCCATTTTTTCAAAGATCCCGCCAATAATTTTACTTCGTGAAATGCGCAATACTTATTAATTTTAGTTAACTGTTGGAAAATCTTTGTCTCCGAGGCTACAATATTTTACTTCATTGTTTCATGATCCCGTGTTCATTCACAAAGAAAGGAAACGTGCATTAGTATGCAGATTTCTATACTATTTTCCTACTTTGTTTTAAAATATGTGCTAATCTGATTGTAATTAGTAATGGCAGTGATTGATCTAGTTCACTTTCATATCATAAATCATAATTTATGTTTAATCGGTTATATCCCATGGCAAATGCTATATGCATGTG
The DNA here is from genome assembly GCA_006491805.2 of Dysdera silvatica. Taxonomy (NCBI): domain Eukaryota; kingdom Metazoa; phylum Arthropoda; class Arachnida; order Araneae; family Dysderidae; genus Dysdera; species Dysdera silvatica. The sequence goes on along the minus strand of QLNU02014802.1, from coordinate 156,011,149 downwards.
GCTTCTGTTCTACGTTTTGAGACTTTAAATATTGCTTAATACAAAGCAATTACAAGCTATTTGAAATGTCTCGAATTAGCCATACAATTTAAGTTAAATGAAATGATATGAAGAACCAAAATAAACATGAAGACAATTAAAGAAAGAATGGATGTATATTTCATTTTAACTTCCTAGGTATTAAATATTACTAAATAAAATTAGAAAATGAGGCATTTTAACAAAAAGTCTTTTCATTCTTAGAATAGTTTGGAGGAAAAGAAGACAAAATCTCAATTTTACAGACTTTTGAGTGTATTAGTTTTCTTTTAACATGTAAAACATTAATTTTCTTTTTTTTTTGAAAAATTAAAGAATATAAATTAAAGTATATTTGTTTTGTACAAAGCTCTTTGCAAAACATTATTTTCTTCAGGGAACTGTAATTTATCTGTTCAAACAGTATGAGTTCGAAACGTATTGTGTAATTTAGTTGACTTATAAAACGTATTGTACAACTTAATAATAAGCAAAAAACAGTGAATTATTTTTCTTATACGACTTAGCTTACACCAAATACTAAAAACATAAAATGTTTGTATGTTTTATAACGAAATAAAGCTGGCGGAATTTTATTATTAACTTTTAAATCAATATTTTAAAATATGATTTTGCGGTTACTGTAAAATTTATGGAACAATCCCCTGAAGCCTAAAAATAAATTAATCTTTAGAAAAAGTATAAAATAGTTTCTACTAAGCCAAGCAATATATCATTTTTGAATATGCTCAACATGGCTTGAATTTCCGTTTTATTAAATTTATGGAATTTCGCAGTATAAGCCGAAAGAGGATTAATAGCATTAGCGAAGGCTTATGTAATAAATTGCTTGTTGAATAAAAAACTTTTGTTTTACTTATTACATAAAATTAATTAGAAATTTAATAATCATTGAAGAGTCAGCAGGTAATCTATAAATTAAACTAATGAAATGTCCATGTACACTATCAATTCATACACACTACAGAGTACACATTCGCTAATCGGAACTAATTAGGACGGAAGCTTGCTCGGATTAACCGAAATCTTCTTTACTACAGAATTTACTGTAATTTATAATTATTTGATGGTTGTGCGTTTTGTTGTCCACTCATAACAGATAGCATACAATGGGTAGGCGATGTAAAATGTCCCCTCTCTTTATTGGAGATTTCAGTTCGTTGACCACATACACTGGACATTTTGTAAACGTTTACGTTTTCTGTTACGTTAATTGTTTTTACGTTTTGTAAGTCAGTTGCCGTTGCAGTTTGCAGTTGATGGAAAATAATTCGAATTAACCGGATTTTCGGATTAGAGTGATTTGGGTTAACAAGGCTCTACTCTATCTTTGCGTTCATTATTAATTTAGACCCAGAATTATAGATGCACTAAAAGCCAAGAAACATGCACTGAAGAATCTCAAAATTAAAAAAGATCACAAATCTGATATGCCCAAATATCCACCTATTTCAATTCTCTCAGCTTTTATGAAATTTTTTGAAAAGTTGCAATACAATAGATTACACAATTTTTTTGAGACTAACAATATATATAATTCATGACAATCAATTCGGCTTCAGGAACAATAGATCAACTGAACACGCTCTATTGACAGCTACTAACTTAATTTATTCGTCATTAGATCAAAAGGAAACTTCTATGAGAACATATGTTTTGACTTGTTCAAGGCATTTGACACAATAAATCATGATAAACTAATACAAAAGCTTTATTGTTTGTTTGTTTAGGTGTTTTATGGCGCAAGAGCATCTGGGCTATACTGCGCCATCAAAAGCTTTATACTACTGAAATTAGAGGTAACCAAAATGCTTTGTTTAGAAACTATCTGACCAACAGAACACAATACGTCAAGATTTACTGTTCGAATACTATGCGGCCTGTATGTGGAGTCCTTCAGGGATCCACATCGGGACCTTTATTATTCATTTTTTATATCAACGACTCGTTCTTTACTTCAACGCAATCGCAAATTATTTGTTTTGCTGATGAGACAAGCCTTTTCTACCGAAATGATGATTGTATTGAACTTTTTGCTCTGGTTCAAAATGATATCAAACATTTTACCTCAATTTTTTTTATTAATAACCGCCTTACATTAAATACTAACAAAACTGAATATTTTCTGTTTACAAATTCAAAAAACATACAAAACATTTCTCAACAATCTTTAAATATTGGAAACGTTTCTTAGCAATTGTCTATTGTAACGAAATTTTTAGGTATAACATTTCAGTCCAGCCTTAAATGGGACAATCACATTGACGATATTTGTTCTGAGGTAAACAGAAATATCAGGATTATGTGCCGGATCAGTTATTTTCTCCAAATTAATAGACTAATTGATATGCATTACGCTTTTTTCTTCTCTCATGTATACTATTGCCAGCTAATATGGGTATTCACTACTAAAAATAACCTACGTAGGCTTCAAATACTTCAAACTAAATTTTTTGACTTATTAAAACTTAAACATACGTCACAACTCTCCAACTCCGAAATAATGCAAAAGTACAATATTTTGCCAATAAACAGGTTATTGAACTATAAGCTTCCTCTGGCAATGTTCAATAATATAAGGTATAATACCAATTCCTTCTTTATAGACATTCACTCACCTCATCATCGTTATCCAACATCGTCTAGAGAAAATTATAGACTTCACCACACGAGGACCAGTCTGGCTAGGAAAAAATTGGGATATGCTGGTCCAAAAATATGGAACTCTGTTCCACGAACAACAAAATTCATTACTTCACCTTCAAAATTCAGAAATAAAGTTCGTAAATTTTTTATTGCAGATTATTTTTTTTTAAATCTTCCTGCTTAACCCCTCTAATCTATTCGTTTATGAGCATTCACGAAAACCACTACGTGGTATTTCTGTAGCTGTGGACCAATTCTTTATATTTGTTTTATGAGTATTTATGTTCAGCATGTTATATTGCGTTATTATTTTATAACACTTACTATCGGGCAGTGTGGGCTCTGTCAGACCTTACCCATTACTGCCCGAGTGGTTATCATTATGTTCATTTTATGTTTTCAATGAATCTTCAATATTTTCCTACTGTAATCATTATTTCTTGTCATATCATTTTCATTTATGGACCACCTGAAGTAAAGTTATTAAAAAAATAAAATGTGCAAGTACGTGCACTTAAAATTAATAAATATGCGTTTAGATTTTTATAATTTACTTGAAAATCGTATGTTTTGAGCTTTAAACTTCCAACTGTTGAGTAAAATTATTCAACAACACAAAATGATATTTTTATACAGCACAATTTCTGTTATGGCATATGACCATGTACCTCTTAATACTCTGAACAGGTAAGTTTTGACTGCTACTGTGTAATGGTATTTTTATGGCCAAAAGGGCCATTTCCAAAGCTGAAGAGGTTATTAGACAGTATTTATATAATCTTGCGTGTTGTCTATTACGGATAGTTTACCTGTCATGGACTATCACTAATATTATCATAGATAATGGCTTTTGAATTTTACCCTATGTAAGCGTTTATTTTAAACTGAACTTCAATCAGCTGTCAGTCTAACACAATAAAACTAAATCTTAGTTTTCCTTAATAAGGGTAATAACTATAATTCAGCTTCGAGTACATTTTTGGTAAACTGAGACATAATTAAACGTGCACATTTACAAATTTGTTTTCTTTTCTGCTCAGATAAAGATTAAGAGGAAAGTGTGGCTTCAGCGTTGTGAGAAAATTTGTCCGATAAACGATAATAAAATTGCAAAAATGAGTCAAACCCTTAAAATATGCATTTGTTCTGCAGATCCATCGTTTATGTGCATTTAAATGCACTGACTCTAAAAACGGCTAAAGTATACAATATTGCACATGCACATATAATCATTTGTATATATAATCCAGGCTTAATTATTCTTGTATTCACTAACCATGCATATATTTGTTAGCATTATTATTTTCTGAAAATAGCAATGTATGCATTTGTGTTCTTATTATTAATTGGAAATAAAAGTTGTTTTTGATTATTATATTATAGACGTATATTAATCTCGCATTCAACTATCACCGTCCAGCAATAAAGAAAGATTACTCTATGTGCTATGTATATGTGCTTATTACCAGCATTTCGTTTCTAGATTTTTCTATGACTTGCTTCTTTATTTTGTCCATCCATTATTTCAATTCCTTCTATTAGCTCACACTCTCCCTATATATATTATATCTTGTTCAAATTTTCAATCGTTAATAAAATACTTTCTATCCATCCAATCAAGTTCAAATAAATTTTTTTAAACTTGTAGTGGATGACACTTGATGTTAATACAGTTTTTTCAAATATTAATTCATTAATTAAATTTAAATGATTTTTTTTTTGCTTTCCTTTGGTGTATTTGGCGATTAATGCTTGCCGCCAATTACAGCCAAATGTCGCCAAAATTGCTTTTCGCAATTTTTCCCTTTCTTCCCTTTTATTTGAGCAGCGCATTGAAGGAATTGACTTTAAAAAAAAATTTTTTTATTATACTTGTTTCTAGGCTAATTGTTAGGCTTTGATGATCTTTTGAGATATATATATGGGCATTTCAATTATTTATCTTTCCTGTTCATAGCCAAATTTATATCCCTTTTTTTTCAGTTAATTTGTTCTTTTGCAGCAGAATAAAATTCTCATCTTTTGTGTTATAAATTGTTTATATTTGTTCTGACCAGGGCCGGTTTAAGGCTTCATGGGGCCCCTAAACAATTTGCTTTCCGAATCCCTTTAAGCATAAATTAAACCCGTATAATCACAGTAGAACACGTATATAACGGGGAATTTCGGCTTTCATATAGCTGGAGGTCTTTTACTCAAAAGGGTTTTCACATAATGCTTAAATATATTATTATGATAATAATAATACTTTATTTATTCTTCTTGGAACAGTCGTTGTGACAATACATGACCACACAAAGAAAGGTTCTAAGTAAATATCTATAATGAATTAAACAGGCTTGAAGACCTCAGACTGATTCAATATAACAATTCACCCAAACAATAAATTCGGCCATCAGGCTATTTCCACATATTTCAACACACCTCACTCGTTACTAAAGGTCACGCATATGTAATGCACTTCTTATGTGAATTGTTTTTATAATTTGTATTTAATTGATTGGTTTTTTTAATTATCGATAAATTGTTGGACATTACTGACTATCCAGTATCTTTTAAGCTTTTTTTTTAAATTTTACTATATTATTTAACCGCTTTAGTTTATCTGGTATTCCATTCTAATATTTAGGTCCTATGTAATTTATGTTGCATCTTCCCATTTCTGTTCTTATTTTGGATAATATTAATTCGTTATAGTTTCGATATCTACTTCTTTTTCGTTTAATTGAATTTTTATAAGATCTGTATTATATATAATTTTATATAAAAATTTAAAACTATATACTGTATATTTGTCTCATCTTTACATTTTAATTAGTCTAATGAATCTGTTGAATATATTAGATATTAAAAAATCTTTTCTATATTATTAATCAGTTTGATTGATTTATTTTGCAAAATTTTTTTTAATATCATCGTTAACAATTACCCAAATTACCCCAAACGCAGTTACAATATATAAATGGCATTAGTCAGAATTAGGAGTTCATTGTTTATTTTTGGGGATAGATTTTACTTATCCGTCTTGATCTCTATGTCTTTACATATGTTTTTTGTTATTTTGTTTATATGACCATTCCAATTTAATTTATTTGTAAGTTGAACTTCTAAGAAATAAATTTTATCCACTATTTCTATTTTATTAACTGTTATAGATTTATTAATCATATCGTCATCTATTTTTTTATTTTTACCTGAAAAAATTAATTGATTTGTCTACATTTCATTCATTGATTAATGGCAAACCAATTTTTTATATTTTTTTATTTCATTAATACCTTTTTTTTTATACCTTATTTGAATTATTACTGATAGGATTTAAATAAGTTAATACTGTTTTATTACCTTTTTTAAATCCTTATCAGTAATTATAGGCACTTGTATCATCAGCAAATTATGTGGTGTTTCCTACATCAGACACGTGAATATAACGTTAACATATAAGTAATACAATAATGACCTTAATTGGGCCTGAGATACTCCCTAATTGTTACCAATAACTTAGATTTCTTTCTCTTAATATATACAACTTGTTTTCCAGCCTTTAAATAACTGCTCAATAAATTTTTGATCTTCTCCCTTAATTCGCAAATTTTAATTTTTTTAATTAATATTTCTCTATTTATTGCATCAAATGCTTTATTCAGATAAAAAAATGCCAATACCCTGTTCCTTGTTTTCTATTGCCTCCTATATTCTTTTTATTGTTCTCAATAGCGCCCCTTCAGTTGATTTGCCCTTTCTAAACCCAAATTAGGAATTATCTATTATATACTCATTGTCTATAAAATCAATTATTCTTTAGTAAAGTAATTTTTCAAATGATTTCGCGAAGACGGAGGTTATTGCTATTGATCTATAGTCTTCTTTGTTATCTTTCTTACCTTTCTTATATATGGGGAACTATCTTAGCAACTTCATTTCTTCAGGAATTACTTCTGTATCAATTATTTCATTAAATATCACCAACAGTGGTTTAACCAATACATTAGCACATTCCTTGATTATCCTAGGGTGTATGTCATCATATCCTGCACCTTTTTTATTATTAATCTTGTTTAATTCATTTAATAACTCCGGGTGACTTATTTGACTTACATAAATTGATTTACCAATATTATGACACATATATTCATTATACTCATTGTTCATATTGACCTTTCTATCTACTGTATTCTCTTCAATTTCCACAAAAAATTGTTAAAACAATTTGCAATTTCATTATTGGAAGTTACTTTCATGTTATTGTCGATTATCAACTTATCATTTGTTTTAATTACCCTTCCCAGCAATTTATTAATAAAATTTCATTTGTTTTTATTGTCAGTTGACAATTTTTTTCCATAAATCTTTTTTTTATGGAGATCAATTTTCCTCCCTATATCATTCCTCAGTCTTTTAAATCTATTCAAGTAAATTAAAATTTTGGTTTTTATATATCTTTTAAATATACCATTCCTTTTCTTTATGCCATTTTTTATTTGATCATTTATCCAACTTTTTTTGTTTATTTTTTCCTTTATGAGTTTCCATTTAAAATTCCTATCATATATTTCCTTGATTTTATTTATAAATACATCATATTTATTAAAATCGCTAAATTCTACATTCCAATCTATAGAACTCAATTTCTCTTTAAACTTTTCAAGATGTTTTGAACCAAAATCTCTGACTTTAATTTTATTGTTTATCATGAGTTTAGTTTCCTCTTGAACTTCGATGAGTATAGCTTTGTGATCTCTTATTTGGTAATCCAAAACATTTGAATGAATTCCCAATACGTTCGTAAAACATAAATCAATCGTTGTAGTCGAATTATCGGTTATTCTTGTATAGTCACTAATTATGTTTTTTAGTATCATCATTTTCATTGCATTTATCAAATAATTTTTATGACTAGATTCTTTACTTACATCAATATTTAGGCTACCTACTATAATTATATTTTTACTTTGTACTTCTTCAATTTTTAAGTATAGCCAATCTAGTAGCTTGTGAACATTTCTTCTTGGATCTCTATATACAATTTCTGTCCTAAGTTTACCTCTTTTTACGCCTATTATTTCCCAATCATCACATGTGTGATAATTCAGTCCATTTTTTCAAAATCCTCGTGAATATTCCTTATATATATTCCTTCTCTATCCTTTTTTTTTGTTTCTCTTCAGATGATAACCTTACCATCCATAGATTTCCATGTGATCATTTTATTTAGAGCATGTTTCACTTATTTCCATTATGTTTATTTGATATTCATTGTTTTCCATCAGCATTTTTATTTCACCCATTTTGTTGTTCATGCTTCTCACATTTATATGCATAATTTTTAATTTATTAAAATCACTATATTTTCCAGGTTCTCATTCTTTTCATGAGTTTAGCTTTTTTAATCTTTAACCTGTAATTTGCATTGCTATCAATATCCATACTGTTTACTTTGTTAACTTCTTGTACCTTGTTAATATAAATATTAACTTTTTTGCTGCTGAAAAGTAGAAAAACTGCGTAATTTAAAAATACAAATACGGAGATATTCATTAGCGAGTTGAACTACCTGGGTCTGTTTGACCATTTACTCATCTCACGCTGGAATGCATAGTTTTCCAATAAGAATAGGTGTAATCAATAAAATTTTGAGAATTAACTAAAATAAAAACCTCCAAAAAATGCCAAATGAGGGGTAAACCATTTTCAGACGAAAAGTATGCATTTAAGAAAAAAAACGCAATCAAAAACGTATATATATATACTTCGGTTCAAACGGAGATAACGCTTGTTTGAATTCATCGCGGGACGATTATTTTTATTATTTTCACAAATCTCTAACTGAAGGAAAATACCTTTTGAAATTTTTACAAGCAATATGCGAATGCGTATGTGCTTGTGACAACATGACAACGTGCTAAAGAACTTGTAAACTGAACTGGCGAACTGCTACAATGGCGTTGAGTTTTGAGGGATGTATGTGGACATTTATATTGAATTAATTTTTTCGAAAGTGATGAAAAATTATTAATTTGAATGCATTTTTGCTTTCATTTATGGGAAGAATTCCGGAGAATAATTTTCTTCAAAGTACTGAGTTAAATGCACTATTATTTTGTCATATTACATTTTACCATTTTTATCATAATTATTATTATCGTTATTGTCATTTTTAATCATATTACAAGTTTACGCCAAAGATAGGGATCCTGAAATGGGTTCCCCGAGCATATGAAAGGGAGTGCACTTGCACCCCCTTGGCTTATAAAAAAAGGGGGAAAAAGGACTGTATTCACAAAAAATTATAATCCAACAACATTATTCATTTGGAAAATTTCCTGGTTGCTTCCCCTGCATATAATTCTGGGGGCGCCCTTGGATTCTAAAACTAAAGGCTGTATTATTATGTAAATAATTATAGTTGCTTTTCTTTTGTAAAACGACACACTATTAACAAATAGAATCTCACGGCATATAGGCGAAACAAAACAACTCATAAGGAATCGAGCAAGTATTATATAATGCAAAACTTTCTGCATTAAGAAATTATTATATGATTTCTACACTCCTCTATGTATGACCGCTAGTCATTCAATGAAAAAGAAAAACATCATCGATCATCATTCTGAGGCTCGACTTGAAATAACAATCGTTGGGATTAGGTTTTAACGTTTTGACCACCAAGCCATTGACTACAAAACAAAAAAATGACATCATCCGCATACTCAAGTTGGATTCAAACTAGCGATCTTTGAGTTTATCCCAAGGATTTGAGTTTTAACCATTGAATACAAATGAGAAAATTTTTCGTTATCGAATTTTTTCGTTAAACGTTAATCGAATGTTTAGCACAGTGAGTCGATCTACTATTACATTGATGCCGCAACAAGCCGTTTCGACAAACTCCTTCGCAATTCTACTCGCCATTCAAACGTGTTCAACTACTGTCGTCCGGGTAGTGGAACTTTCCCGTCATGCAACTTTTCCTCTCAAGGTAACTTTTCGCTTTTTCCTCACCGTACTGTATACTTGCATAACACAATCCTTCACACAGCCAACTTTCCCCCTACAGTCCACATTCATCTGGCTCGACCGATAGAAGGCGCCAATCCACCAACAACCTTACCCTTTATACAATAAACAATCGTACACTCGCCCTTACGAGCGATGTACGCTTAGATTTTTTACTTCTTTGATGAAAGCTCAAGGCTTTCGAAAAACGTTTAAAGCCGAATAAATTTTCGTTCCAAAAACTGTGCCTATTGTGTAATATATTATCCATCGAGTCTTTAGCACAGTGAGTCGATCTACTATTACATATCACCATTATACTAAGGCTGGACTCAAATAACAATCCTTGGGTTTAAGTCTTAAATGATTTGACCACAAAGATATTGACTACAAAAAAAATAAAACATCACCTACGTACTCATGCTTGACTAGACCATTGGCTACAAAAAAAAACAAAAAAAAACATCGACTACAAAACAAAAAAAAACCGTTGACTATAAAACAAAAAAAGAAGGCATCAACTAAGTACTTAGGTTGGATTCAAACTAGCGATCTTTGCGTTTATCCCAACGATTTGACCATTAATCTATTGAATACAAATGAGAAAATGAAATCATCACCAATATACTAAGGCTGGACTCAAACTAACGATCCTTGGGTTTAAGTCTTAATGATTTGACCACAAAGCTATTGACTACAAAAAAAAAATAAATGAAACATCACTTACGTACTCATGCGTGACTAGATCTAGCGGTTTATAAGCTTGAACCAACGCTTTCACAACTAACATATTGAATACAAATAAGAAAAGGAAAATATTATCCATGTACGCAGGCTGAACTCGAACTAACGATCCTTGGGTTTAGTAGGTCCTAATGATTTGACGACTAAGCTATTGACGACAAAAAAAAAAGAAAAAAAAAGGAAAATGAAACATCGCCCACGTATTCAGGCTTGACTCGATCTAACGATCTTCAGGCTTGCACCAAGGTTTTGACCAATAATATATTGAATGCAAATGAGAAAAACTGAAAACATTATTCACGTACTAAGGCTGGACTCAAACTAACGACACTTGTGTTTAAATTTTAATGATTTGACCATTAAGCTATTGACTACCAAAAAAGAAAAAAAAGAAAACATCACCCACGTACTCAGGCTTGACTCGATCTAACGATCTTAAGGCTTGCACCAAGGCTTTGATCACTAAACTATTGAATACAAAAAAAAGAGAAATATGACAAGCATATTCAGGCTGCAAAATGAACTAACGTTTCTTATATTTAAGTCTGAATGTTTTGACTGCTATTATTTTGAGTACAAAAGTGAAAAGAATTATTATTTGAATTCTTACAGCGCAAAGGCTATTTTGTGCCAAAGAGAAAAGAAAAATATTACCCAAATCCTCATGTTGAAATCGAACTCAAGATCATTGGTTTACCTGCGCAACGTTTTGGCTACTAAGCTACTAAGTGCAGCAATGCATGGAAATTTCCTCGTACTTATACTTATCTACAAAGAAGGTCTTTAATTAAAGAAGGCATATTGTGGGTGACCTAATTATGGAAATTAATATTCGTGACTCCCCACTTTTTTTAAATTTAAACCAAAATATTTTTTTGGCCCTTTATATATAATAAAGTACTGAAAAGATTTGAATCCGCAGTTTAATCATCTATGTCAATTTTAGCAAAATATTTAAATTTGCATATTTATAAATCATCCAATAGAAAATAAATTATGTGTTTTCATTTAAATTTCACGTTGGATTAAACTGAATCTGTGGAAATTTATCAACGGGGTATATATTTTTAGAAAAGATGCGAACCATATTTGCATTTCAACGGCACGTAAAACATGTTTCGAAACAAAATTTCGGAATAATTTCGCAATCCTTATGAGGATTCTCCAAAGACCAATTCCAAACAAGGCTCAATAATTTAAATTTTATGTTTATATTCTCTCTATCCTATATTAAAATTGAAGATTTTTCATTTTTGAAATAACGCAACAAATGTGTTTTCTATAAGGAAATTTAAAACTGAAAATTAGCGCAAGTTCTGAATTTCAAGCAGTTGCTTTAAAATTCGAGCTTGTCAATAAATTGCTTAAACCGAAAGATCAGATGCAATTTTTATTCCAATCGGGTCCATATATTGAAATTGTTTTTATGTATCGTGAAGAACGCAAGAATATTATTAGCAATTTTATTAAAAACAATTTCAGTATTCTCAAAATTTATAAGAAAATAATTGGCAAATCCGGAAATTTCTGAAAAAATAAATAAGACTTCTTATCCAATAAATTTTAAATATGTATTTATAGAGCTAGCGTTACTTTTATTTTATATTCTTCCTTAAGGGAGATATCACTTTTACACACTTAAATTAAGATGACTTCGTGCTGATTTGTTAAACTTTATAGGTTATAAAATACAGCAAACACAATAATGATTTTTTACACACATATTCATGTCTCTTGTCTATGTAATTCAATGTAAAAAAAAATTAAAATATCTACATTTTCAAAAAAAAAAATATAAAAAGTAATCTCATTGTTGAAAACTAAAAAGTCAAGTTTTGTGCGAAAGCTTACCGAAGTATGAAATTATATAACATAATTATTTTATTATCAAAATGTTCGTAAGGTCTTCTGGGATTTCGCAGAGGAAAACTTGGTGGGTATTACTTCTGAGGATGCTCTCCATACATAACACGGAGTGAAACGTTAAGTGTTTTTAATAAACAGACGCGGCGGAATATCCTGCAAAGCTCTATAATGCATAAAAATAAATGCTTCTCTTATGCACGAATTGAATTGCAACTTGCAATGTGATTATAAAAATTAAAGTAATTTGTTTTCTGCTATGACTTTCAGAAATAAAATAAAAAGAATATAGAACTTCAATTTAACAAATAGAGAAAAAAATAACTTTACAGCTACTTCAAAATCTAATACGTTTAAATTTAACAAGTTAACGCTAGCTCTGTATTACTGGACGTATTCTAAACTTTTAGAATACTACCTCACGTTCTCTTTTCGGCTTTTTCGACCAACTAGCTACCTCGCCACGTGTTGCCAAAAGGGTTGCAATTGGCGCTATTTTAACTACATTTTAACATTTAATTTCTCGATTTCTAGTGGGAGGGCATAGCTGCTAATTTTCACACATTAAGGTTTGTAATGCGCGTGTACAGTAAGTTGAATTAAATTCGTTAGATTCGGCATGTGAGCTCCGAGGAAGTGGGGGAGGGGTTACTTGTGAGTTTTCCTGATTTTCTCAGTCTGTAATGTAAATACGAGCCAATCTCCTAAAAATTCCTCCAATGAGGCAATCCTCTCTATCTCTCCAAGGGGGGCCGGTACCTACACGCTTCCCCCCATCTTTCCAAATCCTGTAATAACTTGAGGAAAACACAAAAATTGAATATTATATTCAAATTTAGCCTTCTTATAAAGACCGAAGTATAGGAGGGGGCAACATAGGGTGAAGTCCAGGCCCCCACCACACGTAGTTAATAGGCAACGTATTTTTGTACGAGAAAAAGAGGAATCTTGACTTTGTGCCAGTGGAACTCGTAACGTGTCTTATGTTCAGTGTATCTATTGGATAAAGTGAAAGAAAATACAATGTTTTAACAACCAATATAAACATGGGAGCTATTTGTTTGTTTTTTGGTTTTACGGCTCAAAGACTACAGTGGTCATGCTGCGCCGGGACCTACTGTTTTCCGAGGAATCCGAACCTCTTAAGGCCTAGGGAACCAAACCCCGGACTACAGTGAGCAGTGCGATCTTTATGAGATCTCTGAGTAAGCGTTCTTTTTGCACTGCTGGGAGTCGAACCCGGATTAGCCGCGCAATAGGAGAACGCGTTACCACACTGCGCCACCGCAGGGCAAACATGGGAGCATTATATTTGCCGTAGTTTTCACTAGTTATATAATTTAGAATGCAGTGTCATTAATATGTCCATTTTTCATGAAACTTCTTTGGCACAATTTACAATTTTGACCTAGACGTATTTTATACACAATAATGTGTTTAACAACCCTAATTATTTGTTGACATTTATTTTGTTATGAAGAGGTATACTTTTCGAATAATGTTCTCCTTACGTTCTCATAAGTTTATTCTTAAAGTTTTTGTAGAATTACTAGGTCCTAGAGATTCTTTGGTGAGCAAAGCAGAAGAACCATTTCTGAATCGAACATGGTGAAATGTTCGTTTAAATGAATCCTTTTTAGGAAGTAATGCTGTGATATTTGCATGGACCTCTGCAATTACTTATGCAACAATTCGCTGTGGCCGTCCGTTCGTCGTCGTTCCACGTTACCGTGTTTGACTAATCAACTGCAATGCTTCCGTACTTTCAGCTTGAGCTGCACGGTCACGTTTACGATTTTCACGACCTCACCTTTCAAACCCTCTGCCTAAACACGCCCTTTACGGATGGAATATTTCCCACAAACCCAGATTCCACGCTGATAATCTACAATTATCTTTGAAAACACGTGAATGCGGTTGTCATCATCTACGAATTTTAATTTGCCCTCTTATTCATGGAATACATTTTGCCATTGTGCACACAGAATTAATTGATCATGTTGTAAAATAATATATAGATATTGCACTAACTGAGACACTCAGCTTGTTCACGCAATGAACCTACGATAATGAGACGGCGAAAACAGCAAATGAACACGAGGAAATGTGAGAAGATTTAGATTAAAGACCTTTAATTGTGTAAATTTAGACAAATCAGAACAAGATTCATTTGTTCATTGAAAAGACTCACATAAGTTTAGTCACGGTTCCATCTCTCCTACGTCCGTCCGTAATCCCATGATTATCGCCCTCGTGATCAAGTTTGTATTCCTTCTATTGTGAAAGGATTAACTGGAACCGTTAATCCTTTCACAATGCAAAGAGAACCTTGAAGACATACAAAAGGAGAAAAATTGATTTAAAAGCTACGTGGCGATTCGTATACGAATGTAATTTTGAAAATTTGCTCCGAAAAGTTCGAGGTATCGGAACTTCTGTTCAAGTGATCGAAAGAATTTAATGTTGAATCTACAATAAAAGGGCTTGGACTTTAACAAAGAGTCGAGTTAATGGGAGTTGACTATATTTTCATTTCTGTAATAAACTAATTATTTACAGAGGAAGAAATATGATGCGGACGAAGTTTGAGGTGCCACTTTTCCGTATGTCATTACTACAATCGGGGTAAAAAAATATTAGATAGATTGAATTCACTATTTTAAAGAAAAAAAAGGTGCAATGATGCATCACTAGGCTCTGTATATTATAGACATGTAGCCCTACACCTAATTTTGCTCAGAGTTCCTAAAATCTTTCCTAAATATATTACAAAAACGTTTATTTTCCAACGTGTCTATTGATCTATACAAGAAATTCCTTCTACTTTTTTCATTGAAAGGAGGATGTATCTTTTTCAACTGCTTAATTGAGTGATTGGAGATCAGTCACACTGAAGGGTGAAGTTCCTAGAATAAGAAGACCACACGTGATCCACAAAATGCCGCTTCTGAATTTCTCGAGATTTTCTGTGCTTTTTCCTTTCATTGTTTCTTATTTCTAATTCGGGGTATTGGACTTGGTGATATGATTGGTGGTTGAGGCCCAATCTCCATCGTATGTGGCATGATTCCTTACATCACCGGACTCCATCGACAAGGCAAGGTGAAACAACGTGAAACCAACAAATATTTATTAAGAAGCTTATAATTACTGAGAATGATACATAGATATACGTATAATTATTCAGCGCTAGGCGTTTAAATCAAATTTTTGCCTCAGCCACGGCATAGGTTTTCCTACGAAAGCTAGGTTTACATTCAACCATAACCATTGCTCCTTGCATTGCTGTATTTACTCCCCAAAATACTTTTGTGGCAGCAATGAATCAGTGTTTACGTTGCCGCTCTATACTTACTTTGCATTCGAACTCGGGTAATGGAGGACGTAGAATTAGCTGTAGTTCTAGCGCTCTGCTTCCTGAATTTACTGAGCGAGAGAGCAGAATGTAAACACTCACTTCTGCTCGAGCTGCCGGTCCTTTGACTTCCGCACAAAAGTCGCCAACCAAGAGAGCGGCAGGTAGCGGCAATGTCAGAAGCATGGTCATCGCGAGTAACCTGTTTACATACTCGCGCTGCTCACTTTCAAGCTCAATTCCCTGACCACTGCTACAGAAATGGGGCTGAATGTAGACGAGGCTTAAAAGCTGCGTCTTATCATGCCGAGCGCGAGTACAGAGAGTGATGGTTTGGCGTAAAATATCCGAGAAACCTGTTTTATTATTTCTGGACAGCGTAACTTGCAGAAAATTGTAATGTCTTTCGTTACTGATTTGGCTTAAGTATCGTTAAAGCGCAATGAGAATTTAGCTATTAATTTGATATAAAAACTAGCAATTATTTATTTATATTTGTTTGTGAAGGGGACATACGTCCCACTAATATAAAATCATATTTTCGGACAGCTACAACTCAATAAATTTGCTCCTTTTAGGCTTAAATCTAATTCCACGAGTTGAAGATATGAAGCAACAATACATATGTAACGTTTTATGCACGCATAACGTTTAGACATACATTTTCTAAAATTTTATATCAATATGTAGCTGGGATACACAGTAAAAGGTGGTTGTAGACGAAACACATTTGTTTTTGCTACTATGATTTTAAGCCTATCTAGAACGATTTGTTCAACATACACTTACGAGAAGTTGAATCTTGAGAAACTTGCTCGGGTCGCAAAAGCTGATAAATAGGACACAATGCAGCAAATCACTCGCCAATTCAATGTTGGACCACAGTGATCTATGAACAACCATACCATATAGAATTATCTCTTTATGAAATCAAGGTGAAAGGTGCTACCAGGCAGGTATCTCTAATCCAACTGTTCATGAGTGTATAATTGTCTGCGAAAAAAATCAATCATGCCTTAGAACCGACATTAACTGGCGACAATGAGGTCACTAAGTAACATTATACATGGCGGGCTCAGTACTTCAGAGAATATGGCGGCTGTACCTTGCACTTGAAATACGTAGTTTGATTCTATCGTAAGATTACATGAATTTTTTTAAAACTTGTTTAACTATAATGAGAAAAAGAGGTTATGTTCAAATGAAATGGTGAGTTTGCTGTATTTCCGAAGGCAACAGTACATATTCATTATAAAACTTTATTTATTCTTATTTTACGGCGATAGAACAGCAAGTCATTCTTCATTGAGAATTATATTTTTTCGTGAAATTCGAACTTCTCTCTCCAAGGGAACGGACATTTTTACTGTTATACTAAGTCATAAAGGTTTTATTATTATTTTATTACTATTGCTTCCACTTTAAACAAATAGCATAAACCTTATGCATTTGATACTAAAGAAACAAAAATTTATATCATTTTATTATGCACTTTTATAGAACCTAAGTCAAATTTATTTCGAATTTCTGTTGCGACAATTGGAAAAAATAGATTCTTCTTTAAGTGACAATATTTTAAGACGAATATACACTGTTCACATATATGGATACCCTCAAACAAAAACTGGGTGTATACGCCAGAAGACTCCGAAGATACAAAGACTATACCAACAGAAAACAACAGAACATGCAATTCCAAGCAAACCAGAAGGCCTTCTACAGGAAGCTTCGAGAGACCCCAGCGAACAAAGACAAGTACGAAGCCCCAAAGCCAGCAGAAATAGAGACCTTCTGGAAGACACTATGGTCCAATGAAGTACAGCACAAAAGCGCCCCCTGGATTCAGCAAGAAATGGAGGCTACGAGAGGAATAGAGGAGATGGAGTACACGGGCATCACGATAGAGGAACTCCAGCAGGTAATCCAACGTACGCACAACTGGAAAGCACCCGGTATTGACGGCATACACAACTTCTGGTACAAGAAATTTACCAGCGCCCATGGCCCATTAGCCAAGGAACTTACGGCGATAATTGAAGACCCCAGCAAAATGCCTGAATTCCTCTGCAAGGGAATAACTTACCTCCTACCGAAGGACCAGGATACCAGTAACCCAGCGAAATACCGACCCATTACGTGCCTTAACACCCTGTACAAGATACTCACGGGGTGCATCTCTGAAAAAATAAGCCGGCACAGCGAAAGCAACAACTTAATGACGGAAGAACAAAAGGGATGCCAGAAAGGGACTCTGGGATGTAAAGAGCAGCTTACCATCGACTCAGTTATCCTGGAACAAGCAAGAAAACAAAAGCGAAAACTCAACACCGCATACATAGACTACAAGAAGGCTTTCGACTCTGTTCCGCACTCGTGGCTCCTTGAAATACTCAGCATATACAAAGTGCATCCCTCAATCATCCGATTCCTACAGAGCAGCATGAAACAATGGAGAACCCGGTTACAGCTAAACACGCCAGACAGTAAAATAGAAACGGCCGAGATCCCCATCCGCCGCGGAATCTTTCAAGGAGACGCACTAAGCCCCCAGTGGTTCTGCTTGGCGTTAAACCCCTTGTCAAGGATGCTGAACACAAGTAAATACGGATACATGCTGAAGAAAGACAAGAGAAACCTACATAAAGTCTCCCACCTCATGTACGTAGATGACATCAAGCTATACGCGCCAACAATCACCCAACTCCGACAACTCATCAGTATAACAGAGACATTCTCCAAGGACATAGGAATGGAATTCGGCCTCGATAAGTGCAAAATACAGAAGAATAGCAAAGAAGATTTACCAGGCATCGAACTCGAAGACGGGAGACTACTGAAGACCTTGGACGAGGGCGAAACCTACAAATACCTAGGGATAATGCAAAAACGGCAGCAGGAGCACAAGAAAGTCAAAGTCCAGCTCACGCAAGCATTCCAAGAAAGACTTAGAAGCATTGTGAAGACGAAACTGAGCGGGAAGAACACCACGCAAGCAATTAACGCATATGCGGTACCAGTGCTCACCTACTCCTTCGGGATCATCAAATGGTCCAACACTGAACTAGAACAACTCCAGCGGAAAATGAGAACCATCCAGAGAAGAGCCGGACAACTACACCCTGCAACGGCAATTGAACGGCAAACACTACCCCGGGAAGAAGGAGGACGCGGACAAGCGGACCTCAAAGACTTACATGACAAGCAGATCCAGAGCATGAGGCAATACTTCCAGTTGAAGAGTCCCCGATCGCCACTCATCCAAGCCATAATACAAGCAGATGCAAATTACACGCCACTAAACCTGTGTAGTACCGAAGAGCGTGTCCTGGAAACAGCCAACGAACAGAAACTGAGAACTTGGGCCGGAAAACCATTACATGGCAGGCACTACAATGACCTGCAACAACCACACGTTGACAAAAAGGCATCAAATTCTTGGCTGGCCAAAGGCACTCTCCAGCCAGAGACAGAAGGATTCATGCTAGCCATCCAAGACCAAGTGATCGCAACAAGGAACAATCAGAAATTCATCCAGAGAAAAGACATAGAAAGCGACAAATGCAGACACTGTCATGCGGCATCGGAGACAATCCAACACGTGATGGCAGGATGCAAGATCCTTGCGCAGTCAGACTACAAACATAGACACGATCAAGTAGCGAAAATAGTCCACCAGAAATTGGCAGCGAATGCTGGCTTTCTGACAGAAAAATGCCCGTACTACAAATATGAGCCAGAGACCGTGCATGAGAACGAAACACACAAGCTTTACTGGGATAGAGCAATCATAACAGACAAGACAGTCCCACATAACCGTCCTGACATAACCCTCGTCGATAAATCGAATAAGACCACGTACTTAATCGACATAGCAGTACCCAACACCAATAACATACAGACAACCTACACAACGAAAATCACCAAGTACCAAGATCTCAGACATGAAGTACGAGATATATGGGGTATGGAAAAGATCCTCATCATCCCGTTAGTCATCTCAGCAACAGGGATAGTACCAAAAACGCTTGCGACGAATTTGGAGATACTCAACATTGACCCAAACACCTACATTGAAATACAAAAAGCCACAATCCTAAACACGTGTCACATTGTCAGGAAGTTTCTAGACATGGCACATTAAGAAGTGATGTAAAAAGAGGCTTGGGAACATGGCGCTCTGCCCGTCCCAAAGCCTGTTTCCGCCAAGAATGGGCGAGGAAAACTTTTATATATATATATATATATATATATGCATTTGCTATTTTGCACTAATATATATATACATAACATTATATTCAACCATTATTTATCTACTGTTGTATGAAGATCTCTCTAAATGCTTTCCAGAGAAATCTATCCTGAACAATTCGCTTCCATGTCACCACAATCCGTTTTCTTATTTCATTTACATATCTAGTTTGCGGGCGTTTTCTAGGTCTTCAGTGGTCTCTTGTAATGCAGTTGAGAATATCAGTTGTCCATCGTTGATCATTCCGTGTGTGTGTGTGTGTGTATTGCGTATGTATGTATGCATGTGTGTGCGTGCATGTACGCATGTATGTCCGTACTCACGCACGTATGTATGTATGTGAGCGTGTGTGTAATTATATGTCCTACAGCCATTTACAGTCGTTCACTACCGGAAACACTGGCTCCCCAAAAGCTCCTCTTTGAAGCATTCCCCCAGTAGCTGTCACTCGGTAAGGGAAAGAGGTGAGACAACGATTCTCGCTTTGGCTAAGGACTTTCGCTGTTGTGACCGAAGTTCGGAATCTTCGTTAAACAGTAGGTCCAGCTTGCCAACACGTGTGGCCAATAAGGTGAGCTTAAGGGCTATTCTTCTATATTCCTTTTACCGTACTACTTGTAGTTATGATAGCAAGGACACCTCCATCCTGCAGTGTATTGAAAATGGTTTATGATGGCCATATAGTTATATATGCATTGTACCGAGCGGATAATGGCGCAAAGGGTCATACATTGGGCCACTGGTTCAACTCCGGTCCAGGGCGATGTATCTTTTTCTTTTATACATAAAGTTCTGGCTTAAGCTTAAGAGCGGGTGGCAGAAAATATCATCAAGGCTAATCTTAATATAAACTTTAGGAAGCAGCATAACAACACCAATTAAATAAAGGTTAAGAAGAGTTTTACGAACAAAAAATGGCTAAAAGCGTATTTCGGAACAAATAATAGCAACAAGCGAATTTCATCTTTCAATTCACATCACCATACCGGGAGCAATGCTGTCGTAAAACTATTCTAAGCAAATTGCTCATCAGTGGGAACGACGGCAATATTGTAGATCCAAAACAGACGTACGACGAATCCTAAATCGTGTTGTACAGCAATAATGTAACTGTCATACAGCATAGAGTCCTAAACAGGCCTCGTTGAATAAGAAACTAGCCTACTGTAACGTCCTTCGTTATTTTAAGAAATTCGTTATTTTATTTCAAAATATAAATTAATATCATTTGTTGCCTTCAAATTTGTGTAATTTACCATGGGCAGAGCTCACTCAACGAATTAACAGAGTTATCTCACTCTAATTGTCCGAGGAAACGGTAGATAACGAAGAAAAAATAAACACATGTTTCCCATTTATTAAATTCCCCTTCATTTTTCAGTCCCGCTTTTACTATCATTTTTTTTCCTCGATCGCTAACACAACTGGCAAATTCGTACCAAACTCTTCCATTGTTTTGACAGTAATGGAAGTTGTTTATCAAAGACAGCGGTTTTTCATTTATATTTTTATATTTTTTAAGGACGAGTAGAAATAGAAACTTAAATTTTTAGTTCCGCAGAGACTTCCAGTTTCGCGGAATGGATCGTTTGTTTTTGACGCAACGCCAAACTGAAGAGGTTATTATGTCAATTTCGTACAAGAGTAAAAAAAATGTTCTTTTCTTCCTCAACTCTAGATAACTTTGATCAATTATATTCCTAGAACAAACTTTGAATTTATTAGTCAAAACAAATTACTTGTGTCATTTCAAGCGCTGAGTTTATGTAAATGCGCATATATATTATGTAAATTCTAAGTAAACAATATTTTTAAAAAATTACTTCTTTCTACATAATTGTATTATTACGTTATTCATTTTTATGGACTTACGCGTTCGTGAGTTATTACATATATGTAAATAACAAATAATTTATGGAACATAAAATAATAAAACACGCATGTTCCAGAAAAGATGCATTTGTATAAACTCAAATAAATTCAATTTTTGGAAGGACTGATATGATAAAAACAAAGTCAACTGGAAGTGATTCCATATAAAAAATTGAGCGTTTTATGCACATCGGTAACATATGGAAAGGAAAATTTTGTACTAGAGTGCAAATTAAAATCCAGAAACATACACGATATAAAAAAATAATATTTTAGTTAAAGATACTGTGCGTGGAATATTAATTTTTATAAAATTTAATATGTAATAGTACTTTATACAGAAAGGAAAGCAGAGTTTTTATAAATATTTTAATTGAATGATAATTTTCACTTGGCATACTTGGATCACGCACTCTCCTGCAGTATTTATAGCCAACTTCTTCAGTCATTTGTAACAAGTTCGAAGTAAATATTATTTTTATAAAATTATTATTAAAATTATTACAAATTATTATGAATTGTTTTTATAAGTAAATATTATTTTTATTTCATTTTTTAATATTTCTTTATAATACTTCAACATACAAAGACTAGTGCGCAATTTTCACAGGGATCATTTTTTTTTAAGTACTTTTTTAAGATCATTTTTAAGATCATCTTAACGTCATTTTTTTTTTAAGTAGTAAGCAATTTAGAAATGAGTGATGGTGATAAAATATGAAATCAACAATGTCTGATCAAATGTTAAATCAGCAATGACTGATAAAATATCAGCAGTGATTCTGTACATGAAAAACCTATGTTTACTTCCTGAAAAGCGCAAATAATCAGAAATATGAGTTACCAAAGTAACGAAAAGAAGATTCAACCAAAATACACATTGACGGTCATAGCAAGAATTGCAATATGTTGTAGCACGGGTGGCCACGCATGAGGTTAATGTAAACCTCGTTCCGGTTTATCGTGTATTAAAAAGAGCCACACCATGGTTACATAGTATTAAATACACGAATTTAAAATTAATTTAATTAATATGGTTACATATTCTATAAAAGTCTTAAGTTCTATGTAGAGTATATACAGGGTGTCCCAACACCAGGGTTGCAAACATCTAGGAGGGGTAGGGTACACTTAGAAGAACAATATTTGTCATAGAACCTAGGGTCGCAAACCACTCACAGCGCTAGTTCTAAAACCGTCCAGCATGCACAAATATTTACAACCAGTGCGTGAAAAGCGCCAGATAAAACTCAGGTCAGCTGCTCAAGTGCATAGATGATTAGGACATCGCATTTTGCGCTTCTCATGCACTGGTTGTCACTATTTGTGCATGCTGGACGGTTTTAGAACTGGCGCTGTGAGTGGTTTGCGACCCTAAGTTCTATGAAAAATATTGTTCGTCTGCGTGTGTCCTACACCTCCTAGATGTTTTTAAGCCTGGTGCTAAGATATCCTGCACATAAGAAAATATAATTAAGAGAAAGGAAATATAAAATAATTATTTCAAAATTTTAATAATAAAAATGAAGTACAATAACAATGTATTATTAAAAAGTATAACATTTAACGAAGGCCTTTGGTCAAACCTTTGAAATTTGGTGAAAAATTTGTCAAAGCCGTCCGCAGCAATTGTACAAGGTGAATGTGAAAGATATTTCGAATTCACGAACTGCACTGTAGAATGCGAAGATTCATAGCAATATATTGTACCCAAAATTGAAATTAGTCGGCAAGCAGCTTTCCTTAAATATGGATATTTAATTCTGGCACTAGTTCCCAGAATTCAATTATAGAAGTAGATTTGTGCTGCATTTGAAATGTTCGATCCTCTTTCATCCCTAATTACACCAATTTCCCAGTCACTTTTCAACAAGTATTATTTCAGTAATTTAAAGTCAACCTTCAATAATATCCCAAATAAATGGGTTCACAAAATACGCAAATGTAGATTTCAAACTTTTCAAATCTTTAAATCTATATTTAAAATCTGTTTGCAATTCTTTCAGTTTTTCTTTGTATTCGTCTAACTTTTCTTCTTCGATATTAATTATATTTGCTTTTACTCGTGTAAAATTATTAAATATTTTGTACTTAAGATCCTACGCAAAAATGATCTTCATATCTCAGTCAATTTAACAAGGTTTGTGAAAAAAGTTATGAAATAATAAAAAAAAAATGAATTAAAATTTGCACGCGTAACTCAAAGAGGAGCCGCATTTGCCCATCTCTGGTCTGGAATATAGACAGGGCCGGCGCACACAGATTTGTCTCACTAAGCGAACAACGTGTGTGCCCCCCCCCCAAGTTAAAAATTGAGACCCCAATATATATTTTAATAATGGAAAGTTAAAAGAACACTCCACATTCGGCCCTTTCGCTATAGTTCTGTTTAAAACGAAGTATAATATTCACAGCTTATCTCATAATACACAAATAAATGATCAAAACAAAAACAAATAATCTGTGATTATATTATTGAAGGAGAAGATTTTAATTCTCAATGCCTTGTAATAGGTCAGAAAAGCTATTAAAAAGAAAAAGCCTACACTAGACCTCTGGTGCGGCAGCGAGGTGTAACGATAATGAGGAAATTTTACACAGATTTACGCAAATTGGTTATAAGCAAACTTGTTAATGTAAGAAAGGAAGAAGTTGAGGGCAGGGGGGAAAATGGATAAGATATATATATATATACACCTGTTTGTAAAAATTTGCAACACCATGAAGGAATCACTTGATTGAGCTGAAACTTCCAGGAAATGCAAATTCGGGTATGCTATTCAAATGATTAGAATTTCAGAGTCATCGCGTGTGCGTGGGCTGAGCAGCGCCCTCTGAACCGCTGATAGATCAGTATAAATAGAGGGCTGTAGTGGGGCGTGTATGGTTATCTGCTAGTGGTAAACGTTACATGAGACGTCACTATGCCTTTACGACGAAAGAGGACGACATTTCAGCAAGTTACGGAGTTTGAACGGGGACGAATGATCGGCCTTCGTGAAGGAGGGTTTTCTTATCGTGCAATAGCAGCTCGTATGGGGCGTAACAGCAGCACAGTGATGCGAGTGTGGAAGCAGTGGGTTCAAGAGAACCAGACAACTCAGAAATCCGGGAGTGGACGCCGAAAGGTGACGTCAGCACGGGATGATAGACACCTGGTCCGCATGGCGGTGACGGACCGTTTTGCTTCATCTGGACAGTTGGCAGAACGTTGGTGCACTGCTACAGGTGTATCATTGTGTGCTTCATCAATTCGTCGGCGTCTACTGCACCGTGGACTGCGTGCAAGAGTTCCTTTATACAGGATCCCCTTAACGCAAAGCCATACATACATACACACACACACGCGCGCGCGCACACACACACACACACATACATACATATCTATCTATATATAAAATATAATTGTAAGGTTATATTTAAATATGAGAAGTATGAGTACAGAACCATCGGTGTACAGGCCCTGGACCTTTCTATTACATGTTAATCGAGATATGGTCTGTATTCAGTATCTCTCTTTCGCATTGTGGTTTATATAGGAACACGACAAAGCAGGAAAGACAGAGGGTCATATACCTGTGAATCATGTATGTGGGAAATTACAGAAAACCTTGATAATTATAAATGCAAAATATATATTAATTGAAAAAGTTGATCAGAGTAAATGGAATTTTAAGGTACGGCCCAATTGTTTTTATTGAAATATTTATTATAGTATAGATTTATTATATTAGTGTTTTAAAAAAAGAAATTAAATTACACTTGTGTCAATAATGCGAATTTTTATACGTAGAAATCTTAGCGAATCATGTCAAAGCTTTCTTGAATAAATGTTCAGAGTTTATTTGAAGCGAAAATTTATAGAGCGTGTATCGAATGTTTCAACTTTTTTATATTTTAAAAATAAGAACATTACTAGACAAATGAATTATTTAGAAAAAACTTTCTACTCTGATATAGAAAAGAGAAAAAACTGAAATGGAAATTTCATTTTCCGGTTTTCGCAGCCATAAATTTATTTCATAATTAAATTCGAAGGAACTTTCCAAGTTTACATTCCACTCTGACATTTGTGCAGTTAGTGTGAAATTTAAATCCTGCTAAGACGACTTGGTCGTCATATATTTGTCGGCATTTCAAACTATTCCGCTAAATTGCCGAAAGAAACGTTGGCATTTTATGAAAAAATTAATTCGCCAAATTTTCTTTCTTGCTTTGGCTCCAAAAATTTCATGTTGCTCATATCAAGACGGTAATTAGAATATTTGGAGAATTCTGTAAGCAATCAATCAGATATTTCTTAAATTATCGCCAAGATTGAGTAAAGAGTCGCGATTTGAATTTTCGCCATATATTCCCCTGCAACTTGATATATGGTTTGTTTGTCGAAACCAAAGGGGACTACACTTCAGCCATTTGCGAATTCGCGAGCACGATCCCCAAACACTATAAAATTAAATAGTTCCATCTTGGCTCCGTTGGAAGTCGGATGCCTGGAAATTAAAGCAGGCCCTCTTCGTGATTGTTAATATAACTAAATTGGAAACTCAACGATTTAAGCTCCCCGGCACGTAGGGGTGTCATAAGCCTCATTTCCGGAAAGAGAGCAGAATATCACGAGTTTCTATTTGAATTCTAGATGAGACAAAAGGAACAAGAAATTTGTAAAGCAGGGGTGGTGAAAATCTGCACTTGACTTGGAGCGAACAAAACCTAAAATGGTGTGGAACTAAGGTTTGCAAATTATTCATAAATGTTATGTTTTTTTATGTTTCTAGATTTTGCTATTTCCGCTTACTTAAATTGAAACTTTGTCGGCGCTATCCATGCATTTTCCATGAGGTAACTGATTAATATTTAACGAAGGGGACTCTCTAGGGCAAAAGATAAATGAAGTAATACGTCCTCGCAGAGAAATATTTTATTCAAATCGCAAATATTAATTTATTTCTATAGAAATCTAGTGAAATTCGTCACACTTTGAACTTGTAGAAACATTCTTCGCAGATTCCTTCGAATAAGGAGAAATTATTAATGAATTTTAGAGCTACTCATGCCAGATTTGCTCTGGTATATGATTCGTTGAGAGACATCATCCTTGAATATGATATGAATTCATTCTACCCTCCAAATTTTACCACAATTTGGGAATTTAATAATAATTGACAGTCATTTAAAAGCTTTGTAAATCCCATATTATATTCTCAGAAATGGGGTTTAGTAGTGTATGAAAATATTATTTTATAGAAGCGATATTGACTTCTATTTATAAAGCGAATATTAAATATCTGAAAACGTAGCTGTATTGCACTAGTCAAAAATTATTTT
>QLNU02014802.1:155950712-155979857 GCA_006491805.2 Dysdera silvatica | reverse complement strand
CTCAAAGAAATTTTATCAAATATATCTAACAAGTTAACTTTTCAGTTGATAAATGTCCATTATTTAATCCCTTTATCAAACGTTGAACTCATGCATGCATGTTTAAAGTGGTTCAAAAATACCTAAAAATTGGATCCTTAACAATAAAGTAGTTTTTCGTTAGAAAATTAATATTAGTGGCTAAAATATCTTAGGAAGAGTTTTAAAAATATCCTTCCTATTCATTTTATATGCGATTTTGGCACATAGACAACGCACCCATTTACATTAAATTGAGAGTTAATAATAAATAAGTGGTTTTTTTTGTAATTCACAGAATAGCAACTCCTAGACGGTTCCCCTTTTTTCTGAACACGGCTTGAAAAATATAATTGCGCCTTTTCTTGGGAAACTACTATTAAAAGTAAGAATTACAATGAGAGGCCCTTAAGACTGCCAGCTGCAATTTACGACTGTATGAACACACATTATTTACAAAGCATTTTTAAGATTACAGTTTATGTCAATTTCCAAACAGTTTTTGAATATTCCGGTTGAAACCCCTCCATGCTTAATTTCCTTCACGACATTTTATGCCGTTCATTAAAATATCATTAGCCTATTTCGCTTGGAATTTGCTATAAAATTTCGGTCGTTTTCGTGAACTAAATTCGATATTAAGTTTCTTTTTCTGCAAGCGTGGCATTTGGGAAAGGCCGAAATTTCCAAATCATAGATTAATTTCTATTGTGCCTCTAATTGGAAGGTTAGTACTTTCACTTTAAGACGTGCTTGATCGTTTGAAATTTATTGGGATTTGTCTTATTTTTCAATTCATACTACTTCCTTTCTCAAAATACAAACCATAGAATACACCGAAAGTTAATTTATTTTTTTTTTGGGATGATTTGATTTGATTTATACCGAAAGTGTCAAGAGGATCATGCTATACTGCCGCAGTATCTGCATATAAACTGTCTTATTTTTTACTGCTAATGCTATTTTGAAGGACGAATATTTAACTGACATTCTGCATATAACCTATTTAAATTTTTTCTATTATAAATTATTTATCTATTATTATATATATATATATATATATATGTGTGTGTGTGTGTGTGTGTGTGTGTAAAATAATCCCCGGATGCCCTGTGCCCTCTATGCCTTTTGCCTTGCCCAATTGTTCCTTCACCTTTGCTATAGACCTGGTAGAAACACATATGTTGTAAAATTTAACAGGTTCTCGAATCCTATTGCAAAGGCATTAAAGTGATTATAAAAATTTTGACTCTATATATATAATCTTTAAGTAATTATATATAAAATATTCTGCGAGGAAATTTATGATTTTGCAGCCTATTTCTCGCCATGAGAGAGAAAGAGGAAGTGAGATCGTAATGACCGAGGTGTGATGTAATTAAACATTAGCATATATATTGAGTCAAAATAAACGACAGTTATAAATATTTAATATAAGCGTAAATGTCGCTGTTTACTACTTTTAAAAATTATACACGAAAAATTACAAAACACACCCTTGGTGGCTTTGTGCGTTGACCATCATTTAGTAATTTTGTTAATCATGAGAAGAGTAATAATATTTTACAACCTTATTTTTATATACGGAAAAAGGAAATGTCGTTTCTATGTCTCAGTGGCTTTGCGGCTAAAGCGCTCCGGAGCTAAACGGAAGGACATAGCTCAATTCTATGACGAAGTGATCTCTCTTTTTCCTCCTATAATTTCAGAGCTCTTGTTTGAGTCCAAGCGCTGCTGTCGAAAATTAATATATTACATATATTCAATATAATGCTATTTGATACAACCTTTGACCTAGAAACTTATCATCTCCTTCTAGCAAAAAATAAGTTTCCCGTCTAATAATAAAAGCAAAATATAAATACATAAGGCGCTTTCTTATTGCGTAAGCCCTGTTGAATTTCCTTATAACGAACACTTTAAACCCAGGTAAGTACGTGTGAGATGACATAGAAGTCCTTAAGCTTAGAAATAAAATTGGTGCTTCAAAATGTTAGCTCAAAAAGCTTTCAGATGGGTACTTCAATTTTCTTTTTTCTTCCTGTTTCGAAGACACATCCCATAGTTTTTTTTCCACGTTCCTTCCATTAATTTCCGGACTTCGCCTTGTTTCCTCTGTGACACATCACTATCATTTCTTTTCCTTTCCAAACATATAACACAGGCATTCAGTCGGAACTATCGGCTCAAAGAGGCTCTCAATGCCGAAGAATATGTCTTTTCGATGCAGTGGCTTAGAAGAACATTTGCCAATAAGCATTTTTTTAACTTAAGTTTCTCTCGTTTCATTCCACATGCTAAGAAAAAGACAATTTTTCATTAAACCCTTGGGAAATTTTACTCAGGAATAAAGGAAATACATATAGCACCATATGAACAAAATGCGTATAAATTTAGTTTATAATAAGACTGACTCGTCTCGTTTTATGAATGCGTATAGGGTTTGAATACAAAAAGCAGAAATTAAAATTAATATAACGTTCAAAGCAATTACTAAAGTGTTCAAAATGTGCATACCACTTCTTATAAATATATAGCTTGATGCTAAAGAGAACCAAAAACATTCCTGAAATTTAGTATTAACGAATATACAGGGTGGTTAGTGAAGTCCTTATACACGCAGATAACTGTCGAACGGAGAGAGCTATATGTATGAACGTGATGTGTAGGTATAGTAAAGTGACTATGCGTTATAAGATGAGACTGCGTGCAGCGCCCCTAGCGGAAAAAAATCATAACGTAGAGCTGTTATCTCGAAAACTCTTTAAGATACGGATAAAAGGTCAATTACAAAGTTGTTAAGCACTAGCTAGTTAGTACGAAATGATTTTTTTTTTTTTCACCACCTTAATAGGGCAAAAATCGTGATTTAGGAAGTTTAAGGGATACAGGACGCCCCTGCGCGACAGCTTTCCCTTCGTACAGCTCTGCGTGGAGGAGAAGCTTCGGATAGGGGCGATACTTTCATCGCACGCATAATCTCGTCACAAAGCGCATGATATGCAAATGTGTACGCTACGTCATACGTTATCGGTAAGCATAAAATAGTGGCCAGGCAAGGAGTGTAAGACAGTGTGAGAAGTGAAACTGTGCGTTAAACGTCTGTAGTTATACAGTAGACGGCGAATTATTCCAACAACGAGTATTGCGAGATGGTGCTGTTATATGGGGAATGTGGTCGTAATGCAAGAAAAAGTGCACAACAATATGCCGTACGTTTTATTTTGGGACCCCATCCGACTGCAATGACCATCACTAATGTGGTTCGACGGCAGAAGTTGACTGGTAGCGTTACACCTCGTCCCCGTTCAGGTCGCCACGCATGTGTAAGTCAGGGTGTGCAACCAGAGGACGTTTTAGCTTATGTTCTGGCCCACCCACGGTGCAGTTCAAGAGAAGTTGGTATGATGTGTGGCCTAACAGGCCGTCGTGTGCGGCAAATCTTGCAGCAAGTGGGAGCTCACCCCTACTATGGAATACTGCTGCAGTCACTAGTTCCAGGGGATGCTGAGCGACGTTTTAATTGGTGAAACTTCGTTACGAACACCTTAGATATGCAGCCGAATTTTTTAGCGAATGTCCTTTGAACGGACGAGTTAAAATTCACCCGCAACGGGGTGTTAAATAGATACAACGGACATTATTGGGCTCTCGAAAATTCTTCATGGGGGGACGACCAGTCCGACATCAGGTGTGGTGGTGGTCTGTTAATGTGTGGTGCGGTATTTTGAACAACAGACTCATTGGACCTATGTACTACGAGGGCACATTAACGGGACGTCGATATTTGCAGCTGCTACATGGCGTACTATCGGATATTTTGCATGATGTTCCATTGAGTGAGCGGAGAACCATGTGGTTCCAATATGACGGCGCTCCTCCTCCTCACCATCCAACAGAAGCACAACTATTCTTGTCCCAAACCTTCCGCCAACAGGTCATTGGCTAGGGTGGTAGTGTGAGCTGACCTGCACGGTCACTGAACCTCACCCCATTGGACTTCTTAATTTGGGGTTATATCAAAAGACAGGTCTATCACACCTAACCGACGACTGTGGACAATGTCGGCAGTCGCATTACCAATGCCTGTACAAGCGTCACGTCTGCAATGCTACTGAATGTGCGAGAAGAAATGCTCTATAGGATACAAACGCGTATTGTGGCCGACGGTGGCCACACGTAATGAGCACACATAATGACATACAGTAATACGCTGTTCACATTTGCCGAACCAAATACCCACATATTAGCGTTTGACGTGTTCTATTCCCGCAATTCATGTACCATTTTGTACTGCATCAGTGATACGAGACAACTTTGTAATTAACTTTTTTTTTTCCGTTTCTTGAATAGTTTTCGAGATAGCAGATCTACGTTCTGAATTTTTCCGCTAGGTATGTAATGCCAACTGATGATGTTAGAATGGTAAATGTAAAAATGGCATGAAAATAAAATTTGTATTTGTACGCTGCACGCAGTCTTACCTTGTAGCGCATAATCACTTCACTACGCATACAGTGCGTAGATTAGGGTGGAGTAAAACAAGTGATTTTTTAATTTTTTTTTTAATTTAAAATTCAATACCGCGGAAAAGTTTTCATATTCACTGCATAGTATTGTTATAAAATTTGGTTGAATTTGGTTAATATCTTCTGTCTTCCCAACAACCTTGAATGTTCCATATCTTTGCTTTTTTCGATGATATTGGCATGCAAGTAGGAAATTTTACAATAGACCTATTATAGTTAGAATAATTTTTAGAATAATTTTATATGTTAATATGTAATTAACCATATTTTAACTCTAATAACGTTACCAATATTCGGCCGACGTTGCATTAACGCAATATGTTTTCGGGATTTTTTTTCTATATACTAATCATTTTTTCCCCCGATTTTTAGCATATCATATTCAGAAAGATTTGATCTTACTAAATATACTTGTTTTGCAAGCGGAAACATGTTAAATTTCTTGCCTTATAATTCTTCATTTTTACGTATTTTGAGGGATTTTCAAAGACCCATATTTGAAAAAGTATATTAATTGCTGATTGACGAATATCAACGTTCTTTTCTTTTAAACATAATCTTTCAGATGTCAACAGTTTGTGAAAAATGGAAATTACAAAAAATGATAATTATAAATACGCAATATTGAAGAAAGAAAATGTTGCATTAACGCAATGTTGGCCGGATGCGGGGTCGGCTTTTCGCGGCACCCTTTCGGGGCGAATTTGTGTTGACTTTTGTTTCTCTCCATTCTTTGTTTGAATGAACATACTTACTTATGTAATTGATTAACATTACCATCAGTTGACAGTAGTGACAATGCAATCTAACTTTTGCTATCTTGTTTAATTTTTTCTATAAACAGTTATACATTTCGGAATTTCACGTTTTCCAAGATTTTTACACTGTAATTTTTTACGGTTATAAAATGTAATAATTAGTTATTTGAATCAATATGCATTATGAAAAACGTGCTTTCATATATTACGTTTGTTGAGAACATAATATATATATATATATATATATATATATATATATATATATATATATATATATATATCATCATCATCATCATCATATTCAACCATTATCTATCCACTGCTGGATGAAGGTCTCTCCAAATGCTTTCCACACAAGTCTATCCTGGGCCATTCGTTTCCACGTCACCCCAACCTGTTTTCTTATTTCATCCACCCATCTAGTTTGAGGACGTTTTCTAGGTCTTCGGTGGTCTCTTGGAATCCAGTTCAGAATTTCTGTTGTCCATCGTTGATCAGTTCTTCTTGCAATATGCCCAGCCCATCGCCATTTCAGCCCTTTTACTTTAACAATGATGTCCTCTACTCTAGTTTGCTCTCTCACCCAAGTGTTTCTTTTTCGATCTCTCCTAGTTATTCCAAGCATGCACCTCTCCATGCTCCTTTGCGTTGTCTGTAACTTTCGTATTGCTCCAACTGTTAGACTCCATGTCTCTGATCCATAAGAGAGGACTGGCAATACACACTGGTTGAAGACCTTTCTTTTTAGACACAAAGGCAATTTCCCCTTCAGGATAAAACTGTTTCTTCCAAATGCACTCCAGCCAAGTTTAATACGTCTGTTGAGTTCTTTCATAATGTTGCCATCCATTGAAATCAGCTGGCCAAGGTAAATATATGAATCAGCAATTTCTAGCTCAATGTTGTCAACTTGTATTTTTGTTTCCTCTACGAAATTATTGAACATGATCTTAGTTTTTTGTAGGTTCATCTTGAGTCCAACTTCTTTACTTCTAGTTGAGAGCTCCTGTACCATGTCTTGGAGTTCTAATGGGTTCGTTGAAAAAATAACAATGTCATCAGCAAACCGCAAATGATTTAAATATTCACCATTTATTTTTATTCCCTTGTTATTCCAATTTATCAGCTGAAAAATCATCTGTAAAGCTGAAGTAAAAAGTTTTGGAGAAATGGTATCTCCCTGCCTCACACCTTTGCCAAGTTTGATAGTTTTGGTATCTTAGAGTGGCATATATAGATATATATATATATATCTATATATATATATATATATATATATATAGAGAGAGAGAGAGAGAGAGAGAATTGAAATAGAGATGTTCGTGAAACCCCTGCCCTCCTCCCCCATGGGCGTAGCCAGCTTTCCATCTCGTTGAGCAAACCATTGCTAACCCGAAATATATTATCAAAAATACTAAAATATACCCAAATATATTTAATCTTTCATTTATAGGGGGGGGGGAACGTTCTGTCTACTCCCTTGGCTACACTCATGCCCCTCTTTTCATCCCCACTGTAATTACAGCTCTTTAGTGCCCTTCTCTTGTATTAAAAAAAACTACTCCCTTTGATTTTGGGGTCACATGCTGTGATTTGGATTGGCTTAGGTAGTTTTACGTACCAAAGGTATAGTCCGTTCGCGGAAAATTGGCGGCCAGGTCAATTTAGAATTGAAGGGAAATGACGTCACAGACAGGTTGTTTCATTGCAGTAAAGTGTAAAGCGTCTTTCATAACTTGTTTATCGGGCGCGAAACCTGAGACGGAACAGACGGCTGAACGCAACATTTCCGAAAAACAAAATGCTATTCATTTTTGATTGTTTATTAGACTTTGTATTAGTTAACTAGGAATTGTATTAAATAAATTAGGACTTTTTAGTTACTTAAGATTTTCATTAGCTAATTGGGTTTTATTAGTACGTAGTTCATTTGAAATTTTATTAAATAATTAGAATTCTATTACGTAAATATATATAATTTTATTAGATAATTAAAATTTTATTAATTGGATTTTTATTAGATAATTATTCAGATAATTATGGGAATATCTGTAAAAGCATTATAAAGCATATCAAATATTTCTTATGTGAAAAATGAATCGCGTATTATAGAAATCCTGAATTCTGTACATACATATGAACTGACCCCGTTAACAGCCAACGTTACGTTAACGAAACATTTCGCCGTGCGCCACCCCCCGCACCCCCATACACTACATTTTTTTCAATGAAACCTTATTGCTATTGTCATAAATAAAAACACATGAATTTTTATGCAGTTTCAGCGTAAATTTCTATGCTTGACCGTTCATGGGTTAATGCAAACCTTAGTAATGTAATTATCAATAATAATTTGATAATAGTGATAATACAGATTTAGCGCCTAAAAGATAAATGACATTTGGACGCTGCAATATCGAAAAGTGCGGTCCTACCTACTTCTTCCAAGCTCTGTCCTTGTCCAGGCACAAATTTTCATAACGTGTTCATAAGTTGGCAGCATAGTTTCACTCAATTCCGATGGTGTTCTGAACACAGGGCAGTTCACAGCGCATCTTGTTTACGCACCTAACAGCCTTGGTGAAGTGAATTCGTTTGATTTCAATATCAATCATAGGCGTGGGCAGAAGGTTCATACGGGGGATTATAGACTAAATGGGGGGGTTACAGAGCTACAACTCACATATTCCTATGTTAAATATACAAAATTTCATTGCAATGGGGAGGTTAAAACCCCCATCAACACCCCCCTGTGCGTATACCAATGCTATCATTTAAAACGTTAAAATAAACGAAATGTAAAATTCCAACGTAGATAAATAGTCACAGCTAATTATTTCACTCTTTGGCTTAACGGACAACAATATAATACTTATTTATGCAAGGTATTTAGAATAAGAATTTACGAGTAACCGGTCACGGTTCTAGGTTTGGACCAAGTGCCATGACTTCCCAAATGTGACTGGATTTTATTATATTGCTTATGTGATCTGGCGCCACTGGCAGCGCCGGTGCGTATAGGCACTAATTTATGCCCCGCCATTTTTTTTGTCCAGAACGGCTACTTCGAGTAACTAATTAACCGTCTAAACACTTGAGTTTTTCAATAAATTCGACGACGTTGTGGAGGCAGATGAAATTATCAGAATCCAAAGATATTTCAGAACATTAATAAATAATACATCAGGTTGCTTTCGCACGTTATTAGATCTAATCATCACAATTTTTATTTCTGAAAATAAATTGTATGGTTTATTGAAAATTCCACACTTTTTACAAGTTTTAAGGTCGTTGGGGAGGCAATTTTTTTTTCAAAAAATTAAAAAAAATATATATAAGATAACTAACTAACACCAGAGGCAAATTTTGCACACTATTGGGTTTGAAATTTAAAACATCCATTTTTTCACTCCACCCTAACGTACATACACATCATATTCATACATCTGTCTCCTTCCGTTTGAAAGTTATCAGCTTTTATTTTATATAAATCGAACACTACGCAGATTAAATCAAACAACAATGTCAATCAATCAACGTTTATTGGCGTAGTGATACCAACGCCGATGGTATGGCGTGATTAGATGGTGAAACGTTCGAAAGAAAATAAATATTTCTGCCTTCGGTGGGACCTGAACCCACGACCTTCCACTTGCCGGGCGGAGGCTGAATAACTGGCAACAATATATATACGTTCGTAAAGAGATTATATATTGTCCTTCGTAGCTCAGTGGGTAGAGCCTCCGCCCGGCAAGTGGAAGGTCGTGGGTTCAGGTCCCACCGAAGGCAGAAATATTTATTTTCTTTCGAACGTTTCACCATCTAATCACGCCATACCATCGGCGTTGGTATCACTACGCCAATAAACGTTGATTGTTTGACATTGTTGTTTCAGTTATCAACGTGTATAATGACTTTACTAAACCACCCTTAAAGTTGTGTGCGCAATGAAAGAATCGCCCCTACCCAAAACTTCCCCGATATGTATAGCTGTACGAAGGGAAAACTGTCATGCAGTGGGCATCCTGTACCCTTTAAATTTCCTAAATCATGATTTTTGCCCTATAAAGGTGGTAAAAAATCGTTTCGTACTAACTAGCTGGTGCTTAACAACTTTGTAATTGACTTTTTTACCGTATCTTGAATAGTTTTCGAGATAGCAGCTCTAAGTTCTGAATTCTTTCGCTAGTGGCGCTAAACGTAGTCTCATCTTATAGCGCATAGTCACTTTGCAATACCGATACATCACGTTCAAACATATAGCTCTCTCCGTTCGACCTTTATCTGCGTGTATAAGGATTTTACTAACCGCCCGGTATGTTAGAGAATTTAACTACGATCAAGCTTTTCAAGCTGAATCTGAAGTTACAAAAGAACTGAAGTACATATATAGTTGTAATCGTGTTTATAAATATAATTATTTATATATATATATTTATACTATATATAATTGATAAAATACATAAACACAATAGGCATAGTTGTAGTAAATTAATTTAATTCTCCTTCAAAACCTTTCTCGATAGCTTTAAGCAATTTTCAACCAAGTTTTTGTAAAAATGAGCCTAAAAGGTGGTAAAACCGGTAAGATTAGGGGAGTTTTAAGCTGCACTAAACTAATTTATTACAATTATGCCTATTGTGTTAATGCATTTTATCATGTGTGTCGCACAGTGAGTCGATCTAATTATATTTGTATATTTGCCTAAAGGAGAGAAAAAGGAGGAAGTTCATCATTATAGAATCGTCAACTGACTGAAGATATTGATTTTTGGAGCTCGCATAATTAATAGACAAATAGTGATACAGTTTTAGTAGATACAAGCTCATAATTTTTTTACATTTATTTCTTTAATACTTTAATCAAAACTTTCTGAAAGCAACTAACAACAAAGAAGCTTTGCTAGGAAAGGACGCAATTTTATTTGAGATTGACGAGTATATTATATTTTCCTCACATTAAATATTGCACGGGGAAATTAATATGTTACGAAAATAAAGTTAAAGTACGCATGACGCCCATGCATTTCGATACAACATAAAAAGGGACCAATTCAAGGAGATTTGAATATTTTGGAAATTAAAATGTATATTTATGACTATAATCCTGAAATGCTAGTTGTTGAAGTAGATCAGAGGAAACAATATTCCGTTAAAATAACTTAAAATGAAACATCACGAACTTTTAATTTGATTTCTAAATTTTATTTTCATTTATATGATTTTAAATAAATACATTAGTTTCTGAAATATGTGGCCATGGTATTCCGTTTAAAAATATTTTGCATGTTCAATACCTTTTAAATATTTAGACGGTATTTAGTATTGGGCATATAATATTTTTGGGCAGCGTGGGCTTTCTCAGACCCCACAGTCTTTTCCCACTGCTGCCCAGGCTGGTGGTCTGGCATTACAATATTTTTTCAATATTTAATTCTACTTCTATAATATAATTACTTTAGATTTGTATAGTTATTACATATTTTCTGGTTCATTTTCGTACCTTTTACCGAAATATTGTTTCTGTAATTAGTACAATGTTCAATTATTATATCTTCTCATAGTAGCAGAGAATCATTTATTCTGTAATGTTGAGACACTTCTCTGAATAAAATGAATGCATGTTTGTTTGTTTGATTCATTCATTCATTGACTAACTGACTGACTGACTAACTCGTTCATTCATTCATTCATTCATTCATTTATTTATTTATTTATTTATTTATTTATTTATTTATTTATTGCCCAGAAGAAGTACCATTTAACTTCAAATTCCTATCAATTTCCATGTCAGCTTTTTGAATTTCTTTAGTTGTGGATAATCGTTCTTTTATCCCTTCAACCTATTTCCAAGGTTCAATAATTATCTATTTAAACCTTTAAGCAGATATATAAATTTACCACGTATTTTTTCTATCTTACATGTTTTGATCTAATTGCATTCATTTGGTGTAGATCTTTTTAGAGTTATAATCATTGACGTGCTTATCGTCTTGGCTTGTTGCGACATCGTTGAGATATATCTTGATCAAAAGCATGGTTCTTTTGAAAGAATTAGCGACGCAAATTAATATTAGGGTAGTTCATGCATTTGCAATCGACTGAATATTAAATCAAATGTTATGAACACTATTTCACGAGAACAGTACTTTCTCCTTAGCGAAACACTTAAAGAAACCTACTCTAACCATGCTTGATAAATATATTTGAATGATTTATGAATACCTGCTATACGAAAACTAATTAACGTTTGAGGTATAATTATATTCTTGAATTCGTTATCCAAACCTAATAGAAAATCGGAAATTTTAGTCCTTACCCAGGCGTCTGTTGTAGGGAAAATAATGTTCTATTTAAATATTCTAAAATTTAATTTCAGGAATTGCTGAATTTAAAAGTCTTTTCAAAACAATAATGTAATTAATTAGTTTAACGTTTTGGAAAAAGTTTGAGCCTGTTTAGAAACAATTACGTTTTTGATTCTTACCCTACCTTCTTAAGATTATGCAGTCACGTACTTGGAGTAAATTGCTTAAACATTTGTTAATCTTATTTACTGTTAGTTTTACATTTAAGTTTTTCATTTCCCCTTAAAATTTTAACTCTCAGCTCCTAAATTACATGACACGTACGTTCCTAACACAATGTTCCTAAGAAAATTTACCTTTTGGAAAACAGCAGTAATTGTTTCGAAATTTTTTAGTATTTTTTGTTTCAAAACTGAGAGCAAAATTATTCAAATATCGGAATGTTTCTAAAAAATAAATTCGAAATCTAGGGATAAAACTATGATTTGCGGCTGCTTTTCTTTTTCGTCTTGCTCCACGTACAAATTTTATTCTCATAATTCTTCTAATTTTTTTTTAGGTCTGTTGTGCTTCGTAATTCGAATTGAAAAATTTTGATTAATTTAAATGAAATTCAGAATTTTATTTTGTTACTCGGGTGTTTTTTTCATTATATCCCCAAACAAAATTCTTTTATTTATTAGTTAAATGAATGTTCCTAATTATATTTTGATTTATTTTGTTATTTAAAAATAGCTCACAAAAATTTTGAAACATCAAAACGTATAACGACTCTCTTCTTTTGAAAACATGATAGTGGTTGCCCGATATATTTAATTTCATGTAATTTTACCTTAATTCATGAAGTAGCATTTTAAACGCAAAACGAAAATTAAGGTCATTTGGAAAAATATTGTTATAAATTATTCAATAATACAGCCAAGGCCCTTCCGCATGTCATTGTAGGCAATCTTAGGTTATGATATATGTATAATGACATACCCTCAAAAAAAGTGATTTTTGGTAAGATTCTGATAATGTCTTTTAAGTTGCATGTGTATGTTTATTAATAAATTTAATTACTTATGCAAAATAGTTTTATTCATATTTCGTAATATGGTATTATTAAATTATATCAGTCGTTTTCCAGTATTACTGTATCATTTACGTGTGGTTGAAATTATATCATTAATAATCATAAATATAATAATAATAATAATAATAATAATAATATAATTATAAATATAGGTACATGTATACCATCACCATATTCGATATTTTACATTCACTGCCGGACAAAAGCTTTTCTATGTGCTTTCCACGCAGTTCGCTGTGGGCTTTGTTTTTACACACGCATCACCATATCTTTATTTTTATTTCACCTATCCGTCAAGTCTGAGGAAGTTTTCTGGGGCTTTTAGTTTTTTTTAATGTAGTTGAAATTTTCATTTGTCTATTATTGTTCTTGCTATGTGCCCTGCTTATTGCCCTATTTCCGTAATTTTGTTTTACTAATTCTGTCTTCTACCTTTGTTTGCTCTCTCTCTAGCTCTCCCATCCGAGTATTTAATTTTCTAGTCCCTCCGAATTATTTCAACTATGAACATTTCCCTGCTCTTTTGCGATGTTTGTAAATTCCATATTGCTCTCCATTTCGTACAGATGTTTTTCCCAGGTTTATGTTTTTTTCTTTTCATCTTCAACTACTGACAGAAATTGAAGAAATTTTTTGTAAAGTTTTCAAAGATCTACTTGAATATAATGAGTATATATAGAAAATTTTGAACCATTAAATTTAAAAGAGTAATTTCATTATGTTCGAATTATTACAAAATAAAAACATTTAAGCCATTTAATAACATGTTTGCTGTACGAAAACCCGCTATAACATTAGTTCCGTTTCAAGACACGTATATGTAATGCCTCTATTATTTTCTGAAACAGAAAATTTAAGACAAGGTATTTTTTCCTGTTTTAATTATCGTGAAATGCAAATTTTTAAGTTAATGAATAATGTATTTACCAGACCAATTCTCCATAATACTTATCCAGTTTTAAAATACCTTATACCGCACAGTTTAATATATTTGATGCAGATACGTTAGTGCAGTCTAAAAGAAATTAAAGCACAGTGAAAATAAACAAATAGACACCAAAGAAAAAGCAATATTAGATACAAGGATGCTCGATTTAGATAGATAAATGTCTCGAAACTCATTGTCAGTCACAACTAATTTTCTGCTACATTAAGCAAAATGCTCTTTGTATCCAAGGATGGTATAATTCTCCAAGCATGAACTCTCTGTCGATAAAGTAGTTGGCCTGGAATGCTCCCAAGCAAGTCTTTACGTGTGCGTTATGTCTTACATCGCATTAAATGAAGTACATAGATGAACTCAGTTGCTTTATTACCTCATTATTTTACCTCATTCAAGGAGGTCACGTACTACCATCGCTGCTGAAAGGTCATAGATCGTATCCATGTTCAGGTATTTAACATAAATATTTGAGTCATGAAATCATTAACTTCAGGATGGATAAACACATAGTAACTAACTAAGCTTAAACCATATCAACGTTTGAGATTCTTCGATAGTATTAACGTAAGTAAAATTTAATCAGATGATGTCTATGAATATGTTTGCTATTTTTCAATAAAAAAGTTAATTTGCTCTCTATATCAAAATAACAAATTTTTTATATTCTAATTTACGAATTTGAAAATTGAAGAATTTTGAACGTTGAACAAACTTATTTACATAGAGAACTGAAGTTATATTTACATGCAAAAATAGTAAGCCGTTTTAAATATAAAATTGAAAAAGAACTAACTTAAACAAAACCAAAGTACACTCTTCTGTTTCTCGTTCGACAATAACGTGTAGAATTATGATCAAAGAAACAGGATGCTTAAAACGACGTATTGAATTGTGTCAAATTCTTGTAAGAAGCACACAATATTCAACATAGAAGAATTGTTACTGACAATCCTAATGGAGGAGAATTCTTTACGCTTAGAATTCAATGAGAGACTGATGAGCTTCGATTATATATCCGAGCCTTCACCATTTACTTACTTTCTCGGAGAATAATCGAACGATTATTTTATAAAAGTATAATCTGAATTAAATATTTCTTTCGATACAAATTTCCTCATATAAATTCATCTAGCATTCGCTATGTAATAGTAATTTCGAAAGAATACGGTCAGCTAGCATAGGCATTTTGCCCCACAAAGTTTACTAGAGGTGATAAAGCTGAAGAAATTTAGAGAAACGTGAGTCTTGGTTCGAAGGCCTGCTGTTAATAACAGTATTCCGATTTCTTCGAACAGAAAAGTATTTGAATATAAAAGCCCCTCTATCTATTTTTAGTTATGGAAATGAGACGAAGAGTGACTGAAAAGGTATCTAAAGACCTCGATTAATATACGGAAACATGGAGCAGAAACTGCTTGATATTATTTGATAAAATTGAAAGACTTGTTGTATATAGATCCTGAAACAAATTAAAATTTATTACATCTCTCAAAAACTAAATGTATAAAATTCGACAGAATATGGATTAAACAATCCCGGAATGGATTCCACTAGACATTAAATGACCAAATATGATATGGATTGATCAAATTATTAAGCATATTGGGCAAAATTGGCAACAAAAACAAAAAGGTCAGCGAGGATTGAAGAATGCTGTGCAGATCCTGCTGCTATTTAACTTGATGGCGGAAAAACCTTCCATACTTGACCATACGTACTCCATATATGTGCAATGTACTCCATATATGTGCCATGTACTCCATATATATATATAAATAATCCATATGTGACTTTAATTTTGAACCATGCCTAAGGTACTAGTATAAATAAACGTGGTTTAAAAGCTTCAGAAATATTCCAAGGGATATATATCCATAGGCCTGCAAAAGGGTTGCTGGTATCTAACTGGAAGGAGACCCACACGCTGAACGTATGTGACGATGTGTGGAACCGGCCAGGCCAGTAACCTAGTGTCCTACCCCGCCTTCAAGTGGTGCAGGCTGAGCTTTCTATTTATGTGGCAAATTAATATTTGCTGCACGGATAGAAAGGCGGAAGGGGAGGGCTAATTCACCAACCCGTCTAGCCAGCGTGGTGAAATTATGGCTAATTCCTCCATTATGTTGACACACCAGAAACCATGGCCCCTAGTCTCCAGGTGCTGGAGTGCTCCTGATCAAGGCAGCGGTCAGTGTGGCATGAAAGCAGGGGGTGCTAAGAATCACTGGAATGGCCCAGGCTGCCGTTTGTTATTGACCTTGGCAACGTATAATGGACGATCCCTTGCTTCTGAAGCAAAACTTCAGGAATTGGAAGAGGAACTAGACAAGATCAAATGGGACATTGTAGGACTCAGTGAAGTTAGAAGAAAAGGTGAAGAGTTGGTGGAACTTAAAAGTGGACATTTGTTTTATTATAGAGGAACGGAAACTGGAAGAACAAGTGGTGTTGGCTTCTTAATCAACAAAAGAATTAAAGACTGTCTTCTGGAAGTTGAAAGTACATCAGATCGAGCAGCGAGGCTCGTTGTTCAACTAACCCAGCGATACCAACTTCAAATAGTACAGGTATATGCACCAACATCAAGCCATACCGACGAAGAGGTTGAAGAATTTTATGAAGAAATCAAACAGCTACATACCAAGGGGAAACAACATATCAAGCTCATCATGGGGGATTTCAATGCAAGAATTGGACAACAGGAACAAGGAGAGACATCGGTTGGTAAATACGGATATGGGGAAAGGAATGAACGTGGCGATCAACTCATCGAATTTGCAGAAGCTGAAAATCTTAGCATCATGAATTCATTTTTTAAGAAGAAACCGCAAAGAAAATGGACATGGAAACACCCAAATGGGGGAACTAGTGAAATTGACTATATCCTGGCAAACAAGAAATCAATTATTGAAGATTGCAGTGTACTGAACAGATTTAATACTGGAAGTGATCATCGAATGGTGAGATGTAAAGTGCACTTAAATACTAAATTAGAACGACAGAAGCTCATTAGGAAACAAGTAAGTAAGAGGGTGGATTTAAAGAAATTAAAAGAAAATACCGAGGCATTCAAGTTGGAATTAAAAAATCGCTTTTCTGCACTGGAAGGACTTATTGAAGAAATTGATATCTCAGAAGCAAATGAAAACATTGTTAAGACAATAGTTGAAACTGCTGGGGA
The DNA here is from genome assembly GCA_006491805.2 of Dysdera silvatica. Lineage (NCBI taxonomy): Eukaryota > Metazoa > Arthropoda > Arachnida > Araneae > Dysderidae > Dysdera > Dysdera silvatica. The sequence goes on along the minus strand of QLNU02014802.1, from coordinate 155,963,045 downwards.
AATTGGTGGTGTAACCTGTAAAAAGCACAATAGCAAATTATCTGAGAAGACGAAACAGCTCATGAAAAGGCGAAGAGATATGAAGGTGGACTGTCCGGCCGCGTCTATCAATTTTTAGCATTTCAAATATCGCCATTACGGATTGCCCTTCTTCCTTAAGTCAAGGACACACACGCGCAGGGAAAAAAATATACGTTAATCACGAAAATCTCTAATTGGCCGATAGTTCGCGCCAAATCTGTATGTAGCCGTTGGATGTGACGTAACGAGCATATTCGCGGGAAAAAGTGTGAAGAAGCGTCGGAGCTTTCAGGGAGGCCAGACGTCAAAATGGCCAACCTCTAAATTAATATTCCTCTCACTATTACGTTGCCATTGTAACCAAGATTCGTATCAAGTTAGCAGTACGCTAATATTGAAGCAAAGTGCTTTAAATAAATATATTAAATAAGATGAGAAGTAATTATTTCTATACGAATAATTTCCATTGGCGACATACTGGCAAGCCGCCATTCGAAGTCTTTAACTGCCTAATATAACAGCCAAGAAAGCCCACAGAGCCTTGCCGCCGTACAGTGGACAATCAAAATACCAGTTCCAGGATTGAGTACATAGAACTTTGTAAAACTTTGCGCAAAAACATGAAAGAAGACATAAGAAAATTCAATTGTGAGTTAGTAAGGAAGGCCATTGAAAATAACAAGAGCCTTAGGGTTGTTAAAGGAAGTTTATCTGTTGGGAAGAAACACATCATTGCATTAAAAGGAGAGGATGGCACTGTAACAAGAAATAGGGAAGAAATACTTAGAAGAGTTGAAGAATTCTACAGAAAGCTGTATGAGGGAAACAGTGGATTGGCAAACCAGGCGGCCGTCTAGGCTGGCAGATCACGTGATTTTTTTAAGGTACTTTAAAATGATTGAAATGAACTTGACACTAAATGGATTACTTTCGATTGAATGTCTTCACTATTATTTACCCTTCTTTACATATGCTTTTCTTTTAACTTTTCCATATCTTCAACTTCTTGCTTTTCCAAATTAACAACATTTTCTCTAACCAAATTACTTAATTCTTAACAATATTTGCCCATTACCGCCACATCTTTTAGTGGTATGAGCATTGGTTTTGCACTAGTGGTTTGGAGGACGTTCTAGTAATTTTGATATCTTTGTGCAATATTTTAAGCATTGAAAATTACAATTTCCCATTTTAACAGCAAAATGCCGGATTAATTTTATTGTATCATAATCATTTATTTGTATGTTATGAGATAAGCTGTGATTATCATACTTCGTTTTAATTGGAACTATAGTGAGAAGGCGGAAGGTGCTCTATTTTTCCACCCTTCAATAGTTGCAAGATGTTTTGGGGTGTAGTTTTTTATGAGGTGGTAGGATTAACAGGTGATTCGCCTAGGGCGGCAAATTTGTCCTTTTTTTTGGAAACATTCATTGCTCATAGCATTAAACTTATGACGAGCAGATGTAAACGATAGTGGGGAAGTTGGGGCGACAAAAAGATGAAGTTTTGGATGGAAGTAGAAGCATCTTTCAGAAGTCAGTGAGTTTGAGTGCAAATATGCAACAATCGTCTTCAAAACTTGTGAAAACATAAATGGATTTTGTTTGAAAACAAAATTCTTTTTTCTGATTTATAGCAATTATACTCGTTTTTTTTAAATCACTCCATGGCCACTAAAATGAAAATTCGTTCTCGTGCCGTGTGTGGTACACGTGCTGTAGGTTACCGATTTACCCTGTAAAACATTAAAATATCCATTAACCGGAAATCGAAGTCAAAATTAGGAGATAACACATATTAAGCGTGAGTAAAAGAGGTACAAATACAAATTTGACCGTCAACATGTTATTTAGCCACCATTTTCTTAATAGTTTACATCAGGTTTTGTGATGCGCAATTACGAAATGTTGTTACAATCGAAACAATCGCCATTGACGAAAATCTACCATCGAATAAATGATCGAGTCATCGACGAACTTAACAATCGAATTTTTCGCTAGTAATAGCGAGTCAGCTGACCAACCGCAATACGCATGAACATTGCTGCATCAATACTCCACGCTTTCCAGCACTAAAGTAAGCATGCTTGCCAATTTAGTGAGTAAGTACTTAGATCTAACGACATTTTCTAACATACAGATAAAAGATAATATTATAGTAATTGCTTATTGGATCGTTACGTAGGTTTTAGAGAACCTACACAGTAGAACCCGGATTTAACGAAATTCAAATGACCATTTATATTATTTATCTAGTTATACGAATATTTAGTTTGTATTATATTTCCTTCTTTTATAAATATGCAAGTATTTCATTTTTTATTCATTATACATATATCGCTAAAAATTATCTTCTTACGACCACTGTGCCGAATTTTTATGAGAATCATAGAAAATGATGTAAATTATGGTGTAAGACATATCGAGGGATTCCAAAATATACCACCTAGTATTTTAAGCTACAGTTATTCTTAAACTCATTAATTAAAATATTCACATTGCTGTTGTTTTTGTTGTTATAAGAAATGCACGACAAATATAGTACGCGCTATATAATTTATTTTCAAAAGCATGGCTGATAAAGATAGGAGTACAGTTTGTATTATCATTTACAACGAAGATTGACTAAATGTCGGTCATAAGTAAATATAAATGGTACTCAAAGTTCAAGAAGTCTTTGATGCATATATAATCTAATCTTGTTGAATACGGAGATTTGCCATAAGACTGGTTCACTATTAATTTTATAAGGTAGTTGCATACTAATGAAGCGAAATGTTTTTATGATGCAACGAATCGAATCATCGTTAACAAGTGAAATAATCGAAGAGATACCAGATTACAAATGCTTTTACGATCAGCAGAATCTGGTCATTGCTGAAACGAATAAATAGAGCCATCGCGCGATAGTTTCAGCCTGAAGAAACGGCGCATTCTTGCTAGCCAACGAGCGATATGCAATTAGATGTTTTCATGATCGAAAGGATCGAACTATTAGTAACAGAGAGTGAATCGAATCAAATCGGAGAGATTCATTCAGTATCCAATTTTTTCCACTGGAAGGAAAGGTGAGATCAAAAAAACATAGATAACTCGGTTGCTAAAGCGACAGCGAATCGACTCCTATCTGTACATTCACATTTATACAAGGAACATTGTTTGCATAATTAATTGTTATTGTGTTTTCATTGAAATGAAAACACAGATGTAAAATATCACTGTACATATAGTAATATTGTATTCAGGTGATACGTATAGTTCGTTCGCGGAAAGTTGTCCGATGGTGCCGTTAGAAAATAAGGGGAGCTGACGTCACAAAGGGCATAGCCGATTACAGCAGAGGGGAGGACGTCATTTCAGAACTGTTTTTTAGTGAACGTTTGTCTGCGCCAAAAAAGCAGTTTTTAAATAACGTCCTCCCCTCTGCTGTAATGAACTAGCCCGTTTGTGACGTCAGCTCCCGTGAATTCTAACGGTACCATCGGTCTACTTTCCGCGAACGAACTATATATAAAACGCAAACCCCTAATCACTCACTTTAAAACACGTTGAATATATATTCAACACGTCCAAAATATTTTCAAATGAAACAAACGTAACATAGCTACGTACGGAGTCGGTGTTTTACGAATTAATATCATAATATACAATTATAAGATAATATATATATATATATATACATACATACACAGTAGAACCTGGTAAAGTTATCACTTTTGTAAATTAGCCACCTGAATGAAGTGACCACCTTGGTAGAGTGGCCATCTGAATAAAGTAACCACCTTGATAGAGTGGCTATCTGAATAAAATAACCATTTTTTTATAAGAGAAAACTCGTAGGGACTTAATCATGCCTATACTACAATCTAACGTGTATGGTGACCGTTGTAATCATGTCCCAAAAGTGGTCACTTTAGACAGGTTCTACTGTATGTTTACAAACATTTACAATATTTAACACACCTATTATCTTCAACGAAAGAATAAAAATTGTTCAAAACCTCATTTATTTAAATCTTTCTAACTCGAAATTCTCTAAAAAAATTTAAATCTGTTGTGATAGCTTATTCAAGTTTAAGATAAATTCTAATTCATTCCCTATTTTTTCTTGAAACCTTGACATGTTTCACCTTAGGGCCAATAGCTTTATTTAAAAGGATTTATCGTAAACATTAATTTCACTGTTTAATCACCGAGATTTACAAAGCCACGCCCCTTTTATCTTTTCCTAATTCATTAAACGCTGTGCTTGTTCAAAAATCGTTAGCACTTGAAGCTTGATTTTTTTTTCGCCCAATGACAAATGAACAATTTTTGTTTAGGCAGTTGGAAGATATATGTTTCAAACAAAATTTCCATTATTTGGGCAAATTGTGAATTCAAAGAAGATAGATTGTTCGCCAGAGGAACATATTTTTTGGTAATTCGGGTACTATGGAATTAATAACGGATATATAGTCAATCATTGCTACTTCGACTCTAACAGAAGTGGAATGGATGTTAAATAGCTTTTGAGATTTTAAAATTCAAGCTTGTTTACACAAAAAATTTGGCTTATTGAGGCTTCTTCGACTAAAATGAACTACTGGAAAATTTTTCTCTCATAACAAGAATTACTACGTATGTTGCTTCAATTAAATTACATTATTCAATAAGTATTTTATTGTATTATGGTTATTTTATATATATTCCCGCTATTGGCAGTATGGACGAGACGGGAAATGCCAAGTACTCAAGGCTATAGATTATTTGGATGTTGTGCCTAGAAAATTTATTATATTTTATTATTTATAATATTAAAGTTAACTATATTAGCATTATGATATTGATATCATAATATTATATATTCATTACTTATTTGTATTCACAAATTTATTAAGTATTAAAAAATTTGAAAATAGGAACAAAAAAATTATTTGTTAGCATCTTGAATTTTTACAACAGTTTGAAATACAAGATGCGAGATAACAGTGATTTCAAAATTCTTTGAGATTAAGAAACACATTAACCCAATGCTGAAAGGGCAGAAAAAAATATTTTCTGAGAAATCCAGGAATTTGGAATAAAGACGATCGAGATATCGTGGTTTGACTGTATTAGTTAAGGGCTGTTGCAAACCGCTCACCTTTTTGCAACCAATAATATAAGAATCTATTTTCACAGACAAATTATTTCATTGATAAAATCTATTCACTAAAATATGAATAATGTTCAAAAAACTGATATGGGTGTTAAATAATACTTTACAAGAAGTAATTCAGACGTTAAAAGAATATTTTGTAACAATTTAGAGTTTTCATATTTTTGGTATTTCATATTTTTCAGTAAATATACAAATATTCATCGCGTTCATATTCATAAATTAGTTAGTAAGATGTTACTTATAAATTAAGTTATAATATAAAATTTTCAATTTAACGGAATTGAAACTTTTAAATTAAACCTCTCCGATCTAGAGAAAATTCATTAAAAGTTCAATTACTTCAGGAGACTTATGTAAATATAAACTGCGCTTGATGAAGTATTTATAAAGATAAACTAATTCAAAAATGAAAAATATTAACTTATTGGAAGTAACTATAATTGTGATAACTTAAACGTTTTAGTATATTTCATTCTAAAGTTGCACAATTAAGGAACGGAATTTTATCTTATATATATATATCTAAGTCGTTATCAAAACTTAAAACTCATTTGAACTGATTAAATTATGTAGCTTAGGTAGTTTGATAAAAGCTAATTAAAACAACAGCTATAGATATAAATGTAATTATATCCATTTTCTGAAAGTACATTTCTTTTCATTTAAATAATCATTTAATTCACATTAAGAGTGATAAAATAATTATATTTTAACAAATGATAAAGCAGAATTTTACTCAACAAAATATCACTTAATTTGCATAAACACACATTATACAGGGTGTATACAAAATGGCGGGAAAAGAATTCACTACACGATTCCTTGTGAAAAAAGGAATAAAAAATGTCCAGTACAATTTTTGCGTAAAATCCTTATTTAATAAGTTATTTCAAATCATAGTTAAACCAATAATAAGGCAAAGCCAACCCATTTAGCATCGATTTAATGCAATTACATATGCGTTCGCGAATGTACGCCCCTTGCCACGAAGAGAGATAGGAAACGAAGATTTCACTGGTTTTTAAAAACTTGCTTAGGTCACGTGTTACTTGAATTTCGGGATATGGAAACTCCACCCAAGAGTTAGTTTGGTTACTTCGAAATTAAAAGCAAACACCGAATTTTGTGATTCATTGTGCCAAATCACTCATACCACTGACGGGAAGTATACGGATCAAATGTGCTGTTTGCCACTAGATTCAACCTTTTTTCTTCCTTGTTATGGGGAAAATATTATAATTAATGGTATTTTTCTCTTATTTTATAAGCAGTCGTGTCCCAGGGACATTCCGTCCTGTGCCCGTCTGGCAGGCTTGCGACGTATTTGCTATCCACGGTATAGTAAAGTGAACTCTAGACCCGCGCCTCTGCCCTTGAAATACATAATCCGCCACTGTCCGCGACGTGCACATTTTCCGATATTTTAAACAGAACATAGTATATCTATGAGTCAACATTTTCCTCAGGAGGGCCAAACAGGAGAGCCAGTAAAAATCGCATATCATCATATAACTTCGAAACTAGTTCATAATTTACCATCTTGGGTATTCAGTTTCGAAGGAAATGAAACGAGTTAAAGCAGATACTTGTTGATTCGGCTTTAATAGTAGTATTTTAGCTCGATGTTCATAACTATGAAAGATTTTACAAAAGGCGGATGTTGTAGCAGGGGTGGCTGAAGGGCCGGGCGACCCGGGCGGCCGCCCGCGGGCCTCGCTTGAATGAGAGCGCCAAACTGAAATCAAGTTTAATTATTTTTTAATTGACCCAACAGTGGAAAATCTTTTTAAAGAAGAAAAAGACAAGTTTAAAGAAATTTTTAGAGACATCTTTAGAGAAATTCTTTCAGAGACTTTTGGCCACTTTTATAGGCTATATGGCTCACTGTGTATCTGTGAAAATCTCCTGTTTTCGCCGGTCTCCGGTCTCCGGAAGGTCTCCGGGTTCAAAATCAACCTCGGGCCGCCCTGGTGTTATGGGTATGGGAAGTCTTACCTGAATAGGATCAACTTCCTATTAAAATCAATTGTTCAGTTATAAAATGTGATAGTCATTTGGTTTACCGAGTTCATTGACGGTACTGAGTTGTTAATAACCCCCCCCCACCGCCTCTTGAAGTAGGTTCATGCTGCTTCTGAGTTTGCCATAGGCTATTTCCTTCCATTTGGAAACTGATGATCGCTATTTCATTTTTTAAAGAAAATTTCATATGATTAATTTTTGCCTCATTAATTGTAAAATAATAGATATTTTTTTTTTTCTCAAAGTACTTACTATAAGTTTTGTGGAAAATGAACAATGACGAACTGGGTCCTTTTCCTCTCGGGCTTTCCTTACTGCAGAGGTAATCAGTACGCCACTGCTGTCATATGATATGCGAATACAAAAACAACAGGATTAAATGCCGGAGAAGGGGGGGCAGATGACTTCAAAGTAGCTATTCCCCCTTCCTTGCCGCCCTACTTCTGCTCACTTTCCATAAAGAAATTAACCTACATCCCCCTCCACCCCCATTATAGCGGCTATGGTAGTGTTCAAGTATTACGAAATATTTTGGCCGTTTTTTACACCTTCCCCCTCTGGTAAGCGAAATCAAAAATAAGCACAAAAGCCACCCACTCCCGCAAAGTTGCTTACGTAATACTTGAACGCTCCCTATGCCAAAGGATACATTTTTTATAAAGTTACCAGATTCAGAAAAAAGATTGGTATTTCCGTTGGCTTCCTTTTCTAATATTTGGCGATGAAACAACCTTTACTAGGTTGCCATACTTCGGAATTCCAATGACGTATTTGGACACGCAACTAAATTTTCAGGTTTGAAGTTAACCAATCAGATTCTCTTGTGCTCAGCCATGCCTCTCCAAGAAGTTCTTCGGTTTGCTTTTCTCACGATGGGCGTATCTGGGGCGTGATTCGTTCATCTTTGGCCTTAATTATCTTATTAAATATTGATTTTAAGCAAAAATTACACTGGACAATTTTTATTCCTTTTTTCACAAGGAATCGTGTAGTGAACTTTTTCCGCCATTTTGTATACACCCTGTATAACTATATAAAAGTGCATCAGGCGATTTTGATTAACCTGTAGTTCGAATAACCCGGGTTCTACAGTAGAATCCTGGTACAGCAGAACTTCTATTGCACTTATAATCTGAGCTGTCTTTGTTTCGTTTGGGTTGAAATCAACGCTGTACTAGATTATTGGTACTGCATATAATATGTCGATTTATACATAAATGGAATTTAATAATAATTAATATTCTTTATTTAAATTATGCGTCTGTCTTAATTATTTATTTAAATCGTAAATTTAAAATGCGATTTTAACATGTGATTATAAAAATGAACCAATAATACATAAGAATATTTATTAGTGAGCGCCCGCTTTTATCCGTAACTCTGTTAATGGACGTATGTTTTCGTAGCACCTATATTAGGATTTGGTGGGATGAAGCATTGCAATTATTGCGAATCAACTAAACTAATGCTATTAAAAAAGCTCTATGATAAATCTGTGAAGCAAATACCATCCAAACAACGCGTCGTTTTAATTTATATGTGATGCCTTAAGTAACTTTCAGGTAAAAAAACGCAAACTAATTATTTTTAAAACGAAAACCTTGTCCTTATCAAACTTAACTCATTATCAAACTTACGCTTCTTCTTAGTTATAAGAAAGCTTCGATTTATCGAGTGGGCTCAATCTTAATTGACTATGATAAAAGAAAAATTCTTATGTACTTGATAATTCATTTTTAAACAAGTTACAGTAAATATATTAAAGCAGTGAGAGGATACATAGGTAATTATTTCCTGAACATAGATATTACGAAACTTCGTTTATCTGAAAGGAAATTATCACTAAACAGTAAAATTTTCACTTCGCAAATTGTTTCCGCCTTTCATAGTGAAGTAACTTTCCGTCCACTTTGTGAATCAGTGCTTCGGGACTCGATTGTCATGAACCTATTAAATAAATACCGGTTATAGGTCGTCTAATAAGATTTAAGCTTACAACGTCAAAAACTACTAGTTAAATATACATCTGAGCCGATATTTCGTTCGACACATTTAGTTTATAATATCTCTTTCTCTGAAATAATTAAAGAGCGTTTAATTACCGTCCAAGTTTGAGTGTACGTGCTTGTTCAAAATGTTCGTAGTTTGCTCGATGCCTTTAATTACGTGTCAAAAGTGGCAGCAAGTCCCCACCTCTGTACTGAAGTTATTCCGAACATCTGCAAGGAATTTGAAATTATGTTCGACACTACGTTTAATTATGCATCCATGTTCTCTTCATTCAGAAAACTTGTCTTTAGCAGGGAACAGAAGAGTGGCTTCATCGTTGGAGGTAATCGCGCAGAGGTTGATTACCAAACATAGTAATGACTAATTTAAGAACTCAGTAATTGATTAAGAAAATAACAATACGTCAAAAATAGCTTACACTCATTTTAAATTTCCTCTTTCCGTTGAAGTTTTAAAAGGAGTTTGGTGCAATTTGCGCTACAGAAGTTAGGTTAATTGCTACTAATAATTGGTATTTCAATACACAAATAACAAAATATTATTCAATGATTTTTCTTAATTCACTAATTTACCCTCTTAAATAAAAATACTTTTATCATATGTTTATAGTAAAAAATAACCATAAATTAGACGTACATTTTCACATCAATCAGCAGTATGTTCGCGCATGCTCCGTAAGTGTATCTTTGTAAAAGGATAAACCAATCAAAAGCAGGCCACTTACGTGTCATGACAAACTTACCAAAGAGGGGAAATTAAATGGGTTGTAAAAATCTGATTATAGAGAACTTTGTTTGTAGAACATGTTACCAAAAAAAAAATGATTGAATAATCTAAAAATATTCAAAAAGGTATTGGAAGAGTGGTTAGTGGAAAGAATTAAAAAGGGAAAATGTCTGGCATAGGCAGAAATATATTTAGGTCTATCGTTAAAAATTGAGAAGAAAAGAGAATAATTGATGGAAAATGACAAGTGAAGAGTGGAAAATTTAATTTGTAAATAGGGACATAAATATCAAATGCTAACGAAATACGATGTTTGTTAATATTTAAAATTATCAGACAATGTGTGCAAAGAGGCGTCTTCGCTAGTTAGTGTCCACCATGAATTCATGTGCTGATTACTGTTAAAGTAGTCCATTGTGACGGCGTTACGCTAATTTGCGTCCTGTCAATTGTGCTGTCCCTGAAAAGGGTAATAATATCAATAATATAAAAAACAAACTGATTCGATGTTTGACGTGTTCCTTACCAGTTTAGGTCATAGGATTGAAGTTTGTGTGTTATAATATAATGCAAAAATCATTGTTCAAACGTACTCATTGATAAAGAAGAAAGGTTTGTTTGTTTGTTTTGTGGTTTTACGGCTCAAAGACTACAATGGTGATGCTGCGCCAGAAAGAAGAAAGGGATATGCAGAGTGAACATGTAGAAAATAAACTATGATTATTATTGTGATTACATATTTGAACTTCTATAATTATCCTATTTAGGCTATTAATGAGTATTATGGTCATTAATAATTCAAAAAATAAAATTCCGAATAAAATTTGTCAATATTTGGAACTCAGTTGCTTATATTCCTGACGTTATTCGAAACGCAAAGAGTTCCTTATTTTTTTTAGAAACTGATGGACGTTCTCAACAAGCTTATTGTTGCTTTTTTGTGGTCTTGGGTTTATTTCCCTGATTCTTTAAATTGATAGAGAGCAATTGTAAATATAGAAAGTGACACCAAACTCTTTCTAAAGAAAACAGCTGCTTGCTCTTTGTTTACATATAATTTGCTAAAAACCAATATATCGCTCAGTTTCATGTCAGCAGTTTCGATACGCAGACTTCTTTTCAGTCAAGTGTTCCATGCTTAACAAGATTATCAACCTTACGTTATCCCTTAAAACAACACTTACTAGTTTTCCTTGCATAATAGATTGTAATTGAGTTGAAAGCTTAAATTTCTTTGGTAGTAGTTAACGAACTTAAGGAGCAATGTATCAACATATACCAAACTGGCGTCACGGGAGCTGAATCCATAGTTAATCGATTTCGCTTACTTCGACTGACTTTATTGTTCTAATGGCAGGCTAAGACAAATTTGAGTTGATGGAGTTAATCGAAAACGTGTCAACAGGCTTGGACTTCCACAATCGGAAATTGGGCAGACGTAAGCCAAACGGAAGATCTATATCTATACTGGTACTGAACAGAAATAAGCACGAGGAAGCCTAACAAAAAATAGCACAATATACATCTTTGTTAACTGTCACAATACCATCTTCCTCCGTTCGAGAAAAAATTCACAGGAAATTAGAAAGAACCAATTGCTTGATAAGACGGAAATTTCAACAGATATTTGCGTTTATAAAAAAAGAAGAAAATTCGTCTTCAATTTCCTCCACCGCTTGTTTGAACTATGTATGCTGTACGCGTTTTTAAAAGCTTATCTCTTTTAAAGTTTTTCTTTTTATGGTGCCTCGTTTCTGAGGCTAGATGCCTCCCCGTTTCGCGCGTGAAATCCCTTTCTTGTCTCTTAAAAGCCATTCAAAAAAGAATTAAGCGATAAAGGATTTAAAAGTACTCCTTTTACGTGGATTTAAAGGAAATTGGAAATCCGTGTCCATGCCCCACACCTGAAAAGAGGGAAATCTAACGCTTATTTTTTTCTTTCAGATGGGCTTTGTTTGTTCCACTCCGTACTTATCGCAATCTTGTTGAGAAACTGGTTGAAAGGAGAACGCCCCTTTTTTTGATGGGCAGATTTTTTTATCTAATTATAAATCTTCCAATAGTAATTCTCTTCTTTTCGAAGATATGCGGGAGAGAGAGAGAGGAATTAAAATTGACGAGAAGACTTAATTCGGATCTATTTCAGAATAATGCTATCGAAACAATTCAAGACGTAAGATTAAACTTTATTTCTAAACAGAAATTAATAAGAGTAATTCAAAAGATTCTGGAATTGAACTATTCGAAAATCGAATAAATATGTTTACATCCGTTTGACTATTTAATTCGTTGCGTAAAGCTTTGTAAATTAATATTCGTTACGAAACTTGTGCTTTATTTCGAAGAGGAAATGTTTTGCTGTTCTAAATTCAAGAAATTTCTAGTTTTGGATATTAAGACTTTAGCTGC
>QLNU02014802.1:155922527-155947451 GCA_006491805.2 Dysdera silvatica | reverse complement strand
GATCTTCCTGAAAATCATCACTGACATTTGCGTTTCCGGTCGTCTTGAAAGACATCGTTGTCGAAACTTATCGAGATTTAATATAAAACATGTCCAGACAAATTCCACTGCAACTAAACTGAAGAATAATCCTGCCAATTACCAAAGCGTAAATAAAGACATTCTTTGACATAGAATTAAATAAAATTCTCGTTAACCTTTGTTAGTAGAGTGTGTATTGAAATCTACACACTTCTTTAAATTAGGGGCACTTTGCTAGAACTTCAATATTAGTATTGAAATATTGTTTTCATACAAACTAGTAGTAGTAGTAGTATAACTGTATATTTATTGTATTTTGCAGCGTAACTTGCATTTTGAGTGAAAATTACAGGGAAAGAAAATATTTCCGTCTGTAACCTTCAGTCATTTTATACAATTTTGCTTTTACGATAATCTATTCACATGGCTTTAATTTTATAGACAAATCGTAGATTCATAAGACAAAACCTATTTTATTTCATGCTAGGTATTTAATATCCAACAGTACTTTTAATGAGTGTTCTCTAAGGTCCTCACTTATCATCCGTGCTTGAGTGCACACTTTCAGAATTATATTTCCAAAACTATCTGGGTTTAACGATCGATTTTAAAATACTTTACAAAATAAATATGCAAGGTGTATAGCGTATACCAGCACAGTATTTCGTACGCCTAACATGGGCACTCGGTTATATATATATTACAACTTAAAAGGGACGATTGTTTTGTATATATAAAGTTTTTAAATTAACTAAATTAGTAACTCAGTTTTTAAAACCCCTGTTTACACCAAATAATTTTTATAACGATATTGGTTTCAAGTAGAAACAGTTATTCAAAATTGATACATAAATTTCCTTTTCTTTTCACAGTATTCTTTTTTATGGAATAAAAAGGTTTTACTTTGCAAAGATTTACGTTATATCACAATAGTGTTTTATTGGCAGCTGCAAGAGCAGAAAATAAAATTAACTCTCCAACGAGAAATTGATAAAGGTTGGACTCTCACGTGTTTTCCAAAAAAGCTTTTTTTATTTTCGATATTGTTTTCCAAAGAGAATTATATTTTCGCTTCGACGGATCTCGGATTGAATTGGGTTCAATTCCGCGGAAATGTTCATCGTTTTTAATAAAGTGAGTACAGGGTAAAATTGATATTAAAAAAGAGAAGCAACACGCAAAAGAAACAAATTTCTATGGTTTTCTGCTTTTTACTCCATTTCTCATCTTTCTCGTCTGTCAAATTTAACGTTGTAAATTTCAGTAGTATCCGAAAAATAAGTTTAATAAATTTCATAATATTTTGTCCAATACGACTTAAATACAAACGCAGAATGAAAAGATGAAAGGTTATATTATTATGAATATCGGTAAACCGAAGATGTCTTGAAATCTGAAATTGCAACGAGAGATCTTTATTCGCTGGCTTTTATTTTTATGAAAAGATATGTGAAATTGAAATTCAGTTTCACGTATATAAGCACTAATATGTATAACAAATCGTCAATCTCTGTTGCTAAGCAAACCATGTTAGTATTGAGAAACTAATGAGAAAAGCAACATGAAAAAGAAAAGTTTTGATTTTTTTATGGAGAGGAATGTGACATGCAGTAGTGAAGTAAAAAAATTACGATGAAAATAATAAAAAAAGTTGAGAAGCCACAAAATGGAGGGATCTTGAAATAGAAGTTAAAAGAATTTATCAAAAGCACACAATATCTATCACAAGAGTTTTCAGCGGTCTGGGAGTACACTCATTATAAACATGGAAAAACATGTAAAGTAATTCAGAAGTTAGTCCAATTGAAACAACGGACATATACAGGTTAATGTAATGTTGGGTACATCATATATATTAAAACGATATTCTTTAATTTAACTAATAATTCTTTAATAAATAATAAAGTAATAGTTCTTTAATTGAACTAATATTATCATCTCAAAGTATGAAGAACATTGAATATAAGAGAACTTGGGTAAGACATTAAAAAAAACCGTTTGAATTAGTTTTATTTATATTATAGATAAACAATGTAAATTTATTGTAATCTGATTATTATCGTAACATATTACTGTGGCACATAATACAAAAGTCTTTCTAAACTATAAAAAAATATTTAACTTTATGCAAAAAATTGTAAAATGCTCCGCCTTGCCTGGTATCGGGGCAAGATGGGATAGCCAATATTCAGTAATTTAAATCAGACAATATTTCAAAGTATTCAATATTAATTATAAATTCCGATTACAATTAATTTTATTACAAATTACAATTCATATCATTTTTATTACTATTCATTTTATTATAAATTACAATTAATTTTATAATAAATTAAATTCATTTTATTATAAATTACAATTCATTTTATTACAAATCTCAATTGATTTTATTAAAAATTACAATTGATTTTACTACAAATTACAATTCATTTTATTACAAATTACAATTAATTTGTTGCTAAGTACAATCACTTTTATTTCTAATTCAAATTAATTTTATTGAGCATTACAATCACTTTTATCGCTGATTCCAATATATTTACTGCTAATTACAATTAATTTCAAACTGATTACAATTAGCGTAATTGGGATGACTATTTGCCTTATTCCGATGACTATTAGCCTAATTCTCTTTACAATTAACTTAATTCTGATTAATTAATTTAACTCTGATTACAATTAACTTAATTCTGATTAGAATTAACTTAATTCTAACCACACTTAATTCAAATTGGATTACAATTAATTCAATTCATATTGCAACTGACTCAATTCGAATGAAAATTCATGCATTTTCAATTGCAATTATAATTGCTGGATAAGTGGTAAATGAAGTTTAAAAATCAATATATATGTTGTGCTATTGTCGACATTTTCAATTAGATTTTGTTGCGAATGATCGAATACACTTATACTCTATCTTGCCTCACGCGCTGTTGAAAATATAATAGTAATTTCCTAGTTTATTGCATGACAACACGTGCTAGCGTATTTGTTATCTTTTAACTAATAATTACACTTTTACCTTAAAGGTTATTACATTCTAAATTAGATCGCACGCACTTTATTTCCCAACAGTGGTGAAAATAATTTGAACAGGAAATTCAGAAAAAAAAAACACTTCAAAAATACATGAAATATTTCAAACTGATCAAAGACGTCACACATCTATTTCTATACTAGTGCAAAATACTTCACAAAAAGAGTAACTAATTTTCAACAGAGTAAGTACGTGGCAACGGTTCCCATGGGGAAAAAAACGTAACTCTGTCTTCCCCTGGATCCCCGTAACTCATATTTTTCTGCTAAGAACTTTATCGAAGATAACACTACTTCAAAAATATGAAAATGAGTTACTGCGAAATTCATGAGTGTCAAGATTCAAATATTAGGTTTTGAAGAGTTATCTCGTTTCTAGCAACAAGATTCAATATCGCTGTATGAATACAAATAAAATTCTGTCGCCACATTTAAAGAAATGTTTATTCTGAAGAGATTCTCGGACTAGTAAAAGTAAATATCCCAATATTCAACAAATAAAAATACAGAATCGTATGCGAAATAGAGGCCGAGGGAAAATATCGGAAATCGTTCATCGCAGTTTTCACCTGCTAACGTTTAAGCTTTATTCACACCTGATGTAACGTAACCTTAAGCACCTTTTCTAATTAAGTCAATGTTCCATTAAATCAATAATTTTCAATTTGTTTTAACAATAGCGCTTTCCGAGATACTTTATTAAGTATTTTTGGTCGGGAATTTCTTTTGAAATGATATTCAAACCCTATTTTTGAGCTTTAGCGTATCTTTGCTCATCTAGATCCCATACATCGGTTTACATAATCGTCATTTTATTCAATTTGCTTTTCAGAATGCGTAAAATATGTAGTGCTTATATATATTTTTATGCAACTTCATATACTAATAACTTATATTTTTCCACGTAATACCTTTATTTTATATATGTTTTTGCATACTTTTTATCAAATTTTTTCGGTTTCCATAAATACGTTATTCCTCAATGCAAAGCTACAATATTTATGAGATAAAAATGTCTTCTTCTCGAATACTTAGTATTAGAAGTAAATGTTATATAATAGTTATATGTTATGATGTGAGTGATAGATATATGTAAGGATGTTAAATGCTAGTTCTTTAAAAATAATCGTAGTTGTAAAAAAAATAAGAGATAAGTACCAGAAATAAATTAATTTATCCTATATACAATAATTGATATTGATCAAGTTCGATACAATTCTAATGTTACAATTTATACTTTAAGATTTAGAGAATATTGGCATAATTAGGATAGAAATGGAGGAGAGAGGAAAGCACTAGCTTGCTACGAGGTTCTCCTACAGATAATAATAATAATTTTATTTTTCCAAATACATTTTGATTGAGTTACATGATTTACTCAGGAAGGGGTTGCAGACGTAAGTCCTTATAGATCTTTCCAAATCATCTTTATTTATGGTAATTATTAAATATATTTTTGCAGTAGTGTATTTTTTAGATTTGTTTTTAATTGTTCAAGTGTTCTACTGTTCTTGATGTCTTCTTCTATATTGTTTCATATCTTTATTCCTGCGTAATTGATATTCTCTTGTTATTTGTTCGTTTTACTTCTTTTTGGTATATCATCATAATCATCATCATATTCAACCATTATCTATCCACTGCTGGATGAAGGTCTCTCCAAATGCTTTCCACACAAGTCTAGATTATATAATTCATCAAAGCTTTATGGCTAGTAATCCAGCTTACATCATCGGCAAATAATATTACTTCGTTATTGATATTAAATATATCGTTCATGGCTAGAGTAAATAACAGCGGGCCGAAAATTGAACCCTCAGGGAGACCTGCATTTGTTGTTCTCATTTCAGATTCTTTTTTATTTACCACTGTTATTTGTTTTCTTTTCTGTAGGTAGTTTTGTAGTATATTGCCTGCTTTACCTCTGACCCCATAATTGTTAGCTATTGTTATAAATTTATCCCCGTTTATGAGATCAAAACCTTGCTCATGTCAAAAACCTATTGTATATTCGTTTTGTTCTATTTTATCGTAAATCATTGTTATTGTTTTAGTATTGCATCTTCAGTAGTTTTATTTTTTCTGAATCCATATTGATTTTTATCTATCAATTTTTTTTTCACTAGAAAATTTGTTAGTCTATTGTAAAATAGTTTTTCAAATATTTTGGCAAAGATTGGGAGCATCGTTAGAGGTCTGTAATAGTTGCAATTTGTTTTTTCCCCTTTTTTAGGTAGCGTATTTCACAATTCATAGTTTCAATTTCAGTTGCTCCGATTTTACATCATCTGATAGATTTAATGAATCACAGGAAAGTAATTTTCTATAAATCAGACTATAAAATAAAACATTCTTGTGTAGATTCAAGGTCCCATTCAAGGTAGTTTTATAATCTTAAAGACCAACTAATCAATCGTTTAGCAGCTAATAACTATATTATAATCACTGCGTTCTTGCACTTTCCAATTTGCAAAGTTTCGCAATTTTTTCTAAATATTCACAATTATCTCGCTCAATTGATAAGTATTTTCAGTTTTGACTAAATATACTTATATCTCATCACGAAATGTTGTTATATATTGGAACCATTTTAAATAATGAATCGGTAAATATCTCTGCAATAATGTGCCCTTTTATCTATTTTTAATCATTCGCCACATTTTTACTAACTTCCGTTAATTTTATTTTCAATTTTTCTTTACTGCGGGGAAGACTCTTGCAACACAAGTCTTGGAACTTGACGCCAGGCTTTCTAGTTTCTTCCGTTTCCAACCTAACTTCTAGAACCTATATAATCTATATAAACATTAATTTTAATAGCACAATTTACCTGCTATTCCCTTGCCTTTCTGTGTACGATATTCATTGGTAGACCTTTCCTACATATGCGAACTCAAATTTTAATATATAATTATTACGACATATTGCTACCCCAAAATCTATAATCATCCTCAAAAAAAGTTAAGTTTTTATTCTCAGTAACATTGCCTGATAAGTAACAAATTTAGCAAGTGAAATAGTAAATATGTCATCTCAAACACTGATAATATCATGTTCACAAGCTTTTATGAATGAAATCATAAATAATATTCAATAAAAAATTGGTGAATTTCTTTCTGAATACCTCGTTCCCTGCTACCAATTTTCTCCTAAAACAAATGTAGCTATTCGCTGATAATAAAAGAGTTCCGCCTTTCTTTAATTACGGACAGCATGAAACAATAAGAAGAAACATAGATTCAGAATGTCGATCGAAGGCTTGGAAGGCGAGTTGATTGGCCTACCTGATCGTCCAATTCACTCTTAGTTGTTTTGCCCCCATCCCAAAGAGGATGGACCATTAAGGGGATAATAGGGAAACACACATTTCCAACCTCATCTCCGTCGCCTAGCACTCCCCGAGAGATGCTTCTATTCATCAAGATTTAGTGTCAAGAAGTCATCTGGAAGAGGCTCCCATAAAGCCCGTTAAGTAAAGAAACTGCTCAATCCTTTAAGGGAGTGTTATTCTAACTTCAGTCGTATATCTATCCCTTCCATCAATAAAATATATGGCGGCTAAAAGTTTATGGAGCAATAAAAATAAGTACAAAAATATATATGAGTAGACGTTTTAAGAAATTAGACCTATGCAGCTGTAACAAAATAGGAGTCATTCCTACCCATATTCTGTTCTTTATATTTATATCATTATTCTAAGATTTAAACAATGAAGGTGTTGCATTCCTCATTAATTTACAAGTATATGTATGTTTTAGTAAATGTTATATTTTCTGTGGATAAATGACAGAAAATGACATAAAGAAGAATTCTAGTATCTAGAAGAGAAGATCTTAGAGACCAGTCCCTCATGAAACTAAATTTTTAATGGGACTTGGCTACGGCATTTGCATGCTGTGATTGTATCAACACATGCTGTAAAAATTTTTGTACACTCCGAAATTAAATCCAGACTACGGCTTTGTCAAGAAGATGCAACATTGAAAGGGTTTTAAATGTTGTAAGAAACTGCGAAAATTGTTAAGAAAGCAAACTGAAATGTAAAAATTTTAGATTAAACAATATCTAGACACGTTAGTCCAAAGACGATAACTACACCATTCTCCAATGGAAAACTTAATCTATGTGGCTGGTTTTGTGAAAATTAAAGGACAATAACATATACATTTTTGCCAACGAATTCGAAGGTCCCGATAAAAATGTTCCCCTAATAGTGATATGAGGTAAGATGGAAGCAGAATTCTTGTACAGCAAATTCCGTGAGGCGTTGTCTTTCTCTTTCGCGTCACATCTTTAATATGCTGCCTGCGTTCTGAATAATGTGCGTTCACATACGGTTTGCTGCTTCTAGCTGTGTTACTAGGATGTAGAAATCCATCACTGATCAATACAATCTCCATATGCAGGGCTGTCCATAAAGGGTACGTGCCATGTGCGCAGCGTGTTTTCAAGAAATTTTGAAAAATACCGAGTACGTGCCCCATGCTCTTAAAGTCTCAAGAAAACTTTTGCATTTGCTAGTTTTTTGGACAAGATTCAGCGAAGTTCAACCTTTCTTTATTTGTTTTCCCTAGTCATTTACAAACTTGAAGGGAAACAAATGAGGAAAAACATCCTGAACTCCCCCAAGCCTCAAAATAATATCCTGCGTACGGCCAGGAGAGGAATGAAAAACTGATGAAAGTGGTAACTGCCACCTTGGGCTTGGATAGACGCCGGTCAGGGCGGTGCTGTGACGTCACCAAGTCTAGTAACCCCGCAATCAGAGCCAACGAGAGGGGGCTGCAGTCTGGGCCCAGATAAAATTTATGGGCCCGCGTTGGAAAGGACCTATGCTGTGAGGAGTCCGGCTCAGTGAAGGGACCATGGGGCCGGTGAACCTGAGGGCCCCGCGTTGGCTCAGCGCCCCTACTCGCAATTACAATATTCTTTAATTAAGACAGCACCGCATACTCTCAATAATTTTCTTCAGGACAGCCCTGTCCATATGCATTCCCAGATCTGTTCGGAACATGCTGTAACGTCAATTTCAGATTGCATAGAATATCAGAAATCTAAGGCTGCAGTTGAAGAACTCTTGGCACCATTCACCATAAGTTAATATAAATGTTGTGTTTTATTTTATGCCACGCCGTATATCGATAGACACATTGAGGACACAATATACTTTACTACGCAT
The DNA here is from genome assembly GCA_006491805.2 of Dysdera silvatica. Taxonomy (NCBI): domain Eukaryota; kingdom Metazoa; phylum Arthropoda; class Arachnida; order Araneae; family Dysderidae; genus Dysdera; species Dysdera silvatica. The sequence continues at coordinate 155,939,212 of QLNU02014802.1, read as the reverse complement.
TATATAATAATCTGTGCCTCCCTTATGATGCCACTGTTCTAAAATAGGTCCATTGGTTTTGATACTGTAAGAAATACCTTCAATCATATGGCACATGCTAAGTTTCTTAGCAATTGGAGGTTTCGATCTATTTGGCAAAGAGATAGTATGTGCTAATTCTTAACGGGTGGCACATATGTATATAGCACATCGATATATTTGCTAAAGATTATGGAAATAAATACCTGAATCGTATCGTGTATATCGTGTATATCGATACAGTTCTACCAGATGAGTCGATCCGATGAATATTATTTACAAAAACAAATGTTCATTTGCTTTCAGATTAAAGCGATAATACGTGCGTGCTCTGTATTGAATATGTGGCATTCCATCAGTTAATATCGTGAAAGCCAAATAAGTAATTTATCAAATGCTAAAATTAAAAAAAAAAATGTTAAATGTGATTCACGTTATCCGTATTACTAAGTTATTCGTTGTCGACTGCGATTCAAGTAAAAAGTTTGTGCTTAAAATAATTCTTACTACCTTGATTTCACTGCTGAGGAATCCACGTCTGCTGCAGAAACGCACGTTAACTAGCTTGTTTGCTAATATTTGCTAAGAGTAGCCATTTTCCTTGCTTAAAAATAGCTTCATGTGTTTACCTCTTGTAAATTAGAAAGGTTTCGTTTATTGTCGCCTTACCGAAAATATGTTTAAAATCTTGGTTTTGCTTGTGATAGAAAAGTATATTTTCAAATATATCGTTTAATGGAGGGGAAATTTTATTCAGCAGTTTTAAGGGAATCAATTCGCTAAGCCTATAATGGACGTGTCGTCGTGGCCATGACAACTCACTGTGCAAACTCCCACAAGAAAGCTCTATCCATCAAAATGTGTTGTCAGTACCGCGTTCTTTGAGTTTAAGAAATTTACAGCCCTGTGTTATGAAGCTCTGAATAATGAGATGAAAGCTTAAGCTACATCAACATCGATGCTAAAATAAACTGAAACCTTTCAAATCGATATTTCCTTAAACATCGCTTTTCCTAAAGAAGCTTTTATTCAAAACTGAGAAATTCGAAATTGTTTATGCGAAAAAATCTCTCAGAAATCCACTGCTATTTTTGTGTTGGCATTTCTCTCACAATGTCTTTTATCTATTCTAATAAACGGGAAACGCACAATTATAGTCCCACCCATTGTTCAACTTTCAATAACAAAACGTACTTCGTTAGAATATGATCATAATAATTGTACTTGATTAACTCCTCATATATTCGAAAATTTAAAGAATATGAAAAATTGTAAGTAAATTTCTGGTTAAAATTTTGGTTACGCAACAGTAGAGTTTCACCAGGAGATTCCATAACGAACAGTTATTTCGACACTGGCGTAAGGTTTAAAAACACGACGTTTCGGGAGCCAACTGCTCCCTTTGTCAAGTGAAGGCAGTCTTTCTTTACTTGATAAAATATTTAATTGGGTAAAATATTTAATTTTACAGTTACTTTTCGATTATAAATTTTACGCCCTTTACACTGATTACAGTAATAACATTTTTTGTTCAAACTGGCTTAACCTTGAGTATAATACACATACGTTTACGTTAATAACTGTATTTAACTGTGTTTTTACTTCACAAGGGCAAAAAAAGTTACGTTGCGCCGAGATCTACAATTTTCTAAGGAATCCAAACCTCTCTCTCTCCAAAGCAACCAATCTCTGGACTACGACGTGCCAAACAAAGACCCGCTTGGCACGATACCGTTAAATGTTGAGTCCAGGTTTGTGGCACGATAAACAAATGTGCCACCACTACTTCGCCTTAAGGCAGTGGCACTACATTTTACCCAGGTATCCAAACCACTTGGAGCCTAGGGAACTAACCTTTGGATTTCAATGAGCAGTTTTAACCTGTAAGCTTTCTCTCTCTTTCTTTTTCTCTCTTCTTTCTTTTCTCTTTTTCTGCGTAATTGGGTGTTGATCCCAAATCCATAATTAGCTAGGCGAACACATTGCTATTACAACACCGCAAAATCTAAGGACGTTAAAGCCTACATACGAGAGGGAAACTATGTTGACAAATTGCACAAATAAACAACTATCCTTCATCAAGCTTCAAGTGACTTTGTAGAGTATCTGAACCGTGACATTAATGGTACAATTAACTTGAAGTGAGGAGCCGTAAGGACGAAGTGAATTTTTTTAATAAACCCTAATAAGGTTGATTCAATTTAATAATATATTTACTGGCAAATTTGCTGGTTGGAATAATTGAGGGGTCACTGATTAAACAATGAGAACAACAATATTGAAAGGATTTAATGCGCCATTTTGAAGAAGCCTCCGATGACACTTGTATATAAGTTGATGGTAAATTGGCGAATTACCTTTCTCGATATTTTGGAATGCAGTTACATACATTATTTCCAAATATCTGAAGCTAAATGTCGTACAGTGCTTGAAAACATGGAAAGGAAATTCGCATTGTTGCCAATCGCTACAACTAATATTATAAAATTTGCGTTTCTAGGCTGGCAAAACCCTACGGAACCCTTAAAGCTAAGGTCTCTCCAGTGTAGAATTTGTCAGTGTAGAAAAAATCAGTGCAGAAAAAAAAAGAAAAAAAAAAAAATCATTGGCGCCTAAGCATACATTATGTACATTCATACATTGTAGTATATGTAAAGTTACAATTTATTTCGTATCATTGGGCCACGGGCCCCGCAGGTCCATATAGTTACATTTCCTATAAATAGCTCACAACAATTTTATCAGTTTGAATGAAGTGGGAAGTAAATATTGACTTTCTGCCATTCTACGATATTGGAAACCGATAGATAATTGGCTCTCGAGCGAGGATTGCAAGTTAAGTGTTGTATGACTGATCTTTTAATGCGATTGTGCCTATCGTGAAATTGGGAAACATTAGTGTTCGCGTTTTTGAACCGTTTCGTCGATTTTTCAAGAGGATTAGCTTTATTGGCTCGAAACGCGTCTTAATGCTTTTCTCGTTATAGAAATTTCGTGTTTCAGCAATACTACTGTCGCTAACATTTATAAACCGCTTTTACGTCTTCTTATAAAATAATACCTTATTCTTCAAAGTACACAATGCAGAATAAAATAAAGTATTCGTATATATGCTTTTTGAGTGAATAAATTTATTTAGATTGCCTTTATATCATTGTGGAAACATATGAGTTGTGTTACAATTAATTAAATCGACGGTATAAGAAACATAAGTCATTCTTATCATATTTCAAGAAAGAATATCCGACTATTAAGCCGTAAAGGTTTATAAAGGATAAGAGGGTTATAAAACAGATATTATTCAAATGAAATATCATAGATGTTCTAAATAAAACTAAGCATTGGAGTAGCTAGTTTTAGTGTCTAGAAAGATACTGCCTAATATCTAATTCTCCGCACATAACAGCCATTTGTAATGGTTTTTTCTAGTGAGGGCTAAATTTTTTAGAGAGGGGTCTCTTAGCTCATCAGTAAGGCCAATGAAAACGAAGCAATGTTTAACAAGTAACAGTATAGTTGTAAGAGGAATTACGCAGTGAGGCATAATAAAATACTTGACGAACATTAAGTTAAAAGAAAGAGAGAAAGAGGGAGCCGATAAAGAAATGCAGTAATAATAGAAAAATAGATTGAAGCAATATGAACATATGGCTAGCATAAGGCGGTTCACATGAGTAGCAAATATTTATACAGCAAAAGAGGTCTCATGCATAGTGACGGAGAAATAATATTTGACATTATGATATAGAATTATATGGATGGACCTTCCCAGATTATTTTATATATGGCTGTCTCCATTTTTTCGCCAACATGTTATTCCAAGTCAAACACATGCTTGTAAAAATTGCAACACCATGAAGGACTCGTCCGAATTGAATGAAATTTAATGTACAAACGACCTGTGTTGATACAAATAAACGATTAAAATTACGAAACAAAAAAAAAACCAATACTACATGTCGAAAATCAGTATTTGGTGAAGCCACCACGCGCTGCAATAAGTGATGCTATACGACGTGGCATGGAATCAAACAGATGTTGAATGTGTGCCTGAGGAAGAGCATTCCAGATTGCTTGTATGCAACCCCAAAGTTCATCTGTAGTAGCTATGGGACGAGGATCACGAGCGAGACGCCGACCAACGAAATCCCACACATGTTCAATCGGCGACATATCCGGCGAATAGGCAGGCCAAGGAAGAAGCTGTATCTGTTGTGATGAAAAGAAGTCTTGAACATTCCTGGCAATATGTGGGCGGGCATTGTCCTGTTGAAATACAGCTCCGGGAATGCCTTGAAGGAAGGGAACAACTTCGGGCTCCAGAACTTCATTGATGTACCGGTTGCTGTTAAGATTACCCACAATTCGTAGCAGCTGAGATCGTCCATGATACGCAATCGCACCCCAGACCATAACGCTGGGGGTTCGTCCACTATGACGTTGGATAACGCACTCCGGAAGGTGGCGTTCACCGGTATAGCGTCTAACACGGATGCGGCCATCACTGTACCCCAAATTAAAGCGGGATTCATCAGAAAACACCACTTGTTGCCAATCAGCACGCCAGTCTCTATGTCCATGAGCCCATTGTAGCCGCAGGCGATGATGGTTTTGCGTCAGGAGGATCCTATATACGGCCTTGGTGCATGCACGAGTATTTATTAATTATACACGCAGCTCACGGAGCAGTTGACGACAACAAATTGATGAAGCACACAATGATACACCTGTAGCAGTGCACCAACGTTCTGCCAACTGTCCAGATGAAGCAAAACGGTCCGTCACCGCCATGCGGACCAGGTGTCTATCATCCCGTGCTGATGTCACCTTTCGGCGTCCACTCCCGGATTTCCGAGTTGTCTGGTTCTCTTGAACCCACTGCTTTCACACTCGCATCACTGTGCTGCTATTGTGCACGATAAATAAGTCCTCCTTCACGAAGGCCGATCATCTGTTCCCGTTCAAACTCCGTAACTTGCTGAAATGTCGCCCTCTTTCGTCGTAGAGGCATAGTGACGTCTCATGTAACGTTTACCACTAGCAGATAACCATACACGCCCCGCTACAGCCCTCTATTTATACGGATCCATCAGCAGTTCAGAGGGCGCTGCTCAGCCCATGTATCCGCGATGACTCTGAAATTCTAATCATTTGAATAGCATACCCTAATTTGCATTTCCTGAAAGTTTCAGCTCAATCACATGATTCCTTCATGGTATTGCAATTTTTACAAACATGAGTTTATTTTTTATTTCACACGACTAATTATTTGTAAACTTATAATTTGTTTTTCACAAGGTGGACTAATAGCTCTTTTAACTTCACTCTCGATTTCATGAATTTATACGTGTACTATACTACTTTTCTCAATCAATTCTGAACCTCTCATTGAAATAGAAAGTGACTTATGCCATCAGACCACCTTATACGTCGAGTTCACTACCCAGCCTCGGATAAAATACAATTAACCGATCATTACAAAATTCATTTTTCCTCCACTACAAGATGGAGGTTTCTCTGTTGTCACACACATACAGGTAATACGGTGAAAGAAATACTGAGGAAGCGGTCTTAAGCTCAACACGTTGGTCAGACGGGTTGGCAAGCTGAAACTACAGTTTAACGAAGATTTGCTGACCCATTAGAACTCCCAGACATGGTACAGGAGTTTTCAGCTAGAAGTGCTGATTCGATTCTAGAACCGATCAACTGTGAATGGCTAATATATTAACAAAAATTTGTTATATAGTTATATGTATATGAATATTTTAATCTATATATATATATATTATAAACAGTAAATCAATAATTATATAGTAATAAATAAAACAGTATCCCTTTGATGTTATACCTTAATGTCAAAGGGACACGTTTTTGTTTATGACGTGCTTCTTAACATTACTTATTTAATAAGAGTAATAAATTATATTATTATACGGACCGAGAAAAATTATCGTTGTAGAGGGATTTATCGTTATATCGTATATCGTTGTTGGGAGGTTTTACTGTATATGGTTCTTTTCAAGTCTTTCCCAATCATGACGACTGTTATTGAACACATAGGGTGCATACCGCGGATTTGTTATGCATTTATCTTATACATATTTTCCTCCTCCTCCTCTTCTTCTTCTTCTTCTTCTTTCACTTTGTCATTTTTCCATGTTTATATGGGGTTGACTTTATACTCTTTTAATCTCTCCTTCCCACAAACTTTTATCCATACTCCTCCAGATCTTCTGTCATCCTATCCTTCCATCTTATCCTCTGTCTTCTCCTCTTCCTCTTACCCATCACCTCCAGCCTATCTACTACCTTTCCCACATATTCCTCATTTCTCCGCTCCATATGTCCAAGCCACACATCCTAAGCTATATTCCTGTTACCTTATACATATTATGCTCATGTATATATTTTGCAATTTCATAATGCAAAGTATATGCACTGCAAGTCCGTCCACATTCTATTTTCATTCACGTCTTGAGCCAGTAAGCTTCTATCAGTGCACGCCGAGATCAGAAGTATAATTCTTACCCAAACCCCCCCCATGTATGTATTTATCTAGATTTATTCTAACAGGCATTGGCACTTGCAGAAAACGAATACATATCATTTTACACACACCAATTCATCGTAAACACAGTCCACTCTCTAAATATTAAATCGATACTTTATGGAGGTGGCTTTCTTGGTCGTACTTTGAAGCCATGGCGCTCACAAATAGCGAATGATCAACTCATGACATATAACGACTTCAGCCGAATTGGCTTCATGTCTCGGAATCGAAATCCATCTTACGTGCTTTGCCAATATTAATTATACGTACTCCTTACTGGAGTTGCATTTCAGATCTCAGTGTGAGTGTTATTGTATGTCTAGGAGGAGCGATTATATTTCGATAAATTTAGCTATCACTGGACGTCCAGAAAGGGCCCTTTCGTAATTTATAACTGGCCCCTTTAGTCGCAATAACAACGCCATGTCGCAAAGCAATTTCGATGGCAGCCGAAAAATTTCTCATTCAAATTTATGCATGAGGGGATTAAAAGCTTAGGAATTGCAACTTCGTTGGCGGGCAATAAGAGCTGATAGGGGCCTGGGGATGTGTGTGCAAATTCGCTTTTCTTCTATTTTGCGCAGTTTTTCGCCCCTTTTACGCTTCTTTTCAGCTCCTGGAAGAACACCTTGGGATTAAAGAGGGGGGGAAGGGCATCTTGATGTCTGAGACCCCCCTTCAAGAAAGTCGACAGATAGAAACCTAGGATGTACAGATTAGGTGGTTGTAAGTTTAGGCCATCCAATCCCAGGATTAAATTCTTATACAGCTGCACGCGAGAGAAAACAGGAGATATTTTAAACTGCGAAAGCAAGCGTAAATTTATCAGCTCCTTTCTCAATTTTTAAGTTTCGTTTTACCATGAATCTTCCTGGATTTCTTTGTTTTAATACGTAGAATGTTTTGTTATTTGGCCCAATAATTTTAACAACTGTGATTTTGAGGCGGACGTAAGGTTTAAAAATACAATTATTCGTGAGTCAACTTTTTATTTTACCAAGTGGAGGCAGAATTTTGCCTTCACTCGACAAAGGCAGAAGCTGGTTTCCGAAACGTCATGTTTCTAAATCTTACGTCAGCAATAAAATACTAGTTACGGAAATATTAATTTTGTATTAATTGCATGTAACGTATAATTAATCACGATAAAACTTCGCCTTCCCTTTTTTTAAAGCAACCATTAATAAGAAGAAGAAATAATCATTCAAATTCCCTCCGAAATGTTTTGATGTTTAACAAAAATTTAAGTTTTCGATTAGTTTAAAAAAACTCAAGTTATTTGGGCAAAGCTAAAGTATTGCGAGAAAATCTAACAGTGACTTCATTGATGCTACGTTTATTCGCAGCATTAAGTATAATGTCCAAAATTCGGCAATTTTTCTATGTTATATTATAATGATCAGCTATATTAATCTTCGTTAGAACGTTTCTATTATATAAGGGGTTGAATTTGAATTCATTGATTTCGTGAAAATTCACCCGGCTGTTACAATACCCAGTAAAAAGCCGATTTAAAAACATTGACGTAACTAGTTTTGTTTTCCGAGTGATCCAAATGTTGTTTAGGGAAGGCTGAAGCACCCAGACCAATATTACACACTTAGAATTAGTTTGTGATTTTCGCTTTTCTGGGAAGGGGGGGGGGCGCAATATGTGTTTCGGGGATGATGAACCTCTAGTTACGCTAATATACGAGAAATGAAGCGTGTTCAAGACCACATGTATAATAAACATAAGAGACAACACTTTTTTTTTGTTAAGCTTTTACTAGGAATCGTCTGGTATGTTTATTGTACTGGTAATGCTAAACACATACATGTATTATAGTACGTTTGTTTTTGGATTTTAAAGTGCAAATGAAGCAAGCGTCATTCTTTGCAGGTTTCCACAGATTTCCCTGGAACTCTAAGCTCTTATAACCTAGGGAGTCAACTCTGGACTACAGTGAGCTTTTAGCCGATATGCGTTTTTCACCATCGGCAGTGGAACCCGGGATAAGGGCACCAAGATAAAGACATAACCACTACATCACTGCAAAGCTTTTTACGATATGAACTTGCTTTTTTTAAGGATACTTCGCAGGTACGTTATTAGATATGCGTATTTTAATATTCCTGAAAAACATTGTTTTGTGTTGTATAGATGCAGAAAAATATTTATTACGATTTAATATAGAAACACGTAATATTGATTTGGTTAAAGCTCATTGTAGTTTATTAAATTTTATTTCGCTGAAATTAATCTTAAAGTTGCAAATAAAATTGGTTTTTGATATTTAACATATTTCGTGCTCACAGGTATTTATATCCGTAGAGCGTCTTCACTGGTCACCTCACGATAGAATACATTTTACGAACAGCAAAACTAATTTTAACTTGAATTCAATATGCTGCATTATAATTATTCAATATTAATTAATATTATTATTATTAATATTAGTCAATATACTGCATAATTGAATTCAATATACTTGAATTCAATATCTATGTCACTGCTATGGGAGAAAAGCGTAACGTTTTTGCTACGTATTTTGTACGTCCACTTTTTGACATGACTTAAAAGTTGTGGCGATATTCGTAGATTACGAAATTAAAACAATGGGGATTATGTAATCAACATTCAGATTAGCTGAGGCAAAATTCTGGTATGTGTGTGTGTTGCTTTTAAAGTTAAATTATTAAATGAATTGGCTAAATTATTACACCATGCCTTTTCAAGTATATGCGTTTTATAACTGGTTTTAAACTGACTATAGAAGGCGTTTATTAAAGCAAACCGGCTTATAATTGGCGATACTGTAATGGTAATTGTAACACAAAGTTTGGATATTTCAGTGTCTTCTCATTAATTTTTCTTAATATTATAAGCAATAACCCAATGTGTTTATTAGAACGTCCATTTGGATCGCCCTATATATGCTATCTATATCGCCTAACTCTGCCGTCACAAACATCACGTGGATCACAGGTAACATTCAGTTTACATAAGAGTGGTCATAATTCAGTGATCACACTTACTGAATAGCAGTTGTTTTCAAACACTTTACACCACGGAACTCTTTACGCGATGCACGCTTAAACATGGAACCTTTTACGGATACACGCTCAGCTCGGAACCCTTTACCTTTTACGGCATACACGCCTAGATACGGAACCATTTACGCGATATACACCTAGACGCGGAAACATTTACGCCATACGCGCCTAGCCACGGAACTATTTACGCGATACACGCCTAGACGCGGAAACGTTTACGCCATACGAGCCTAGCCACGGAACCATTTACGCCATACGAGCCTAGCCACGGAACCATTTACGCGATACACGCCTAGACGCGGAAACATTTACGCCATACGCGCCTAGCCAACGAACCAGTTACGCGATACACGCCTAGACGCGGAAACATTTACGCGATACACGCCTAGACACGGAACCCGCCTATAAATACATATTATTTAAGGGAAGTCCAATGGTTTATTATCTGCTACTGTTTGAAAATAATCATAAAAACAAGTAAAAAATCATTGCAGAAAGGTCAGTCAAATATCTATATCGTGGCAGGGTGTTGGTAACAGTTATTTCTATCTACTGAATTATCATTTGTAAAAAAATTGCACAAATCACATATTTTCTTGTGAAGTTCTGCGATGGTTTACAAATTGCTTGCAGACCTCTCGGAGTATCTTCTTGACACCCCCTAGTTCCGCCGAACATATTGAGAAAAACTGAGGCCCCCGGTGCGCCCTCATAGGCTGTAGGACATGCGCCCTCTGATAATCGAAGCGATGGATAATTAAAGAGATCTGGTAATCCAAGTATGCGCCCTTTGAGGGGACCCAGTCCGCCCCTGCATTTGTCTATAGCATATCAGTATATTGAAAAGATGATAGACCGGTCCATTTTCAATTACCTAACTCACATATTTAGGTTTCAGGAATGCATTAATAGCCTTAAACAAGACATCGTGATCTTCGAAAGGACTGCCGATTAAAACGTTAGGCTTATCTTCAATTTTATTAATTACTGAACGGTGAAATCGATCCAATAATATGTATTTTCTTAAATAATATATTTTTCAATTTGTATGGGCAAACTTTTGATAAAAAATGTTCTTTATGTCATTATTGAGCAATGAATTATCTAGATACCAATCGCAATATTAAAGATAATTATCATGGCAAAGAATTGTAGAGTTAATATTCATAAAACAAGTTTCTCAGTAAAGTCTAATCATGACAGCTTTGTATTCTCAGACCTTCACTTACGTAATTTTCTGAAAAGGAAGCTTACAATTCTTAATTATCGAGAATCGCATGAAGTAATTAGCTAAGTTTCGTGTCGTTCCATTCGGCTTTTGTTGTATGGAAACGCCCTCCGCTTTAGTCTACAAAGTAGATTCTAAACTGGTATAAGGTTCTGCGATCGCTGTGAAGTATCGCCTATAACCAGTAATTAAACCTTCAATCTGTAAACGCTCTTCAAAGAGTTATTTTTAATTGTTTGCGGATTTTATATTTTCATATTCAGCTTAACCAAAGAGGAACTTCTGAAGAATTAAATGAGGGTGTGGAAGGAATAATTCAACATGATCTTGTTTTCACACTCTGCATGGTTATTACTAGAAATTCTATTTTAAGCAAAGATAAAAAGTGTGCTTTGCACTTAAGATGTAGTCGAACGAGGGATATCTGTGCTAATGCCGCATTGTCTTGGCCAATGGGTCACTTAGCATAGCTGTACATGGTTCTCTTTTCGCGTATAGGTACGTTAATCAAATGAAGAACTACTTCGTAATAAAGAAAAGGTAAAGGAAGGTAATGAGACATTATTCAAAACGATCACGTTATGATAAATTTTTCGTAAAGAAAATGATGATTTCTTGCCTGGTGGGAAGCGAACTCAGAACCACTTGAGAGCCAGACAAGTGCTGTTTCCCACTGGGCTACAGGCGTCGACCAAACTCCCATCTATGAGGGGGATTTAAAGCTAGCTTATGAGAAAGATTGCAATCAATAAGACATAATTTTACTATGGAATTACATTATAACTTTCTGCAAATTTATAATTCATGCTAGTGACTGTGTTTACAGGTAGAGAAAAGAAAACACATATGCCGCATATACTCTAGCTGCAACTAATACAATGAGATTTTAATCAGAAGAGAGCTAGTTCGATTCCATTCAGAGTACGTGACACATTTTCATTTCTCTATACAAAATCATATCTTCTTAAATTAACTACAAAATCTGGAGCGTAAAATTTAATAGTGTTGAATCAATTTAGCGATGTAACCCATTACATAAAAATACTTATTTAAATATATTAGTTTATTTAAAACGATGCTTCGTAGAACGTATTAAAAATGTGGCTATTTAAAATATTTGACCTAATTATAACTATTCATTTTGTTACTTTTTTAATTGTTCTCTATTTCGAGTTATTTCTTAACCTATATTTCGGTTAAGAGTCATTAACTTAAATATAGAGATTTCAGTTATTGATTATTCATTAGCTTAATTATAAATTTCAGATATAAATAAATTTTAATTCTATTTCCTATTACATTAAAATATCACATAATCACCTTCGTTAATAGTGCAGAAATGCAAATATGTTCTAACAGCGATTTCGATCAGATATGGCAAAGCCATATGAAATTATTTACTAAATACGGAAAACAAAAATATATATCGTATCATTATTTCAAAAATATTTAATTGTGTCTCTGGATAATTATTTCTTGTGGTCATTAGCTTTAATTAGATATCACGTAACAGTGTTTCTTTATCTCATTAGACTTCAGTTTCTTTCATTCCACTCTAAATATATAAATAAAACCATGAAAAAAAAGGTGAAAAGTGCTAAACAGATAGTTATAAAAAAGTCAGTTACATAAAGTACGTATAGTTATTTGAGAAAATTAATTCTTGAAATTTGCCAACTAAAGGTAGCGAACCGGAAAATATACAATTAATAAAGATGACTTATCTAAAAAGTATTGAAATTCTGCCACGGAAATTCTGACATCTGCAATTGGAAAAAAAAAGAAAGGATAAATATAGTTTCGCACATATTGAAGAAGGCAATGCAAGTTTAAGAAATTGCCTCTTTTTATTGATATCGCAGTTCCTTAATTTATTGCACAATATATCTCATAAATACGAAAGAAGGGCGAATAGATACGACCATACAAGCAATGAGCAATATATGGAAAGAGATACTTTGAAATGATCAGGGTGAATTTCAATGATGAGAGTAACTCATCATTTCAAAGACCCAATAGAAGGTGTCGTAATAAACATTAACGGATGTATTGAACGATTTGAAGATGACTAACCAGTAAGGAAACTGTAATGGTGATAACGTTACAAACGATATCACATTTGAGTGCACTGCATTTTAAATCATTACGTTATTTGTGGATATATATGCTTGATTATTTCACATACAATACACATATGTAGTCGGGCGAAGATAATTTTAACCATTATGTATATATGTACAGCGCCTGCCCTTAAAGCCTTCGTAGTCAATAGAGTCAATCGTTTGAAGGGCCTCTTTCCACACTAACGTAATTCTATGTATATTTAATTTTCAATAATCAAATGAAACTTTATTCAGGCAGAAAAAAATTATTACTCACAGTGTCATCGTAATGGATGGGACAACTAGGGCCCGGTTCCAGACCCATCCATCCAGACATCGTCCCGAATTGGGTTAAATCAAAGTTTATTCTTTATTCCTTATTGCTAAAAATTGCAAATTTAGAAATTAGTGTAAAAAGAGACCCCAAGAACGATTGATTCTATTGTCTAGGAAGGCATGAATGTGGGACGCTTTTTAACTTTGCAATTTTTTTGCAATGAGGAATAAAGAAAAACTTGTTTGTAACCAATTTGGGGCCAGGTCGAGGGTCAAATCGAGCCTCAATTGTCCTATTCATTACGATGCCATTGTGAATAATAGGAATTTTATCTACTTGAATAAATTTTCATTTGATTATTGAAAATTATACATATAATTACGTTAGTGTGGAAAGAGAACCTAAAACCTCCATGACCTCCGAAAGCTTTAAGGGGAGGCGCTGTAATTCTATGTATATTAAATTTTTAATAATCAAATAAAACTTTATTTAAACGGATAAAATTATTTACGTTATGTAATTATGATTTCAAATTTATTTGTTAAGTTCATGTGTCTGGAAAGCAAAGGGTAAAACCTGTGAGGTTTGGCAAATCTCATTTTGCGCAGAATTGAATATACGTAGTGGAAGTGAAAATAATTAATAAATAAAATAAAGAAGCAGGTGGATTAATATAGATATGGAAGCTAGAAATCAATGAAGAATAGATGACACTATGCTTTTCTTTCCGAAAGATATCTGTGGATAAATATCTCAAATTGATCAAAAAAATAAATAGATTCAAGTGAGTTAGGAAGATATTTGTGCAACCTAGAGCTAAAGAAACATATTCTTGAAGAAGTAATATTAAATTATATATGTAGTAGTGAAGAAATAATATATATATATAAAAAAAAAGTTTTCCTAGCCCATTCTTGGCGGAGACAGGCTTTGGGACGGGCAGAGCGCCATGTTCCCAAGCCTCTTTTTACATCACTTCTTAATGTGCCATGTCTAGAAACTTCCTGATAATGTGACATGTGTTTAGGATTGTGGCTTTTTGCCATTTCAATGTGAGTGTTTGGGTCAATGTTGAGTATTCCCAAATTCGTCGCAAGCGTTTTGGTACTATCCTGTTGCTGACATGACTAACGGGATGATGAAAATTTTCCATACCCCATATATCTCGTATTACTTCATGTCTGAGATCTTGCTACTTAGTGATTTCGTTGTGTAGGTTGTCATATATGTTATTGGTGTTGGGTACTGCTATGTCGATTAGTAATGATAATGTTGTTTGTTTTACGGCTCAAAGACTACAGTGGTCATGCTGCGCCGGGACCTACTGTTTTCCGAGGAATCCGAACCTCTTAAGGCCTAGGGAACCAAACCCCGGACTACAGTATGTCGATTAAGTACGTGGTCTTATTCGATTTATCGACGAGGGTTATGTCAGGACGGTTATGTGGGACTGTCTTGTCTGTTATGATTGCTCTATCCCAGTAAAGCTTGTGTGTTTCGTTCTCATGCACGGTCTCTGGCTCATATTTGTAGTACGGGCATTTTTCAGTCAGAAAGCCAGCATTCGCTGCCAATTTCTGGTGGACTATTTTCGCTACTTGATCGTGCCTATGTTTGTAGTCTGACTGCGCAAGGATCTTGCATCCTGCCATCACGTGTTGGATTGTCTCTGATGCCGCATGACAGTGTCTGCATTTGTCGCTTTCTATATCTTTTCTCTGGATGAATTTCTGATTGTTCCTTGTTGCGATCACTTGGTCTTGGATGGCTAGCATGAATCCTTCTGTCTCTGGCTGGAGAGTGCCTTTGGCCAGCCAAGCATTTGATGCCTTCTTGTCAACGTGTGGTTGCTGTAGGTCATTGTAGTGCCTGCCATGTAATGGTTTTCCCGCCCAAGTTCTCAGTTTCTGTTCGTTGGCTGTTTCGAGGACACGCTCCTCGGTACTACACAGGTTTAGTGGCGTGTAATTTGCATCTGCTTGTATTATGGCTTGGATGAGTGGCGATCGGGGACTCTTCAACTGGAAGTATTGCCTCATGCTCTGGATCTGCTTGTCATGTAAGTCTTTGAGGTCCGCTTGTCCGCGTCCTCCTTCTTCCCGGGGTAGTGTTTGCCGTTCAATTGCCGTTGCAGGGTGTAGTTGTCCGGCTCTTCTCTGGATGGTTCTCATTTTCCGCTGGAGTTGTTCTAATTCAGTGTTGGACCATTTGATGATCCCGAAGGAGTAGGTGAGCACTGGTACCGCATATGCGTTAATGGCTTGCGTGGTGTTTTTCCCGCTCAGTTTCGTCTTCACAATGCTTCTAAGTCTTTCTTGGAATGCTTGCGTGAGCTGGACTTTGACTTTCTTGTGCTCCTGCTGCCGTTTTTGCATTATCCCTAGGTATTTGTAGGTTTCGCCCTCGTCCAAGGTCTTCAGTAGTCTCCCGTCTTCGAGTTCGATGCCTGGTAAATCTTCTTTGCTATTCTTCTGTATTTTGCACTTATCGAGGCCGAATTCCATTCCTATGTCCTTGGAGAATGTCTCTGTTATACTGATGAGTTGTCGGAGTTGGGTGATGGTTGGCGCGTATAGCTTGATGTCATCTACGTACATGAGGTGGGAGACTTTATGTAGGTTTCTCTTGTCTTTCTTCAGCATGTATCCGTATTTACTTGTGTTCAGCATCCTTGACAAGGGGTTTAACGCCAAGCAGAACCACTGGGGGCTTAGTGCGTCTCCTTGAAAGATTCCGCGGCGGATGGGGATCTCGGCCGTTTCTATTTTACTGTCTGGCGTGTTTAGCTGTAACCGGGTTCTCCATTGTTTCATGCTGCTCTGTAGGAATCGGATGATTGAGGGATGCACTTTGTATATGCTGAGTATTTCAAGGAGCCACGAGTGTGGAACAGAGTCGAAAGCCTTCTTGTAGTCTATGTATGCGGTGTTGAGTTTTCGCTTTTGTTTTCTTGCTTGTTCCAGGATAACTGAGTCGATGGTAAGCTGCTCTTTACATCCCAGAGTCCTTTTCTGGCATCCCTTTTGTTCTTCCGCCATTAAGTTGTTGCTTTCGCTGTGCCGGCTTATTTTTTCTGAGATGCACCCCGTGAGCATCTTGTACAGGTGAAGGCACGTATTGGGTCGGTATTTCTGCCATTAGTATCCTGTCCTTCGGTAGGAGTGTTGCAGAGGAATCTAGGCATTTGTTAGCCTTCACTATCGCCGTAAGTTCCTTGTCGGCCAGGCGTTGTAAATTTACCCAGAAGGTATGCGCCGTCAAGCCACCCAGGCTTTCCAGTTGTGCGTACGTTGGATTACCTGCTGGAGTTCCTCTGTCGTGATGCCCGTGTACTCCATCTCCTCTATTCCTCTCGTAGCCTCCATTTCTTGCTGAATCCAGGGGGCGCTTTTGTGCTATACTTCATTGGACCATAGTGTCTTCCAGAAGATCTCTATTTCTGCTGGCTTTGGGGCTTCGTACTTGTCTTGGT
>QLNU02014802.1:155904058-155922427 GCA_006491805.2 Dysdera silvatica | reverse complement strand
TGAATTAGTTTAGACAGTTTAACAACAACACACAGTAAACGCACGGAATATGATGAAACTGTTGTTCGCCTTCTCCCTGGATGCAGCAAAATTGCCTAAAAGAAATAGACAGGGTGCTCCGAAAACACCGGATCAAAAACATAGAGCCGTGATCTTTGTGCAGAATGAACCAAAATGGCCCTTTACATGGGGGGTCGGAAATAAATAACCACGGAGTTATGGCTATAAACAAATAACAAAGCATGATTGGACAAAAAAGGAAAGTCACACCTATAATGAACGTATTTGTCCAATACACTGCATCTGGGCTGTATTATCAAGAAATTGGTATCTTATTAGCTGTGCATCTCTGGAATGTGGGAGTTAACAATTTCGAGCCAATGAAAATTGTATTTGAAAGTTTGGCTCGCCCCTTGAATTTAGTTTCCTAAATTTGTCCGTCGCCAGTTTTTGGCGAGAATGTCGAATTTTTGGCAAGCTATTTACAAACCGAACCATTGAATTTTGGGCTATTTTATTCCCTCCCCACCCCTTTCGATAAGCAAAAATTAACACTGAAAATAAACTAACATAGGAAAATAAGCACAACAGCAACCCAACCGAAGGTACTTGCATAATACTTAAACGCTCCCTATTAAATTTTTTCCATGGTAAATGGAAATACAAGTCCTGCGACCCGGCCACCATGCTGGCGCCTATAGTCGTCATTATTCAGAATCGATCAAGACATAAGCGTACGGAAGTGGGATTCATGTGGGCCATAATCTCCCGCAATTGGGAGAATATTAACACTAGGTGCAGGGGCGGACTGGGTTCTCTCAAAGGGCGAATACCTTGGATTATCTGAGGGCACGAGTCCTATAGCCCATGAGGGCGCACCGGACCGAGGTCCGGTTGGGCGGCGGGCCAGTTTGCCCCTGAATAGATCTACCGAAAGCTATGATATAGAGGTAAACCTTCTCATTCGAACCAACCTCTTTTAGGAATTTTCTGCGTACGCTACTGGATCAAGGGTAATTTTTCGATACTAACTTTTATTATCAAGCTATTTATTATTTACCTGCAGGACAGACTTTTGAATTCTTGGACGGTAAAACATGAACGAAAAGAAAAGAATCTTCGGAGCATAAAAGTTTATGATTGGCAGGTGGAGGGCATTGGCGGATCCGGTACGAATCTCCTAGAGGTGGGTGTTGATTTGTATGAAAGCGAAAAGTAATTTTAAACTGCAGGACGGGGCACATGTAAGGCGTCCGTGTAAGGATCTTGGTAACGTATGCTGGGCGGAGGGTTTATTCCTTTTAGTACCGGGCTCCCTTGGCCGCACCGGGTCCCTGTGCAATCCCCCCTTCCCCCTATTGCCTGCCCTGCCCTTCGTAGCAAAAATTGAAACATTCCTTAGGTAAACTTCTTTAATCGGTGTTGCGAGTCTCGAGATATTTATTTTTCAAACTAAACTTCTTGTTTAGAACCAAGAGGGCTCCCACGGATCTTGAGGCCTCCTATGTTCGTAGTGCACCACTGAGGAAAGTTGCCAGCCCTACGTAGGAGCTCTAAAATCTTTATTTATGAAATTGCGCTAATTATAAAATCAAGTCGCCAATCTCAGCAACCACAAAAAATGCCAACACGCCCGGAAAGCTGTTTGACGAGGCAATGTAGCAACCCCGCGCTGGAGTTGAAATTTTCGTGGGAAGCAACTTTTTGGTTTGTAAGTGCAATTGGTCATTATAGATCCCGCCTCTGTGAAATGAAATATGAATAACTCCGTGGATATTCATTTCAGATCCCCCAATGTCACATCGGAGTATTTAAAAACTACCAGTGAAGCGAAGTCGTGAAATTTTCTAAACAAAATATGAAAATTATTTCGGACTTTCGTACAAAAATGATAGAAACCTCGATCGCAACACGCCAAGCTTTAAAATAAATAAAAGTAAAAGTGTTTACTTATTAAATGTGGCAATTCTTCATGACTGCAGTATTAAAGATAATGAATTTGGAAACATCTTGGAATTTCCAGGATTTCCAAGGCAAATCAAGTGACTTTGGCAAAAGAACTTAGCAGTAACACCAAAAGTTGTTAGCCCCCTGGAAACTATCTCAGTCAACCCGAAAACTTTTTCCAATAAATTTTAAATTTATGACATCACACTTACACCCTGCTTGGCACAACTCTTATATTGAAACGCTATTTGAACAGTTTTGGAGTGAAACACGAACCGACACAACATATTTAGAAAAAGCCATCTGATATCCATTTATATCTCAATATCTCCAAGTTCTCTAAATTTTGTTAATAAGGATGTAAAACGGCAATAATTATTTGCAAACATAGGAGACTTCAGTATTTATCTTTATCCATCTCAAATCTGTTGCGCCAAATGAGGGAATTTTTATTTATTCATTTTTCCATAGAGCAAGAATTACAAAAACCTCGCTGCGTCCAGACGTAGTTTTCAGATCTGTTGGTACCGCTATAGAGAACCAACTCTAGGAAAATAGAACGCGGTAAACTTTTTTTTTTTCACAACTGAGGTCGAATCCAAATTAACGACCCACTAAGAAAGGGTTTCCCAAACTTTTCAGACTAGGCATTGTTTTTTTGTGATATTTTTTTTCGCTGCCCACCCCAATACGTACAAAGTAGTGTTTACAAGTAATTATAATACCTTCCGAGTAAACAAAAAATAAGAACAACATATGCCGTATAAAAGAAACAATAAAAATAGCTTAAAATATTGAAAATGGTACAGTCTTATGTGTTTTTAATTTTCATTTAGTTTCTTCTCGCTGTCTACGAATAATAATTCATAACAATAATAAAACGAGGTAGTTTTTTACATGTTAATGTGAAGTTGTTTGCCATCGCACAATGACGGTATATCGGGAGATAAAGAAGTTAATTTTATTCTTAAACCTTGTTCGACATCCAATCTGTTTTGATACTTACTTATTGTTAGTTTTTAAGAAAGCCAAAGAAAAGAATCAAATTTTTTCATTTATATGTTATAACAAAGGGCATTAAAAATTGAACTGCTTTCGTACTTAAATCAGGATATTCTTTACAACTTAACCGAAGCATAATTAAGGAAATGTTTTCAATTTTTTGTTTCAGAGAATCATCGCATGGAAGTTCAATAAGGGAATCCATTCCTAGTTCATTTAATTGTAAAATTTCTTCATTTTTCTGTTTTAACGTTGAATAAATTTTTAATTAACATTTTGTTGGCATGTATTTTTTATAAATTATTAATAAAATTTTTTAATAATCCCAAGAGGTGTTCTTGAATTGATGCAAAGAGCTCGTCTATTTGCTTGGGGTAATTTTCCAAAAATTTAAACACCACTTCAAAGGATCTAAAATTTCCTTTCAGAACCAGTAGCACACACGAGGTAAGTTTTTTAGTTGTTGACTGAACGTTCATTGAATCACTGTTAGTTTTCTGTAACAACTTATTATCCATATTAAAAATTAAAGGGTACTTCCTAATAAACAAATCAGAAAAACATTTTGATGTAATAATAGAATCTTAACACAAAATCACAAACCGATCTCAAATTGACGCTATTTACTAAAGGATCCAAGTGCCAGGTTCTGGTCCAATCTTTTGCCAGAAAAAGTTTGCGGAAAGAGTTCAGCAATTATAATTTTCAGATTTTTAGTTTTATGGGACAATTACTTTAAAATTTTCAGAGGACCGGTATTTTTTCCCAGGGAACGATACCGTTCCGCGGATCATAGCTTTGGAAACCCTGCACAAAGCAACCGTATTGCGACTGTACCCCATAGCAGGGTGTGAGATACCATATGAAGAAAAAGAAGAATTGTTAGCTGGTTGTAAATTTTTATTACAACTAAGAACAGGGTCGTATAACGCCGAAGTAATAATGATTACGTTGATTTCCATTCGAGTATGATAGCGAATGGGTTGAACAAAAAATATTCACTATTTTGCATTTTTTGCCAATGATATGGTAACTCTACATCACATGTGGTCATTTATGAATTCTACCTAAACATTTATTTTTTAGCCTTATGCTATTTTAATAAATTGTTACATATCTCGGCTAAGTCATTTCTCACTTGCGTTAAGCCTGTTTCTTTTATATTTCGTTTATTTATATACATACCTACAAAGAGTTGATTTATTCACTACTTACATATGTATATATTCAAGTCTCTTTTTTGTAAGATATTATTACACTTCCTATGGTTAAAACAATTGTCAAATGTTCAACACACAAACATACAAAGGCATGTTATTTGCACAACTTTTTTTTCAAACCTCCATTTAACAAAGTCCTAAGTTCCTAGCAAAAAATACTTAATGGAAACATATGTTATTTATATAAACATTTTCGTCTGTCGACTAGCATTCTATAAATCTAAACATATTCGTGTAAAATTAAAATATAATATTAATTTTAATATACGAATTGTATATGCATTTACACCAAGACAAAAGTATTCCGCATACTTTATATGAAACAAATCTTGTTAATTTTGTTTGCACTGTTAGCTTAAAACATTTTTGTTTGTCAAAATACGTTTGGCATCTTCGAGAGGCATAAAAATATTATGTAAAGAAGTCATACCGAGGTTTAGAAGTAGCAAACCTTCGCTATAAATAGAATGGATTTCTTTGTTATTTGCGGATATTCCTTGCAAGAAATGGCTCTGACGCCTTTCTGCTTTTAATAGCCATAATAAATTACCAGGGACACGGAAGCATTTAAATGTTTAAAACGTCTTTTGCCGAACGACATATTTACACGGAGACTAGAAGTAAAAAATTCGATTATGTGAAATCAACTTGTAAAAATCTAAATATTTCGATCTGCAGATTAACGAGTAAATAAAATTTGTTAAAAAAATGTTATTATGTGAACTCATGCGTATTTTCTGATAGGTGGTTAAAACCTGATGAACAAAATTGACAATATGTCATCATACACATCTGGTGATATGCGAAATAGAATTTCAATAAGTTACAGAGAAAATGCACTATCAAATTCCCTCACTAAAACCAAAAATGGTGTGATTTTAAAGAATCAACCGCTTGACATATATTCTATGGTATCCTTATTTAATTTCTTGACGTGTCAACAATATCTACATTGTAATATTTAGAAAGGGAAATATTGTATTAATTCGTACAATAATGACGTTTGCTGTAATAGTAATAATCTTATAATAAAAGCAATCGGACAACTTTGTGCGGTTTGTTGTCTGATTGCTTTTATTATATTTATGTCAAGCGGTGTTACCTACTCAACAGTAATAATCTTATTCAAGCCAATATGCATATTTTATGATACGTAAAGAGAGTTGTATAATAATTATAGTAGTGTAAAAGAAAAGAGATGATATTTCAAGCTTTGGAATAGAAATAAAAGAGGATTTAAAGCCTTAGTTTATTACCAGAGTCTCTTTCAAAATATGGTAATATTAACAAGAATAAAACCGTAAATTTTTCTATGGTTTCTGAAATCTGCTAATTTTAAAGAGTTAAAAAGTTTTGTACCTTTGACAGACGTAAAGTATTTTATTCCGTTAACTGATTGAACATTATTTTATGATTAATGAATAAGAAATATTAGTGTTATTTAGAATTTGATGGACCCCATTTTAAAAAATTGTGATACACCCTTGGATAAATTTTGGGTAATTAACTGTTTAATAAAATTCAAAGAAGAGTATCTGGAAATCACCCTGCGAAATCAGTAATTTTAAAGGAACAACGTTAGATATTAGCAGGTTAGTTTTTAAGTTAAGAACTTTTAATAGTACAGATAGATACTATTGAGGGTTATAGATAAGAAATTACGTATTTATAAAAGTATTACAAATCGAACATTAGAGAAATTGGGTCCAAAATTAAGAACATCTTAAGGCAAATTTGGATTAGAGGTTCCATATAGAAGGTATTGCAACTTTTATTTAGGAAAAAACTCAATATTTTTGATAATTTATGGCACACGTTTCAGAATAAGTTTCAATGCTTCGGGAAAAAAAGTGATTATTTTGTGGACAAAAAATCTAAAGGAATAAGATAACTGATATGATGCATAATTCATGATTGCTTAAAGGATTTATTTATATAATACATGCAAGCTATAAAACACATACATGTTACTTTGTAAATTCATTACATTAAAAGATCTAAAACATTATAAACCTTTGATTTAATTTAAATTACTGTTTGTTTAGCATAATTTAAGTATAAAGTTGGATTTTCTTTACCATGCTTGTTGTAAGTCGTATACAAGCAAGTAGATTTCCCCAGCGTGGAAGAGTACACACTGGTGTAAAATTCGCTTATTTAAAATTTTTAGACGAAGTTAGATTTTTCATGAAATAATTACAGGCATCTACATGTACAAATACTTTTTTTTATAGAGTGTCTGGGTTTGTGTGGGCGCCGTTTGTTTAAGGTCCGACTATAGTCTCAGTGGCCAGGATAAAATATTACAAAATTGTTAATCCATTTCTTGCATCGCTGGCTGCATGTGTGCTTGACGTTTCGCGGTAGGGTATCGCAGGCACACTATTGAAAAACATAATCGTTGAGGTAAGTACGTTATTTTGGCGTGTTTATTAATACCCGGAGACATAGGCGGCAAGTTATCCTTTTGCTACATAAGATGGGTGGTGTTAAAGTTGACGTTCTCCCTACGACACCGTATATTGAGAGGGAGTGTTTCCACTTACAGAAGTCGGATTTTCGTATGGTCCCTCCGCTAGTTATATACGTTTTTACGAAAAGAAAAGGAAACATGCTTATTGGTCCTTTCAGTAATTTACAATTCTTCGAATTGAAGTAGATATGGACAAAAAATACACAAAAACAGTATTGCCAAATCAACAGTTTCAACACCAAACAACGTTTTTCAACGTTTTATTATATCAAAAGTCATGATTTTCTATCTATTCAATATTACCTCAGCCCATTTCCGTTGAATTTTTTGTTACGTATATTTATTTCCATTTTTAAATATCTATATACATATTTTCTCCCTACAACTTCCTCTTTCCTTAATCGCTTCTTTATATTACTCGTATTTACCATTCTCTCGAATATTTTGATTGAAGTGCAATACTCATTTATAATTCCTCAAAATAGACATATTTTCCGTATATATATTATAAAATAATGTTCCAATCTATACACCTCGGTTCTTGAAAAATTATAATTATTTTTTAAACCCTCTTCTGCAACATCTCGAACACTTTCAGGTTTTTTTCAAAATTTTCCAAAATTATTGTAATATCCTGGATGACAATAAATAAATGAATATTATAATTCACTTATATTTTTTCCAAATGTACATTGCAAAATTTTTTAATATTACAGTTCCCTAACTGGCCCTTTCCTTTCTTTTATATTTCCATTTAAATGAAGTCTTTCAGGTATTGTTACCCTAGGACGTTTATTTTGTGAATAATATTTACTTTAGGTAAATTTACATTTTCGGATTTCTGTCAGATTTTCAATGACTTTATTTTTATTACTATTAACTTTTAGTTGCTTTAATCTAAACCACTTTTTATATATCACTACTTCCTCTCTATTCGTATCGTGTGCATTCACTAAATATTTGTACATAATAAAATACTTGGATCGTATGTAAAACGTGTCATCTTTCCCAACTATTTTGAAGCACTAAATATATCATTAGGATATGATGAAAACAACATTAAGCGCGGATTAATTCCTGTGGTATCCCTTAGTTATTACAGTGCTGAAAAAAGTTTAAGGACAAGCGAAAAAAGCACAAAATGCGGAAAATCAGAGGACATAACTTTATGCAAATGAGAATTAACGACCATAAGGTATAACGACATATTTCTTGATAGTATTTATTTTAAGAATTTTGAAACCACTTTTAGTATACCGCTCAATGATTTGAGGATGCTATATAGCTTGAAAAAAGTATAAGGGCAGTGGGGATTTCCTACGTCACAACCTAAGTTAGCATACTTTATCTTGTTTTTATTGTAGTATTAAGCGTTGTCAATCGGTTTATGCAGTTAGTTTTGCAGCAACTGTACTCTTTAAAATGCCGGAAAATAAATAATCATCAACGATTGAGCGAGGCCAAATACTTGGTTTCAAAGCATGTAGAAAGAGTGGATGCAAAATATTGCGAAAAAGCGATACATCTAAGATTATTATATATAATTTGTTAAACGATCCAGTACACTACGGGAAAAAGAAACGCACAGGTAGGCCAGTTTCTGTTACTACTCGTCCAAAGAGAAAAATTTATGCAAGCCTCTCATAGAAAGCAATCTCCATCCCAAATTAAAAGTAATTTAGGTTAATCTTGTTCTAACCTAATGGAACGGGGCATGTTAATGAGGAATTCAAATATTCAGACCTAAAAAATGAAAGCCCAACCACCTCTTATAATAAATAGAAGCAGCATAGAATTGAATTCACTAAAAACATGTGGCTTTTGGAGGTGAGAAAACGTTGTGTTTCAGATGAAAAAAGTTTAATTTGGATGGGCCGGACGGATTGCATTATTACTGGCATGACCTTTGTTATGGAAAAAGCCAAATTTTCAAAGCAACAGTTTGGCGATGGCCTCGTGATTTTGTGAGGTGGGTATGCTTCTGAAGTTGTTAACCCGATTTCTTTTTGGGGCCAAGAACGAATGCAGATGCTTATCAGGATATACTGGCCCAAAATTTATTGCCTTTGGAACTGCTTATCACCTCTGGAAACTATTTTTCAACAAGATAATGTCTCAACCCATGTATCTGCTTCACTACTATCATAGCTTGAGGCAAATGACGTAAACTTTCTTGACTGGCGGGCCAGGATTTCCGATCTAAACTCCCATGAAAAACCTGTGGCGGGTATATTGGTTCGTGAGCTATACCAAAGTGGGCAACAGTATGATATGCAAGATGAGTTATTTAGAGCCATTAAACCTGCCAGGCGGAAAATCCCAAACACTGTATTAAATTAATTTTGTGGTTCTATAATTTCACGAATGATTCAAATCATCGATTGATTGATTGATTGTTTGGCTTTTTTATGGCGCAAGAGCATCTGGGCTATACTGCGCCAACAAATTATCGAGATACGGAGCAATTTTCTACATTTTTAATATGTTTTTAGCCAAAAATCCTGGTTATTTTTATACTTTTTTCCAGGCTATATAAACTACAATTTATATAAACAATATTTTTGTAGACTTTTTTGTTATTCAGCATTAAAAATTTGCAATTTGAATTATTGTTGTATATTCTAATTTATTTACTAATTTGCATGTAATTCACTAGAAGTATCTCGTTATTTTTCGTGTCCTTAAACTTTTTTCCAACACTGTACTTTAGAATCCCGATTCCTCTTTAAATTTGACCACTAGTTGTTTCCTATCACTCAAACCATCGCTTAAAATTATTCTCGCAATTTTCGATTAGACAGAAACTGCTGCTTATATCTTATACCAGACATAATTATTACAAATGCAATAAACTAAGTCATCAATTAAAATACTATTTGACGATAAGCTGTTTCATAAGACATAACATGATGCATTTTCACTAACAACTTAAAAGAATAATAATTGTTTTCCCACATTTTGAGGAGCACCCTGTCCCATAGCAAAGGTGGAAACAAAAAATATTATTACGTGATTCACTACCTTCTTAAAAAAATTAGACACGTGAGATTAATAAAAAGATAAATGAAATAGTGCAAAGTGGATTTTTGGTATATTTAAAATAAAAAAAACATTGGAGCGAAGCGAAAGCGAGGAGGGTAATTTAGATTGCGTTTGGAAAACAACCAAATCGTGGCGCACGGTATATACGCAGACTGATGTAAATTAAGATGAATGTTGTGGTATTTATTACCAGGAAGCTCTTAGGGGAAAAGCTCCCGTAGTATTCAATTTTTGGGGTTTTTGTTTCGTGCGGTTATAAAAATATTCCCTAAGAAAGCGACCGCTGCTTCGTTAAAATAATTGGATTTTATTCTTTCCCCCTTCTCTCGTTGGTAAACCATAACTGTAATTGTTTCAAAGCGAGTGCGTCCACCGAAGTATTAAATACCAGCATGTTTCGAACACGTGTTTCTGCATTTAATTTCATTAAATATCTACAACGTTTCCTTTGTTTGTTTTTGCCCATTTCTTAAGTGGGCTTGATTTACCAGCGTTTTACAAAACTGATTTTCTCTTATGGCTATAAAATCTGGGATCTTTTCGGTTTAAACTTTATCTTTTGAATGTTAACTACGTAACAGCCGCATTGGAAATTTGACAAATTTTATGTTTCAAAGCGATGTTAGTTCGAGTTTAGTTATATTTATAGCAGAATTGATTATTCATTTTGTTCATAAAACCAACATAAAGTTATGAACGAACACAGAGCACACTTCGAAGTCATATTTTCTAGCTAGTTTTATATAGAAAGATCAAAAAATTCCAGTCCCATCTTTTAATATAAAAAATGCAGCATACAAAATAAAAAAAAATCATTGACACATTTTCTCACGAAATTTATGGAAAATAAGGCAACTCATATTTCCCGCGTTCCACGTAATAGTCTACAACTGAGATATACGAAGTAATTCCAAACAACGGAATATGATATTGCTATCAAATTATTTATTTTATATTTATTTTGCTAACACAAATTTTCACATGAATGACAGCATGGCACATTTTAGAATAAATTTAACCACCAATCACGTCACTGAATTATAAAATTGATCAATTTCGCTAGAAAATAAACTAAGTTAGTGCAAAATTTTTGATCCGGCATTTAAAATGTTAACTTTTTTTTTTTAATTTCGTATTAAATAATGTCCCGAAAAAAATTGGTGCAAACCGGTCCCCGGCGATTGGCCCAAAGCTGATTCATCCGAAGTGACGACTGGTCCATCGCCGATTCGTCCAAAGGGACGATTAGTCCAATACCGACTGGTCCAAATGGATGATTGGTCTGTCGCGGTCGAACATGATTGGCATATTACGAACAAACTGGTAACGAACTGCACCAGAGCGTAAGCGCGAACGGCAATGCAAGAGTGTAAAGTCTGTGAGTATAGGCGTAACTACGATATTTTTTGCGGGGCCATGGCCCCCATAAAATGCTTATCGGTTTTCCCATCGACATTTCCAAATATGTATTGATAATCCCTATTCCCAGAAAAAGCATATATATTCGCCCATACCGCTATATAGGAATATCGATATATCTGCTATTTCTAAACATCCCCAATTTCAAAGAATCGAATTCTAAGTAGTTTTTATTGAAGCATACAATGGAACACATTTTTCCCTTTTCTTAGTAGAGTTATAATTTATTCATTAACATGCTAGCGTATGGCAAGAATCAATATTTGTATTAATTGATTAAATGCTCAGAAAGAAAAGCACCGTAGGCACAACCATGGCATTTTTCTCTGTTGTAGACGTAGGGAAGCTGCTCCCCAAATCAAGCAAATAAGAATACTGAACTAAAAGTAGAATTAAAATATGAATTTTAGTAAAATAGTGTCTTGCCCCCTAATACAAATCCTGGTTACGCCCATATTTCCACTAGTCCAGTAGTTCACAGGTTTTTTTTATTGAACTAATATTAGGGAAAATAATATTACATAAAATAAATGAATTATATAAGTTACGTAATTTATGAAAACATAACATAAAATTGTATTTAACTTTAATTTTCGATTTTTTTTTCAGCAAAGACATCAAGCACTTGTTTTGCAGTTACATTCTGCTTGATCATTTGCCTCTCAATGTTCAGCAGGGCCAAATTTGAAAACATGTCCTTGGTCATTGTAGTCCTTAACCAAGTCTTTATGCCCCGCATGGTTGAAAAACTCCTTTCACAGCCAACTGAGCTCACGGACAGCGCTACTGCAACCTGCAGCAGCTTATGTAATTTGGGAGTGACGCGTTCTTTAATTTCTACTTTAAGGTTCTCTAAACTAATCTCCATGTTTTTGTTCTTCAAAACATTTTGAATGACAAAGGTTTCTGTGTTTAGGATGGTAGTATTGATTTTCAAAACATTTTTGTAATTTTTTTGCAAAAGCCTCTCCATGTCTTAAATCCAAGTGCAGAAAGGAACTAACTGTTTTAGCCAAAGGAAGATTTTCGAATCTCTTTTTAGAATCACCAATAATGTTGTCCATCACTTGGTAATAAACGTTTATTTCCCAATAATCGAAAGGCTTTTTATCTGACGACAACTCCATCAAAGAACCAAGAATTGTCTTTATAAAACAATTATTCATGCTTTCAGGTTGTTGTCGTTTTTTGAAAACTTGAAGAGGTTCAAGAGAAATTTTATGTTTCTCTGCGAAGTTCTTGATTTTGCTCCAGAGGTCATCGAATCTGTTTCTGCTCTCCTCAAAACTAGCAACAGTTATTAACCCGTTATTATTTCTCTAGCTCGACTAAGAGTTGCATATCTGCTTTGAAAGCATTTGGTAAGCACGTTCGTGATCGCCAGCACTGAATGGAACACAAACAAACTGACAACAAAATCTGGTTTCGTAAGTATGCCAGGTGCCTCCACCGAGTTCTTATCTGGAGTCTGGCTGATTACCTCTTCCAGAACTTCTTTGATCATATCATAATTATCCAATATGGTTTTACAGTTTTCATAAAGGCAACTCCACCTAGTACTATTTGGAAACTTCCCAATTCAAAACTGGCCTTAATCCCCAAAGTGTTATGGACTTGCTTGAGATGAGCATGGTTTCCTGGCTGCGAGAAGTGAACATACATCGTTTCGAGAGTATTGAAAAAGGCAACAGCTGATGAAACAAATCTTCGTACAAGAATCAGCAACAACCAAATTGAGCCTATGCGCTAAATAATGGATGAAGGATGCTTGTGGGTTTGTGTGTCTTTTATTTTTGCTTGGAGACCGCTACTTTTCCCGATATGACACTGGCCACCATCATACGATTGTGCAATTATCAGTATGCCTGTCAAATGACTCTTATTTAAAATTCTAAATTTTTCAAGTCCCTGGGCGTCTGTAAACGTAGAGCAATTTAAGAAACCAAGACATCTTTTTTCAACTTCTAAGTCCTTTGCGTATCTTATAGTCAGTGATAATTGCTCTTCTTTGTAGCATCTGGCTTCATCTACCAGTAAGGAAAAGAACCCACATGCGCGCAATTCTATGACTATTTCCCGATGAGTCAGTTGGGATATGGTAGCTATAATTTCGTTTTGGATTTTAGGACTGTAATAATTATTATATCGCTTCCAATGGTTCATAAAGCTTTTGTCATATTTGGCAAAAAACTTGACAATTTCCAGAAAATTTCCCCGATTTTTATTAGAATAGGTCTTTCCGATGCCCTCTCAAAGGAACGTCTTGACATACAAGACACAATATGACGTCAATCAGCTTCATCAAATAGCCTCTATTTTGCACTACTTCCACTTGACATTGTTTTACAAGTTTTCTTGCACATTCCCTGATGCCGAACACTGCTTATGGGATAAACTTCTCAGTACAGTGTATATGAAGCAATGTTTTCTAAGGGCCTCAATTAATTTTTTTAATTTGAAAAATCCACTGTTAACAAACTTTTCATTTTACTTACGTATGTCTCCTATCGAGAATTGCTTGCATACAAAACAATAGGTTTTGTTTCTATTTATGCTATATTCAAACCAATTGTATATGTCGCAAAATTTAGATGAAAAGGACCGCTGTCTATCTCCAAATTGACTTTTTGGAAAATTGATTCGAGGTCGAGATGGACCGTTTTTAAATTTACACAAATCTAAGGGTCCTGTTTCCTCAATGTCTTTAGTTTTAACATCTCACTTAAGTCATCTACTGCTGACGTTGATGGTGGTGATAGGCTTAAGCTGATTCGCAGAGAGGTCTCGTTTCTAGTTTTACAAACGACGTCAGTTGTCTCCTCAGAACGACTAGTATTTGAATTCTTAAAAAAAGATCTAATGTCTTGCATTTTCTTCATCTCCTAAGCTGTTAAAAAAATAAAAACACAAAATTATACAAATATATTTTTCTTAATACAAATCAGAATTTGTTATTAGAAACTACATTTGAAGAAATTATATTAAATAGAATAATTTTTGAGAATGAAATAACGTTAGATTTTAAGAACGATGATAGCATAAATAGCAACAGCAATATAGATTATATTTCTGATGATAATAACAGTTCTGTAATTCACACTTTTGCTAAATAAAATCATACAGATTATACATCTGATAATGATTTTTGCGGGGAAAATTGTACTTTGAAAGAAATGAGAAACATTGTGAGCTATTGCAATTCTTGTAAAAGAAAGAAACTTCAACAGACTCAAAGACATTGTTGAAAAGGAGTGGATTATGAAACAACGCGTCATTTAAGAAAAAATACACACACATATATATATATTACAGAATTTGAGACAATAAGAAGAGATAAATTAATTCAATGCACACTGTTAGAAAAATTCAAACAAGCGAGGTGGGCTTATCATAAAGACAAGGGTTTAAATATTACAAACTCTACAATTTCAAAGAACTTTATAGATAGAATAAAAAAAATATGAGTATAGTTTCTCGTGAAGTTACGGAATATATATGACGTTAAACAAAATTAAAATAAAGAAGCCGTAGAAAACACAGCAACTAAATTCGTGTTAACATCACGTAACGCATTTGCACATTGCTCGAAGAGCCAAATATTTAATGCTAATCAGAGTGGTTTTGCATATTTCATACCAAATAACAGAACATTATCTCACAAAGATGAAAAAAAAGACTTCA
Source organism: Dysdera silvatica (assembly GCA_006491805.2). Lineage (NCBI taxonomy): Eukaryota > Metazoa > Arthropoda > Arachnida > Araneae > Dysderidae > Dysdera > Dysdera silvatica. The sequence goes on along the minus strand of QLNU02014802.1, from coordinate 155,907,643 downwards.
GTTTCGTCAGCGTTATTTGTGACTCACACATATATTGTTAAATGCCCTTTTTCTTATCAATGTCTGGAGAATTTTAAAAGGTGAATTGTTACGTTTCCTTGAATCATCCGGATCTGGGTATCAAGTAAGCCGTCAAAAATGTTTCATACCACCAGGGTCGTCCTGAAGAAAATTATTGAGAGTATGCGGTGCTGTCTTAATTAAGGAGTATTGTAATTGCGGGGTTACTGGAATTGGTGACGTCATCGCGCCGCGCTGACTGGCATTTGACTGGTCGTTTATCCAAGCCCAAGGTGTCACTTGCCACTTTCATCAGTTTTTCATTCCTCTTCTGGTCATACGCAGGATATTATTTTGAGACCTGGGGGATTCACAGGAGTTTTCCTCATTTGTTTACATTCAAGTTTGTAAATGACTAGCAAAAAAAAAGGCTGAACTTCATTGAAAGTTGCCCAAAAACTAGCAAATACAAAAACTTTCTTGAGAGTATACGGCGCGTACTTGGTATTCTTACCGAGAGATCTTTCTTACTTCGACATTCAAAGATAAGTTTCTTTTTTTTTTTGCTTATATTTTTTAAAAAATATATATACAGCCCTTTCCCCTTTTTTTCATTTTTTTTGCTATATCTATTGACTTATGTTTATTTATTTTTAATTATGGATTTCGAATAAAATGAACTATCTACTAACGTTCACAGACTGAACTGTGATTATTTTGATATCTCGGATTTTCATAATTTAAATGACCAAGTCTCTAATTCCCTACACGTAAATATTCGCAGTTTAAAAAAGCTTTAACCCCTTAATACAATCGATGAAAGCGAACTTCAAAATAATTGCTTTATTTGATATCAGTTTAAAAATTTCGGAAGAGAAAAAATATCTATCCCCAACTCCACATTAGAAGTTGTCCTCAGGGAAAATGATGCTCACGCTGGGGTGGGTCTATATATTCATGATTCTATTCATAATGATATTTCCCTTAATGAGTGCGAATCATTATTCGTTGAATTCTTGGCTCCTATAAATAAGCAAAAACACATCGTTGGAGTTATATATCGCTTTCTGAGTAAAGACCCTGACATATTTATTAACTCCCTGGACACTTCTCTACATGAGGATTATAAACGAAACACTAATGTAATTTTATGCGGAGATATTAATATTGACTTGAGCACAACAGTAATCATAGTAAGTGGTACTTAGATATTATTAGCTCACATGGTTTAATACCTGTTATTACTAAGCCAACGAGAGTTACCGCTTATTATTTAACAACTACAGACCATATTTTACATAATGGCTCGATCAATGATTTAATATGCGGAATCATAAAGACTGACGTCTTAGACCACCTTCCAGTATTTTTGACTCTACCCACAGGTAACTTACAACAAAAAATGCCACTTCCTTTAGAATAAGGTACTATTTATGATAAAATTAAATCTCTCTTAACAAACCCTTCATGGTTACAGCAATTTAACACGGTTAACGATCCTAACGAAGCTTACAATTTTTTTATACACAACGTACTATATATGTTAGAATCCGTGGAAAGTAAAAATAAGCAAAAATTTAAACATATCACTGCGCACAATCCTTGGATTTCAACTGCCATTCTAAAATCCATTTGTGAAAAAATAAACTTTTTATGCAAACTAAGAATAATCCTTCGAATTTAAAGCTCAAAAATAAGTTTGAAAAATATAGAAATATACTTACAAACGTTATTAGTAAAGCAAAATAATTTATCTTGAAAATCAATTTCTGCTGTCAAATGGTAATACACAGCTTACTTGGAAAACCATAAACATTGTTATAAATAAACAGAAAAAAACTACAACTATTCCTAAGAGACTTGTAACCTATAACAATAATGAATCTACGAAGCACACGGAGTAACAGGGACATTGCTAACACACTACCCGACTGCTTTGTCTCAATCGATAACGACCTGAACTTGGATAATTTTTATATTACTTCTGTTAACACTAGTAATATGAATAACTTACTCTTTTTGCTTATATCCAGTTACATACAATGAATTTTTTGGATATATAAACGCTTTGAGAAATAAAAAATCTCCAGGTTATGATAATATTCAATCGAAAATTGTAAAGAAAATATTGAGTTCTTTGCTTTAACATATCTAATTCATCTTTCTTTTCAGCATGGTGTTTTCCCTAATAAACTAAAGATAGCTAAAGTCATTCCACTATTTATAAAAGGTGACAAAACCCTTCCAGCAAATTACCTGCCGAATTCAGTACCTCTAGATTTTAGTAAAATTTGTGAAAAAGCCATCTATATATGACTTTAGAAATACATAGAGGGAAATAACCTGTTCTATAAAATACAGAATGATATTCGAAATGGACTTTCAACCCAATCTGCAATAATGGAGCTTGTTGAGAAAATAAAATTTTCTAATGACTGAAACATGTATACTTATGGGGTTTTCGTGGATTTAATGCAGGCTTTTAATAATCTAAATCACAAAATTCTTATAAATAAACTAAATATAATGGGTATAAGAGGCATATCGTTAAATCTCCTATGTAGCTATTTGAATAGCCGACTGCAATATGTTTCCCACAAGAAACCAATAAATAATGGTGTCCCACAAAGATATAATTATTGTGGCTACTATTGTTTTTAGTATATATTAATGACCTTCCAGATTGTATTAGCTTCTGTGACGCCATTATGTATGCTGAGGACACAATTGTAATCCACTCAGGTAAAAACATTGATAGGATAGTAAACGAAATGAATACGAATTTAAAGGATTTGGACATTTGTCTAAAAAAAATGAATTATCTTTTAATATTTCTAAATTTGTTTACACGGTTTTTCGTGTAAGATAAAAACGCCTTCTCGATATCACTCCTCTTCTCTTCCAAGAAAAACCCCTTGATACCAAAGACTCTTAACGCCTAATAATTAATAGCTATTTAGGTGTTACAATCGATGCACATCTTACATGGGCCTCACACATTTCTACCCTTTCAAGAGAGCTACACTCTCTCGTTTACATTTTTGCAAAAGTAAGGTATTTCACTCCACCACACATATAATGCGTCTACTGTACTATACCCTATTCTATTCAAAACTTACATATGCTATTGAAGCATTTGGAACGGCTGACACCACCACCGTCTCCCCACTTGTTAAATGTACAAAAGAAAAGCGATTCGAATAATGACTTTTACAAGCTATTCTGCCCTCACGGGACCACTCTTCAAGCTCTGTAACCTTCTTCCAATTCAACAAATTATTACATTAAAGACAGCTCTACTTATGCACAAAATAGTTCATAACAATTTTAACGTTTCAGGAACTTTTTCAGCTCCTGACCACACCTATTCTACTAGGTTTCGGCTTAATTCATCATCACCCATTCCTCCAGCCCGCACAAATTTTCTGAAATCCAGTTTATCTTTTTTTGGCACAAAAATTTGGAATTCTCCAAGTCCTCAAATTAGACATTTATCCTATCAATTTTTCAAACAAAATATGGTCACGCAGCTACTTGAAGAGATCTGCGTGACGTGTGCCCTATGTAATCAGATTAAAACGTCGT
>QLNU02014802.1:155846615-155903958 GCA_006491805.2 Dysdera silvatica | reverse complement strand
GCGTTTCTCGGTTTTAATTTGTTTCATACTAAAACTTTTCTATTATCTCTCAAATTTTCAATTGTTCACAATAAAGAAATGCCTGAGGCCCGGCACACTGACACACCCGCCGAACGGCCGTGGACTTCGACTTCGCTCTCGAACACAACAACATTAAGAAGCAAATTCCACAATAAGAATGGACCAGTGATCGACTTGGCGTGATTATCAATCGCTGCTCTTAACCTCCTGTTAAGGGATGTCTTCTATTTGTACACTCGTGAGCTCAAGAACAAACACACTACTATCATCTGTTTTAGAATTTTCAAAGACTCTAAATTATCCAATTAAACCCTTTCTGAACTTAAATAATCGTAACTGGGCTCTTTGGGTTTTTCTCCGCAAAATAGTTTATTTGCAATAATTGATGTGCAGATCAAATTCTATTAACACGCTAAACGATTGATTTAAAATTGCATTTTACCCAAAGAAAAACTGTGATACTAATTGGTTAATTTTCAACCCCCACCCCTTTTTTCTTCAGAAACATATCAGTTCTATAATCTATAATAAGTGTTAATTCTAATGTATTTTTCAATACTAATGCTCTTAAAATTATAACATCAACTCTAAAAGATTATGTTAAATTTAATCTTATTCATTTTAACACACCTTAGAGATCTAACTGGATCGAATTCTGAAAAACGCATTGAATTTATAATTTTATTTTAACTGTGTTATTATTTCAGTTTCATACATATACCTTATCCACTTCTGTATCACCGTTTTCTCAAATGAGGCCCAAATGTCGTATATAGCATTAGTATTAATATATACAGACTGCCGGCTCACGGAAATGCTATTTCAATCAGTGAATGAATTATATAATCAAACAACAATGTCAATCAATCAACGTTTATTGGCGTAGTGATACCAACGCCGATGGTATGGCGTGATTAGATGGTGAAACGTTCGAAAGAAAATAAATATTTCTGCCTTCGGTGGGACCTGAACCCACGACCTTCCACTTGCCGGGCGGAGGCTCTACCCACTGAGCTACGTACGTATATAAAGACGTCACCGAAGTCGGTTATTTCGCAGAATGGTGTCTGGAGACGTCCAGGGCAGCGTGGGGATCCTGCCCTTACTATCGCACGCCACACATGCCCACAACAGGGCGTTATGGCCTGGGGTGCCATCTCCTTTGATAGCCGGACCCCTTTGGTGGTCATTTCTGGCACACTTACAGCACAGCGGTACGTAGACGACATTCTACGACCGGTTGTGTTACCGTTCCTTTTGCGACACCCTGGACTTACGTTTCAACAAGACAATGCCCGGCCGCACACGGCACGTGTTGCTATGAATTGTCTTCAAGCTTGCCCAACACTTCCTTGGCAAGCTAGGTCTCCTGATCTCTCTCCCATAGAGCACATTTGGGACGCTATGGGAAGGCGATTGCAACCATCCAGGAATGTTGACGATTTAGCCCGACAGTTGGAGACAATTTGGCAAGAAATTCCGCAGGACACCAACCGGGATCTTTATTAGTCTATGCCACGCCGGGTGACAGCTTGCATCCAGGCCAGAGGTGGACCAACGCCTTATTGACTTCCTCCCTTTGTAACGGTCAAACTCTGCAATAAATCATTCAATTGTTCTGAAATTTTAATCGTTTCTTTTTCTATGTATGTTCTTCACATCCACCAATTTTTATCGCAATCGGACAACTCCTTCTTGGTGCGTCGATTTGTTTGTTATAGAGTGTAAATTTTGAATGAATGAATGACAAATGATCTTACTGAAAAGGTCGCATTTAGACTAAATGATAGAACATAGCTTTGAAGATAGGACAAACCGCCTTTGAAATTATCGACCTTTTGGACCTAATCGTTTTGAACAGTCGACCCCTTGGACCTGAAAATCGTCCCTATGGACGGAGAATCGGTATGGACGAATCGTTCCCAAGCAGGTGCAAACAGTGGCAATATCGAAATAAAAGCATAAAACTAACCTTGTTAAGGTATTATTACCCTCAGAATACTATTGCCCAAATATATAGTCCATACCGGCCTCAGGGCGAGATTTTTATGCTGAAAGTTTTCGTGGAGAATTTAGTATACAATAATTTTTGCCCACGTGAGTAACTTGGCTCAAACTAGAAACTTGTTTGACACGGAAAAAAGAAAAAAAATATTGTATAATAAATTCTACAACTCTCAAACTTTCTAGATATCCAATATCTATTATCTTGCTCTACGGAGAAAGAGAGCGTTGTTTCCTGTCCTCATTCGTCTAGCGGTCCAAGACACTCCGGGCTAAACGGAGGGACCCTGGTTCGAATCCAGGATGGGGAAAGCGTCTCTTTTTCTCCAAAACGAATAAGCTCTAGTTTGAGCTGTAATTAATACGTGGGTGGCAAAAATTATTGTATAAACTAACCTTAAACATATGTCAAGAAAATCAATAAAGATATGATCACATATGATGATTGGATTTTATATTGCAAAGGAGAAATTTTTCTGTGTCCTCTCTTTTATAAAAAGATTATAAAATTATTATATATATATGAATATACAACTTCAAGTGCCCTTGTTAATCCGTAGCTTCCAAAAGTTAACATTATATTAAAAAATATCTGTAATCCATGAATCTCTATTGGAACGCATAACGCTTCACTCGACAAATTCCTCAGGACTTCCTTAACACTTTCATTCAATTTTTCAAATTGCCTTAGTTGACTCGTATTATTACGTAGGAAGTTTAGTATTAGTATACGAACATGAATAAAAGAAAAAATAAAAAGGAGGTAAATGCATTTCTTCCTGTAACTTCTATGATTAAATTTTCTGTAATTTATTTAGTGTTCCAAATTAAATTGAATCGCAAGTTCTTAGAGTATAATACAGAAAATATCCAATTATCCGCTTTCAAAAGTGCTTTCAAAAATTTAAAAATCAATTGCTATTTAAATGCTGAAAATACATACTTTGAGAGATTAACTATTACTCAGAATGTTGATAGTCAAATTGAAGAAATGTGTGCAAATTTAATACTTTGTGAATTCTTGACATCATTTCGAACTAAAGAACCTTTACATGATTGCTAAAACTTGTAGAGACAAGTGTGGAAAATCGTATCCAACACATTGGCAAATTATTACGCATTTTCATAGTATATAATTCACATTGGAAAATTATTACACTTTTCCATATATAATAGTCTAAGATTAATATGATGATGTAGCATCATAAAGAATTACTTTAATGTTACAAGTGTAGTAAATGTAATTGAACAAAGGTTACAACCTACCATTTGGACGAATTTCAGTTGTCCCTAATCAGAAATACATAGCATCCAAAGCAAAAATAAAAATTAATGTTATTGTATATGTCGTTGTGTTATACGATGTATTGTACGTTGAAAATATATTCAATAACATTAAAGTTTTTTTTTTTTGTTTTTTGGAAAAATTTTAGAAGGACGTAATCCTTGGTCTATGATAGCTGAAATAGGAGATGTAGTTTCAACAATGTAACGTTCTATAATCCTCGACAAAATACTACATTAATTACAGTTCCACAAGATGTTGTATTAATTTTCACATCTGATATCAGATTTAAGCTATATATGTATTTTATTAAAGCTTTAGAAGTTTAGGACAAAAAGAAGAAACGGTTGGTGAAAAACACTGTACAGAGTATAGTAGTAAATAGGATGCAATCAATTACAGCTATATATATATTAGAAAAATATTTACAATTATTTCGAAGGATATATCCTCCTTCAGAACGAATATATGCTTACAATCTGAGCGCGAGGCAAGAACTGAAGAAATAAAGAAAAAGAAATAAAGAAAAAATAAAGAAAAAGAAATAAAGAAAAAATAAAGAAAAAGAAATGAAGAAAAAATAAAGAAAAAGAAATAAAGAAAAAATAAAGAAAAAAATAAAGAAAAAAACTGAAGAAATAAAGAGAAAAAAATTGATGGACAAGTATTGCCCTCTATTGGCAGATGAAGAAACGTAATTGAAAATAAAGTTTAAATTGATGAAAAAATTAAAACAGATCAGAAGTGGGAATAAATTATAATAAGTAGAAGAAATTAAAAAGCAAATACTATTAAAGTGATAAATCCGGGATGAGGACGGCATCTCTTTTTCTCCTAAACAAAAATAGCTCTAGTTTGAGCTACTAATACGTGGGTGTCAAATTTTGTTGTAATATTTAGGGTGACAAATGGTTACCAAGGACTAAGCCGTAGAAATGCAAACGTAAAATATATATAAATTATTGCCAAATAAGGAAAGTTGCATTTTGTACAATATTTGGAAATAGTCAAATAAAAGGAAACAATTTCACATGTTCCCAATTTTTAGAATTCTTGCGAATTAAGTTTGCTTTACTTCGTATCCCAAGTAGCAAGAGTACAGAAAGCCATTTATAAAACGAATATATAGTATTTCTATGGTTAAATCCAATAAAAGCTTTCTAACTTTATTCGAAGCTAGCGGGAAAACGACTTTTTCAATTAACCTCCACAAGAACATTTTCAACGTTAATAAACAATGAAGTGTTTTCGAATATATGGTGTTGCCAGAAAAGAGGCCGTGTTCTGACCAAGTTTAAGCCAGGCGTAGAAAAATTTTATTTCTGTTTTTCAATCTACTAGCATCACATCAACTGCTTCGACTGTCCTTTTATTTTCTATAGATTTAGTTGCCATCGTCTTGGATGACAACATCTTCCCGATACTCTTGCGTTGGCCACACTGGCAACATTTCTGTATTTATTTTATTCTGGAATATATGTAGTGATGAGGACGACCAAGGTTAGTTCGAAACATACGTAGTAAACTTTGTTCAATTGAATTTACTACGTCGAGAACGCCAGATTCATGCTCTTCATTTATACCACAATCTGTGGGGCTTTCAACATCAGAGACCAATATGGAAAAAATACTCCTTATCGCTGTGTCATTTTTAGTCCCGCGACATCAACACAAAAGATATTCCTAAAAAGTAAATTAGAATACCTGTTACTGTATTTTTTTTTACCACACGCATAAATTAAGCTGTCGCTAAACAAATGAAAAAATTCTGATGTTCATTCAAGCTGGTATTAAACATCGTTTTACTGCATCACGGACTAAAATTAATATCCTCAAATGCAACTGAAAAAGCTTTGTTCGTAAGAAGCAAAATACAATGAGAAATTAGTTGTAAAGGCAAGCTGGCTAATAGAATAATTCTGACATTTAGTATGCAAAAAGTTACAAAATCATATGGGGAAGCATTAAAAAGACAACATTTACTATCACCTGGTATAGAAAATCATAAAGATAATAAGAATTTTAAAAAAACGTTGAAGAATTCTTCTATACAGGAAGAAATTTAATCTATTAAAGAAGGTATATACTGGAAGTAAGCATGGCGATAAACACTGAAAAGAGAATTGTTTTCGTAAAGTTCTTTGAAGAAACAGGACGATTCAAATAAAAGAAATTCAGGAAAAGAAGAAATTTAACTCTAATTCGTGAAGAAGAAAAACTTTCAGACGATCAGAATGTGTCCAGCAAAGAAAGTCACTATCATTACATTAGGACATATAATAGATGCTTAGAAAATAGGCGCAAAATTATTGTAAAATTCTTCAATAAACGCCTCAATACTTTTATTTCCTAAACCAGGAAGCATTATTAGAACAATAACTCTGTTGAACAAACATTTGACACAAAGTATCTGTAAGATAACTTAACTACCATTCAGCCTATTCCATAAAATTTGTCTCCTAGAGCCTTGAAAAGAAATAGAAAAAGAAATAAATATAAATTTAAAATATTTCAGCCGAAAATGGAGAAGTTTAGGCTAAAATAATAGTGCAAAATATAAAGATAAACGAAACAAACAAAAATGGAAGAAATAATTCGTCAAATAAAATTTTAAACGCCAAAGCGCTAAATTTATGACAAAGACTTCTTAAAGAAGGAAAATTCCAAATTCCAGGATAGGTATAAAAATACCATCCACGGATCTGTAAAAGCCCTCAGAATAATAATAAAAAGCTAGAAAATTAATTTCGAAAGACGTAAAAATCAACTACTTAAAACAAACGTACAAATAATTAAATTTTCAGAAATATGCCCTCCAGTCAAGGTAGGATGATTCAGAGAAGGTAAGTAGAAGCGAAGGCGGATACCTAACAGAACGGAATGTCATAATGTGATAATGATGTAGTAAAAACAGAAGAATTTGAGAAACACTAAGTAAATATGACTATGATAAAAAGACAACAACTGTAAATGAGATAACAAATTTTATCAAAGTGCTTCTGCTCATATTTTGTAAATAAGCACTTTATATTGGGAGAATCGACTAGCTGAAAAGAGTACTTTACTTGTTTCAGTCGAAATATCGCTAACATTGCAGAAATATTGTTGGAAATTCAAACTAAAAAAAGTTAGACAGGAAAAAAAAAGGGAGTCGTCAAACAGAAGACAAGGAGCAAGATGGATAAACAAGGAAACAGTAAAACTTGAAGTTCAAAGATTAATGTTTAGAAAGCCGTAGGGAGAGAAAAGTTCATTAAAATTTATTATCTGTTTTGCACATACCGCGTACATTTGGTGAAACTTAATGTAGTTGTCTAAATTCGCTATATTTTTAATAAATACAGCGAGTAATTTGCGAAAGAGACATACCGTAATTAAACTTACATGCACGTAAAAAACTAAACATTGGTAAAATATTCAAAGTACCTTTATATACTTTATATACCTATGCTTATCACTATTTACCTTTACAAGTAAAGTTTGTGGTGGTATATTTTGTGTTTCATACTTCAATGGATTCATTTAAAATGGGCAAGTCATGTTGACGATTGTAATTATCCCATAAATATTAGACTTTCAACTCTTTTGCCTAATATTTAGCGTATTGAATTTTGATGCTACTGCATAATCATATATGTGGCTGCAATATATAGGTTGTATTGACTACAATTAAATTAGTTTATTTCTATGTATTTTCTTATAGGAGTTATAATATATTATCATGATTAAGAAAATATCAAATTGCAGTGTGTTTTTAATGTTTATTGGGTAGATTGCACATCGTAATGAATGCTTTTTACAACGTCAGATTTCTTTTATTTAATGTTGTTGCGATGAGCTCGTTGCAATTTTTATAATCATTAAAATTCTATAAAAATTTAAAAATAGTGCTAAAATTACATATGCGATAAATGTTTTTATTTCAACTTAAGCCTTGTTTAATAAAATATTAAAATTAAGAGTGTAGCATAAAATTTCATAATCTAAGAAATTTCACATTTTGCTCCGGTAGAGAAAACATAAAAGAATATAACAGCTGTTCCTTCCTCTTCGTGTAGTGTTACGCTATACTGGTAATATCCGTTTTTTTAATAACCTATCTTCAAAATTAACTTGATTTACTTTTGTTACTAATCTAGCATTTAATTTTCATTTAAGTAATAATTTAACTTTCTTTTAAAACAAAACTCGTGAACGCTAATCCCTAATTGCAATTTTGTTCAATTTTTGCCCATTTAATAATATTTAATCCAGCAAAAGATTTTTTAGAAGTTAAGAAAACAAATTAGCGTCTGAAATTTCCAACAAATTTAAATTTTGCAAAACCCCGAAATCCATATAAAAATTTAAAATCACTTTTTAACGATATCTAAAAACAGCTATTTAAGATTAAAGTTCTTAATCCTTAAGGTATCGAAGTAACTTTGAATAGTCCAATTAAGCTGTATTAGTGGATACAATATACGCTACAATATCATAACTAACGATTTTTCTAGAACATTCAAAGAACTTTCTATCACCAGCTCTTATCAGCAACCGAAGTGAAAAAGCGTAATAACGTAAAAAAGCTGTCAGGTCTTCCCTTGGAAAAATGGTTCATTATGGAGAGAGGTATTTTGGAAAAAGAAAGTCATTTAAAAGATATCCTTTTCCATGAATTCCAAAATAGGGTAAGTCTCCCCTTGGAACAACTTTATTATGCAAATTAGGTAGGGAAGCTTGTAACGACCTATCAGGTAAATCCTACGTTAATCCGTTCAGAAGAAGGGCATCTTTCCGAGACCCGACTCGCACCTAATCCCCCTCCAGAAGCAAAGCTTCTGCCATCATCTCACGGTGTGACACTGGTCGTAATTAAGCTAAGCATGATTGGAGACATGCTACAAGATCTCTTCCCGATGAAGGTAATTGCTTTCGCATGTAAAAATCTTCATTAACTCTCTCTCGAAATTAACGGAGCAGAAGTCATTTCAACGCGTGGCGATAATGAGAGTTCATTGCCCAAACAATTGTTCGACAATGGCTTATTGAAGTCAGTCAGGACCCTTTGAGAAACACTGCATCCGATTATATCCCCAAGTAAATTTGCGTTCCGTTGATTCCTGCATGATGATTACTTAAAACGAATGTGCCACCAATAGTAAAAACACTTTATGATGCCGATTTCTCTCGTTAGGTTGATTTATTTACTCGAATCTGTTTCACTCCTGCAACTCAAGGTTAGTGGAATATTAAAAAATGCGCACGAAATTGGAAATATATATTACAGTAATGTCTAAATCTTTTAGTGGGCTTATACACATTAAAGTAAGTATATTTGATATTCGATTTTATTAGAGCATACATTCGTTTCCTTTCAATAAACAATCAATGATATAATGTAGACGATATCTACTCTTAATTTTCTAATAGCCATTCACGTTGCTTTTTTTTGTAATTACGTGATATCATTGTTATTTCTTTAAATTATCGACAATGGTGGTCATCTAAAACTAATGCCCCTGCGGCCACAAAATTTATAAATGTCTATTCCCTTTTTAATAAGACCCTACAACGACATCCAATAATTCATAATAGCATTTTTGAAAGTCAATAGCAAACATAGAAATGTGTTTTTCTTATAAAAATTACGTTTACTACTGCGTCTCATGATTCATTTTCTATTAAATTATTTTAAATTCTGTCAAATGAAACAAGAAGGAAAAATACAATATTCAGAACGTCTTTGATTTGAATCCCGCCCATGTTATAGATAGTTTCCCTTGCCATAACGTTACTGTTAAAATGTAGGCGATTATATCTTCAAACAAAACTTGTGGGCACAATAAAAAGTACAAGATCTCTTCTCTTCAGAGCATAATTTTTAATAAACTAGACTCGCTAATGGCAACCCAAAATTACAAAGAGAAATTGGGTGTATACAGTGAAAACTGTCTTAGGCGGAACCTACATAAAGCGGAAACTTGCTCAACACGGAATTTTTTTACGGTCCCTTCAAAAGTCAATGGTAGTTAACATTAGCTACGGAAACTGTCTAACGCGGAAGCGGAAAGCACTATTTAATCCCGTTAAAGAGAAAAACCTGCATAAAGCGGAAAATCGCTGGCAGGAAGAAAATTTTCTCAGCAGGAAGAGCAAACAGGTTTGTAATACAATGCAAATAGCAAAGTGGAGGCTGGCGAACAAAAGAGATTTTACAGATATAGAATGCCCTTGAAAGCATAGGCGTAACCAGGGGCGGTTTCAGGTAACCCCCTATCGCAATGAAATTTTGTATATTTATCATAAGAATATATGAGTTATAGTTCTGTAAACCCCTTCATTAAGCCTACAACCCTTCTTATGAACTTTCTGCTTACGCCTATGCTTGTCTGACCACCATTTTGCACACCACCCACCCACCATAGGCATACCCAGAAAGTTCATAAGGGGAGGGTTACAGGCTTACAATGGGAGGGGGTGTTACAATGCTACACCTCTACTGCATTTACATTCATAATACGCAAAATTTCATCGCAATGGGGGTTACAACCATAATCGCGACCACCCCCCCCTTGCGTATGACAACGCCACCCACTTCTTAAATAAAAACGTTCATTATTAACCAGAACGAAAAGTTACTCATATGGACTTGATCAATTCATGGATAAACCCACCGCAAGGGAGAGTATCTTTATACAAGGGAATCATTATCTTTACAAGGGAGGTACTTTATCGTTACAATTTAAGCTTACATAATAGACTTTTTGTATGAAATTGGCATGTATAGTTAGCATGAAATTTTGCACCATATTGATCGTAACTACTAAAACCACAAAATAGTGCAAAAATTAAAATTAATAAAAATAAAATGCAGTGATAAAATAAATATTTTTATCAAAAGGAAAATAAATATAGTCTTAAAGTTCGCAAGATAAGACAAAGAAAAAAATAGCATATGCAGTCATCTCTTACCACTGAATTTAACTATGTATGTATTTGTTTTGCATGTAACCTCCATAAGACGGAAACCTGCATACTACGGAATTTTTTTCCGGTCCCGTGAGTTTCCGACTTAGGTTTCATTCTATATGAATAGACTAATCATTTTGTTCTCTCAAATGCTCAAGAGATGGTACTAAATTATAAAATAAAAATCATTATCAAAGTCAAAGTCATGATATCTACTGAGTTGTTACAAATAATGCAAAATTTTTTTGTTATCAAGCACAAAATTTGTGCAGTACATTTTGAAGTTACGTGAATCCCAGGAATGAAGGGCAGCTGAATGGACTATAGATCAGGAATTTTAGTGGTCCTCTCTTATTGCTGGAAATAACAGGCTTCCCCTGTTGAGCAAGAAAATCGGGGCAGAAACTTCGTAACCTACTTTCTCATTATGTCAGTAGCAACCTTTAAAATTTGAAAAGAAAGGAGAGTATGTAAAGAAAGCTGAGGTATCTTGTAGAATAATTTGAAAAACCCACAACCGCTAATTAATAACCTTCCCTTAACTTTGCCTTTTACCGTTTATGGTCCCATTAGCTAGTAGAAAATATATTATATGTCGGGACAGATTTTGAGAAAAAAAGGGATAGACCTTGAATATGAGATAGTCTTTTTTTTTTCTGCATCTCCAGATTTTACAATTGATTCATCTAAGAATGCCCTTGTAACTTATGGTGAGCTACAAACTACCTTAATTTTACTCTAGCTCACTCACTGGAATTCTTAACTCCGATCACTATAGTCAAAGGCTGAGTGCGTTAACTGAATAACTGTAGCATTACATAACCTGCATGTAATATGTGCACTGCATCTGTATTGAACAATCAAATATTCAAATATCATATATATTTTAATTTGTACAATATTTAGATATTACTGAATTTAGTAAACAAGCATAAAATGCTTATTTTGAGAAAGAGGGCTAGCTCTGCACCCATTAATAAACTGCCTATTTGATGAGAGCGGCTAAAAAGAAGAACTAGGAATCTATAGTCCGCTCGCGCAGACTTGACGTCCGATCCCGTTACCAGACGGGTGGTTCCATTGCAATAGAGGGTAGAGCGTCTTCCAGATCTCGTTTTTCCCACGCGTAAAATGAGTTCTGGAAGATGCTCTACCCTCTACTGCAATGGAACAAGCCTTCTGCTAACGGGACTGCTTGCCAACTCTCCGCGAACGAACTATACTTCCCCTCTACTCTAGTGTATTGGCTATTGTTGTGCACCATGGCACAAAGCTTGCATCCAAAATGGATAAAGCACTGAAACTTAAATATATATTTTAATATACACTGCACTACTTAATATTTCATTCAAATATAACTGCGACGTGTGTATCATAAATAATCATTATGCCATTTTCCACCAATCTGGAACGACATTCCCCCTATTTATATTCCTAATTTATAAAAAAATACATATATATATATAAAATACACATTTCCATATGGTTCTGTATTTCATATAATCGCATCATTTGTCCAGTACGTTATGTAGACGGTTTTTCGATTCCGAACCCGAATACAATTGCGAGCAATTTCTGTAAACCTGGGTATAACAAACTTTGTACTTTGCAAAACATACACCATTTGTGGGCCTGTCGAGACCATATGCTTCGATTGAAGTTGTTGAGAAGGCGGAGAAATATCCCTTCTCTTATTTATTGTGTCCAGGATTTGAAAATACGTCTGGCTCAGCCCTAAATATTTCTTCTAGGATTTTTGCGCCATCGCCTTTCTAAGGTGAGAAACAAATATTCATTCATTGTACAAATTTGGGACTATAATTATATATAACATATTTAAAATTATTTAAAAGGACGAATGCCTTGCCATATATAATAAATATACTTTTATTAATCCTTTGGAGACTCTAAATATCTCTATTATATTATTATATTATATTATTATTATTATTATTATATTATATTATTATTATTATTATTATTATTATTATTATTATTATTATATTATTATTATTATTATTATTATTATATTATATTATTATTATTATTATTATTACACTATTATTATTATTATTATTATTATTATATATATATTATTATTATTATCATTATATATATTATATATATATATATATTATATATTATATCTCTATTATACTAATAAGCACTCTAAATAATATCATGTAGAGATGAGAGATAACAGAGGGATACCTGCCTCTCAAATTCATTTCAATTACTGAAGGTGTGACAAATTCCTATTATAATAAAAGTATTTTACCATATGCATTGTATTATTTCAATAGAAAGAAATATTTCGAGAGCCATGTCTTCTGAAATGAACATGAAATGTAATATGGAAATATGCACAATGTATCTCTGGTAGTCGGTTAAGATTTTATCAAAAAAAATTCTTTCGGCCAAAACTCTTCCATAACATCACTTAATAATAATGAAATATATGCACGCTAATTGTACTCACTCGTGGGAAAGCGTAGAAATTTGACTTCTCTTTATTGACAGAGTTCTCCTTCCCAGTTTGATGTACGTTCGTACGAGAAAAGTTCTACACATTTCTGTACTTACGTGCTCAGTAACTAAAGTGTCCAGACTCAAACCAAATGGACGCTGATTTTCATCAAGACCGAATAGATGGAAAATTCTTTTCTGTGCCAGGGCTTACGAGTCAGAAAAAAGGTTCTAGTTGAATATTATATCAGTGTTCAAATCTTCGAATATATTCTACATGAAAAATGCTTTCACTTTCACACAATTGTGGCAGCCTTTACCAATGGCAAGCGTAAGTACTGTAAGACTCCAAGTTTTGTTTTTGTTTTTAAAGCGCAAGGACAGCAACAGTAATGATGTGAGGAGAGCTACCGCTTTTCAAGTAGTCTAAACCTGGAAACCTAATTTCAAACAAATAGTAATTTATTATCGAGTTACATTTTTCCAAAAAGTTAACGATTTCTCTCTGAAATGTTATCTTTTCAAGCGTATAATTGGGCTTTGAAAATATTAAATTATATTTGACATTCGTTTTAAATGCGTTTGTCACTATTTAATGCAAATTTGACTTTTCGCTGCTGGTGACGTTTATCTTAAGCCACTTATTTGAAATTTCAAATCCCCCATTGGATTTAAATGTATAAAACCTGAAAGTGCATACATAAATAGCTATTAAATGCCTATGCACGCATTTAACGACAAGAGCTTGATAAATTTCAAGACAGTGGTCCGTATTCATGGAAATAAAATATTACGAAAGTGATTTAATTATTGCTAAGTACAACATTAGTGTAATATTTCATTGGCCATGCAAAGTTTCATCTCTAACAATCGACAGCGGAAAAAACATAGAGAAAGTCTGCAGAATTCGAAGACAATGTGATAGCGAAAATTGCAAAAGAATATTTTTGTGCTAAACGTAATTAAAAAATAACGTATAATTATTAAACTTGACCACCTTTTTTGGCAAAATGCGTTTTTCAAATTAAATTTGCAAACTCTTCCATGCCGTAACCCTTAGAAGAAACGCACTTTTCTATTAGCTCTAACATTGTTGAAACGCAGCCGAAATTTAATGGGATAACCCGAATTATCACACATATGACGTTTACACACACAACCTAGATATGTTTATATAGCATTGCAAACATAACGTAACACACGTGACTGTGGTACAGATATGAGTTTACTTAAACTACCAACTTGGTTAATAAATTCACAGTCCTTCTTTCTGAAACCGCTGATTATTTTAAGAACACTCTTTACGAAAACGTTATTTTGAAAGGTAATTTTCATTATCAATATATATCATCATCATCATATTCAACCATTATCTATCCACTGCTGGATGAAGGTCTCTCCAAATGCTTTCCACACAAGTCTATCCTGGGCCATTCGTTTCCACGTCACCCCAACCTGTTTTCTTATTTCATCCACCCATCTAGTTTGAGGACGTTTTCTAGGTCTTCGGTGGTCTCTTGGAATCCAGTTCAGAATTTCTGTTGTCCATCGTTGATCAGTTCTTCTTGCAATATGCCCAGCCCATCGCCATTTCAGCCCTTTTACTTTAACAATGATGTCCTCTACTCTAGTTTGCTCTCTCACCCAAGTGTTTCTTTTTCGATCTCTCCTAGTTATTCCAAGCATGCACCTCTCCATGCTCCTTTGCGTTGTCTGTAACTTTCGTATTGCTCCAACTGTTAGACTCCATGTCTCTGATCCATAAGAGAGGACTGGCAATACACACTGGTTGAAGACCTTTCTTTTTAGACACAAAGGCAATTTCCCCTTCAGGATAAAACTGTTTCTTCCAAATGCACTCCAGCCAAGTTTAATACGTCTGTTGAGTTCTTTCATAATGTTGCCATCCATTGAAATCAGCTGGCCAAGGTAAATATATGAATCAGCAATTTCTAGCTCAATGTTGTCAACTTGTATTTTTGTTTCCTCTACAAAATTATTGAACATGATCTTAGTTTTTTGTAGGTTCATCTTGAGTCCAACTTCTTCACTTCTAGTCTATAATTTATCTATATATGTATATATATATATATATATATATATATATATATATATATATATATATATACATATTCTAAAGAGTACCATCTAAATGGGCCTGCTTGGGAAAGGCATTAAATTATGAGAGAAAAATAATTTATGTGAGTTTAACATGAAATATTACACGTAAAACTAATGGCGCATCGTATATATATTTTTTGCAGTCTGTGCCAATGAATTAACTGTTTTACTGTATTTTTAATGTTTTTCTGACATATTGTATTTTAATGTAATTAATCTGAAGTCTATCGTATATTGGTTATTTTATGCACGTTTTAATTTATTTCTTCTTCAGGTTTACGTTCAAATGTTACGCGGTTAGTTATAATATCTTTTACTACATTATAACTGTTCTCCATCTGTCTGCATATTTCTTACAAATGTCAAAGATACCATTTTAATATTTAATATGAAATAATCGTATTACGTAATACGACGGAATTTTTATAACTTATTGTTTACCTGTTGTAACCCATTTAAATATTTTGCTATGACTAAAGGTGCTATGTATTGCAATAATCAAACCACGACAACGACGTTATTGTATCTCCCATCAAGGATATTATCTCATCTCCGATTGGTTGAAAAGAATGTATGCATACGCATCAATTTGCAACTTGCATTAATGAATTATCCAGATTTTCTACTACAGTAGGTCTTACTGTTGCAGTGATAAATTTAGAAATACACATTAATTAAAAAATAATAAAAAATAACAAAAATATAAATAATAAAGAATAATAAAATTTAAATTAATATTATATGTTAACTTGTTACATATAAATGTAATTAGCATAAAAATTGTTTTTCTACCTTGAATACTCATTATATCAAAACTCACAAAAAAAATTCAAAATTTAAAATGTGTTGTAACACCCCAAAAACTTAAAAAGGATGTACCACTCCAAAAGTGATGAAGCTCAAAGCCTACTAAAGACATAGGATGGCCTTGATGGTTTATAAAATTTAAAATCCATTATCCTATACCTTACTTTATTCAATTATGCTAACTACAGAACCATTGAAAATATACTTAAACAGAACCATAAAATGGACGGATATTTACTTCCTGTGTAATTACCAGCAATAAACATACATTCAGAAGGCATTCCAAATACAATAATACATTTTTATGTTAATGGATAAAGGAAATTCAAAATGCTTTATTTTCCTTGTAAACATACACTCATTGTTAGATAAGTATTGTGTGTTTTCTGTTTTGAATATGTGAGACACATCGAACTCCCGGCCCTTTCATTAATTTTCTTTTAGATAGTTCGTTCTCCTTTAACCAACGCCGTCATTTGAATTACGTAAATTAGAAAACGATTTCGTAACAAGCATTTTATGAATAGTTTCCCAACAACATCGTGTTTATAAGCAATTTCATCCATATTGCTACGTTTCGTAAATGAAACCCTGTGGGAAATTTAGGATTACGGCGTGGAATGTCGGTAAAAGAAGAAGAAGAAACAGATATATATATATGCACAACTACCGTTTGGCAATTTTAAAATCTCGTTAAATATTTCGACCAGCGTGAGCAGTCAGAATGCGCAACGTGAGTGTAACAAACCATGATAATGATCTCTATGCGAACTATAATAATAGTCTTCAATTTTCGGAAACAACGTGAGAAGAAAATTGACGCATTGTAAATGCAGGCAACGAGATATACAGTTCCAATCTTCCAGAAAAGGCGAATGTTTTTTCTTTTCTTTGCCGCGTCTCATTCGGATGCTTTTCTGCGTTTCACCTATTTATCATTCCGACCTCGGGCTAGCAGGCTGTAAAGGGCTCGTCCACAAATATCCATTTGCATATCAAAAATTCTCCTTATTAATTGGCACAGTCCCCTGCATTTGATGGTATTGCATAACAATGGTCGGAATAATTAATATTTCAATTAAATACGTGAAAAAATTGCATATGCTATATCTCATTATTTCTACCAGTACGTTTTATTTATTTTTTTTTCAAGAACGTTTTTCTTAAACGGGGATATTGCAAACAGGTGATTAGAAACGTAAGTTATGTATTAAATTAATTGTTACATGCAAGTTTAATTGCTAAAACGGCTCTAGTTTTAGTTTATTTACACGTGGGTGTCGAAAATTTTTGAATAATAAATTTCTATACAAAATCTCACAAAAAATCTCGCCCCGGTGGCTTTGTGTGTTGACCATTATTTGGCAATTGTGTTATCCCTGTGAAGGGTAATAATATCTTACATCCTCATATACGGAGAAAAATGCGTTTGTTCTTGTACTCGTTCGTCTAGTAGGTCAGGACACCGCGGGCTCAACGGAGGGACCCTGGTTCGAATCCAGGATGAGAACGACAACTATTTTTCTTCTAAACAAAAAAAAAACAGATCTGGTTTGAGCTTATTTCTATATGGGTGTAGAACATCATTGTATAAAGTTTAATTATATTAGAAAAAGATTTGTGCAGTTAATAATCTTTAAAATAAACTAAACCAATATATTAATAATAAATGTATTAAACTTCCTAGCAGTTCGTAAGTTCCAAGTTCCTGAATCGAGATTTATATTATTTTATTTTCAGTGGTTCGCTCACGAATTTATGACCACTGTGTTAAGTCATACTTGGGTACAGGAATAAGAATATTTATTGAACATGATATACTATATCAAAATCCTACGAAAACATTAAGAAATATACGGAAAACATAAATGTACGACACAGCATGGCGCCTAAAAGAAATGTAATACACAAAATCACATATAAAAATGTAATTTAAAATTTTTATAATTGTTTTGAAAGCATGGAATTTAAATCAGAATGTAATTTTTTTAAACTGAGATTTTCGTGTATTTTATTTTATTACATTGAAAAATATTTTTGGTCCTAATGCGTTCTTTATTATTTTATTTAAAATAAATTGTTCGCATATACCGATAGGAAGACTTTAGCATAAAAATTGCGTTTAAATATGTATATCTTCATTGCATAAAATATAGTAATCTTCAAAGACCTTTTCTAAAATTTTAGTCATTTGACATAAAATTAGTTGTTGCAGTCCCAAATTCTGATACTTATGTATTATACAAGGGAACGCTTTTCCACTATGCATAAATACGCAATTTTCTGAATTATTTAAGAAGCAAACACATGCTTATTGCAAAATTTTCGAGGTCTTTTCATTCACTTTAATCACAGAAGTACATCATTATTTAATGAGTACAATTACAATAACGCGGAGTATTGACATTGGAATTGGAAATGTATTATGAACATTTTGATTTTTAATTTTATGTTTCAATACGGTGATCATAATATCAAAAGCTAGTCTTTTGAACAAATACTTAGAAAAGTATATTTTAGAAAACATATTGACTTAATAATATATATATACATATATATTTAACCAAAATACAAAATAATGTAAGTACGATTAAATGAACTTAATATAAAACGTATGTATAAAATTGTGTTATATTATTTTTATTTTAATACATATATTATATCTATATATTACAAGAGAGACCACCGAAGAAGTAGAAAACGTTCTTAAATTAGATAGGTGGTTGAAATAAGAAAACACATTGGAGTGACTTGGGAGCCAATTGAGCAGCCTATACTTGTGTGGAAAACATTTAGAGAGCCCTTTGTCCAGCAGTGGATCTATACTGGTAAATTATATACATATTTATTTCATTACATTAAAATAATATAAAATTAATCCGTTTCGTAATTTTTATACGTACATTTTATTATTGTGCTATTATTTTGCTATCAGAGACATTATATATTTTTAATCAATTGACATTATATTTGCTAACGAAATACATTTTATTTAGAAATTTTAATTATAAATATGCAATACAAATTTGTACATCCTTTACATAATATTTACATTAAATCATGAGTATTGTGTTCGTTAAATTGCATTTATTTTATTTATGTTAAATTATATTCATTCTACTTACGTTAAATTGCATTTATTTTATTTATGTTAAATTATATTCATTCTACTTACGTTAAATTGCATTTATTTTATTTATGTCTTAAATTAGATTTATTGTATTATGTATTTTTGTTATCTATGTTGAGTAAAACCACTCTTTATCGGATACTCGCCAAAACTAAAAATCGTCCATATAAAGGAGTGTCATTATGAATAGAGTCATAGCCAAGGGCGGCTTTGGAGATTGTAACCCCACCATCGCAATGAAATTTTGTATATTTAACATAGGAATATATGAGTTTTAGCCTCTCGTTAAGCCAATAACCAGTCCCTTATGAAATTTCTGCCTACGCCACAGATTGAAAAGGCAGCTTCTTGCCAAGGAAATTTTATCTGATGATACCTGAAAGGTGTACCTCAAGAAATATTTTATTTTACGCATATAGAAATATATATATATATACATACAAGTATATGTGTTATATATTATAATCATTTTTGTTTTACATCCGATTGTGCATATGCAATATGTGCGTGTGCTTGTTCTCTCTGGCATATAGATTCATACGATGAAATATATAAATAAAGCGACTTAAATATCTACAATCGAATCACCGAGATCTAAAAATAGGCAAAAATATTCTAGGAACAGGCCATTGGAGAAACGTAAAGCAGCAAGAGTAGGATTCCGGAGAGGGCATCCCGCGGGCATGAACTCCTTGCTTTCCCTACATATTGCTTTATTCTGTAATACTTTTCCCTCCAAACCCCCTTTTTTCCCTTGGAAACAAATAAGGATCCCTGGTTACATTCGAATAACTCTCTTTTACCCCTTTTCTCATTTCTTTTTCATGGGAGCATTGGAATGTTGGGAAAGAAGATATATATATATTCTATCTCATACTTTCTCAGCAATGTTAGTTTCTCTGCCAATGCAGCTCTTAAAACTTTGCGTTAAGCACGATTATGTTCAAAGAACCACGTAAAGCTAAAAAGCAAACATAATACAGTATATTTGCATGTTGAAAGACGGCATAAACAAAGGCAGGTTTTATTTTTTGTGTGTGATCTGAAGACCATAATGGAACTTGGTCTTCTTGTCCCGAGTAAAGCCTCAGAAAGAAACCATTTCCAGGGAAATTGCAAAAGGATTTGCAATTTTTTTAAACACAGTACCGCATGGAATAAAATCCTTTTTACGTAAAATAAGCTAAAAAAAGTAAATATTCTTCAGTTTAGTTTGACCCTGCGTGTTTAATTATTTAATCCTTCAATTAACCTGAGAATTTGTTTTCTTCAAACAAGTTGCTTCTTGGAAGGAAAATAAACATTTAATTTAATTTACAAGATCCTTTAGTATATAAATTTACTTATCGGGATTGTCCACAATGTGAACTTTAAAGAACCTCTCCCTTTTATTACGTGTAAATTCGACTGTGGCTAATATATGTAAACAGTTATAAAGTACAGTAAAAGTACTCTAGTTTTCCAGTATTTATCTAGAAAACGCAGGGTAAAAGTCATTCATTGAACATAATGTACAATGAAATCTGTCTATAGAAAGAAGTTATAGAGATTGGGATGGAAGTTTTTCGTTATAGACAACACTGAATCCAATAAAACACATTATATAGTTAGAAACAGCAAAGACAAGACTATCGCCAGAAAATTGTCGCCATTAAACTTGTAACATATTTGCACATAAAATATCTATAAGTAATGTTTATTTCAACATTTTTATGTAGTAAGTAAGCTTTACAGAGACATATACGATTATAATAAGAACAGCCCTGTTAGAAATGAAGCATTCTCTGACGTCGAAATGTAATCTAACGCGGTTCTAATAATTATCATGGAACCGGTGTATTTTCTAGACTACGAATTTTATTTGATATAACTGCATGTTAAGTGCTACAACCGCTAATATACATAGTTTATAAATCAAAATGCTCGAATCGGTAACCGGTGTATTTTCTACACAGTTAGTTACACAGTATATTGTTATTATGATTTTACAAATGAAGAATAAATAAAGAAGTTTAATAATAATAATATTTTGGAAATCAATCCGGGTTGGAAGAGCCTCTAGGTTAGAAAATGTTTAAAGGGGGAAATTCAGTCTAAATAAATATAGGAGTCGGGCTAAATATTTTCTAAATTTAGAAAATCACTGGTTTAGAAGAAGAGGCGAGATTATCCTGTAATCGCCACCTATCGAAATTTATTTTCATGAATGTGGGCACCTGAATAAAGAACGTTATTGTTTAAATTTTTCGTGATTTTTGTGTACTTTTTCTTAGCATGCAGTGATTTGGATTTATGTAAGTGTTTAATCAGTTAGTTTCGGTCGCCAATAGCTACCTAAGTTCATTGATTTGGCGTAAAGGGGTTTCACCAAGTTTCCAGTTGGCGAACCTGGTTTTGCGAAATAGCTTTCATTGCAACAGTAACAATGTAAGGACAGCCATTTTTAACACAACGCAATTTCATGTAAAAATTAACATTATAACCATTATATACGGTTATGTTTCGGTTTAACCAAAAGTTAAAGGGCTTATGCTAGTCTTTTGCTGTTAATCCACTGAAGGTCAAACTCATCTCAAAGTTACTTTACAGTAACACCAGAAATATTAACCCCATTTTAATTTATACCATCGAAACCTCTTTAACATTTGTACGGCCGTTAATATTCATAGTTTATAAATCAAAATGCTCAATCGGCCGCAAATAGTTTTAAGAACTTAAACGAGATTAATATTTAATGAATGAAATTGTTATAAAGTAGTTTTGGTACTTATCGGCAAAAAGGATATAAAAGCATACACAAAATGTTCATTTTATGTAATTAATATATGTTATTGGTAAATGGCTTGCGATAAAATTACCTAATATATAGATCTAATTGGTAGCACTTATCGATATATTTTTTATATTATATTTATAATCAATAGATTTATAATCCATAGTATTTAATCGATAGATTTATAGTCGAGAGCTTAAGACTATATTTAATAATGTTTAAATCATTTAAATGGTCTGCCTCCAAAAATAACAAAAGTTGAAAAAAATTTGCTCAAAAAATATATATGAATCTTTGCAAATCTAATAAGATCAAAAATTCGTTTCTTAGCCAAGGAAATACCATTATGTCAAAAGTTTTACTAATGATATATAATAATAAATGTAGAGTATTTTTAATTTTAAATTCAATTTACTCGCAATTTTATTTTTGAAAATCTTCTAACTTCTAATTCTAAGGTTTTCAAACTGCTCAAGATATTGCCTCGAAATTTGGTATATATATAAAACATATACATAGGGTGAATTTGACCTAATCTGCCAAACGAAAGGGGGTGATAGAAGAGCCCATGTGGAGCATAAAAAACCGTTGCAACCTTGTCCTATCTCTAAGCGTTTCCGTGGTAGAAAGAAAGAAAATGCGCCAAATCTTAAAAAAACAAACTTTGTAAGGTTGTTGAAAGACCTGTACACAAAATAAGCACAGAGTTGGAAAGAGCAGAAAAAGTACTATACGATAACACTATGTTTATAATGATATCTGAATTTAACGGCGAGCTACAAGCGCTGAAACATTGGCGAAGTACAAAATCGAATTGTCGCCAAAATCTGTTACTGGCAATTGCGCAAATACCCTTCTAGCTATAATCTGTTAAATTTATTAAAAACTTGACCATTTTACCAGCTTTCGAATGAGCCTACAATAAACCATATCGGTATTCTAATTCAGGAAAAATTTAGCCTTTTGTCTGCAATACATCACTGAAATAGGCGTTCGTTAGAAAGGGCAATCGACGAACATTTTCAGATGTCTTCCAACCTTCCTGAGCGCGCATCCCGCCTAGCCACCTACATCGCCAGATCTGACTCCAATGGGCTTCTTTGTTTGGAGTTTCCTGAAGCAAAAGTTGTATTGCGCAGAATTTAACAGTTTGTTTAACTTGAGCAACAGATTGTTAGAATTGAGCAGGCAATAGTAAAACTGAGGGATAAGCTTTCGCTAAGAGCTACAGTGGTTTCCCTTCGTAAGCAGGCAAGAGAATGTAATCAGATGTGGGGGCGACCAATTTCCGCAGCGGCTGTGGGTTTCACACATCCTGCCGAATACATACCTGCTTTAATCGCAGGTAGACGTGGGATACGTCTATTGAGATTTTGTTTTTGCATTTTCCTTTTTGAAAGACGTGGGAAACACCATACTTCTTTTATTTCCATTGTGTTTGTATACTTCAAAACAAATGTTACTTTTATTGGTTGGTTTTAAATTTTTCGTTTTACGAGAACGGCAGGCCCTCTTCGACTCCGAAACCAATTTCAGTGATGTAGTGCAGACGAAAGGCTAATTTTCTCTTGAACTAGGATATCGATATGTTTTATTGTAGACTCATTCAAAAGTTGGCATAACGGACAAGTTTGTGGTAAATTTGACCGTTTGTAGCTAGAAGGGTGTTTGCGAAATTGCCGGTTAAATATTTTGGTGACAACTCGATTTTGCACTTTGCCAATGTTTCAGCGCTTGTAGCTCGTTAAATTCAGATACCCTCATGGAAGTAATGTTTTTTTACTGTACTTTCTCTGCTCCTTCCCAATATGTGCTTATTTTACGTGTAGACCTTTCAACAACCTCACATATTTTTTTTTTTTTTCAGACTTGACGCATTTTCCTTTTTTCCACCATTACTCAGAAACAGTTAGAGAGAGTACAAGGTTGCAATGGTTTTTTATACTCCATATGAGCTTTCCTATCATCCCCTTTCGTTTGGTAGATTAGGTCAAATTCACCTTTGATTGCATATTTTTCTTAGAGACGAGAATATTTTTGTGGACATACAATTTCCGCAGAAACAGAATTAATTCAGATTTGAAGTAAAATAAGGCGACTTTAGAAAAATTAATCCAGGTTTTTAAATTAAATTGAGTGTTTAATAATGTTCATTCTGATTAATACGCCACCATCGAAAACTTGCGTAATTTTAGTTTCGTGACAGATTTTATATTAAATTACTCATAAACGTAATTTAGAGAGCGTTGAAATATTACGTAAGCAATATTTTGGCCATTTTATACCCCTCTCCCTCCTAAGCAAAAATTAACGTTGGCTAACGTAGTAAAATAAGCACAACAGCAACACGCCCTTCAAAGGTGCTTATGTAATGCTTGAACGCTCACTTACGAGTAATTTTACGATATTTTGAGAATTTTTAGATGTACCTCATTTTAGGAAAAAAAGGTAGAAAACAGGAATTTTGGGGATCGAAACATGCACTGCTGGATGTGGAAATCTTTATAATTTTAAGATGGTAAAAAACTGTATGTAGAGAAAGGGGCGCAAAATGTCCTTTTAAAATAACTATTTCCTTCCGTTCATGCTTACGTTCTTTCGTCAATACATCACCATAAACGTAGAATTTTCAACATTATTGGGGGAGGGGGCCCAAGCACATATGTACATTTATACATTACAGTATATGTAAAATCTCAATTTATTTCAGATTATTTAGGGGCTCGGGCCCCACTGGCCGATGAAACTCTACGCCTATGTTCATCACTGTGGAAGTAGGGCGTGATAGACCTAGAAACTGCAGTGGTGCTAACTTTTTCACTTCTCAAATCAATATACCATGCATTTTTCCCATCAAACTAATCATCGAATTTTGCCCATCAAACCAATCACTGAATTTTGACAATCAAATCAGTCATTCATTTTGCCCATCTTTCATCAAAGAAGAGACTCATTCAGTGATTCGGTTAAAGAAAGATTTAGCACACCGCTACTACCAAAGCATCACGAGAATAAATAGCACATTACTTCTGTAGTGCGCTAAACATCATCAGAACCAGTAGCGCATTTTTTCTGTAGTGCGCTGCTCATCATCGGAATGAATAGCGTATTACTTCTGTAGTGCCTAATCCGTTATGGTTAAATGTGTGTGAATGTACGAAGCAAAAAAAAAAAAGCAAAGGTCATGCTGTGCCGTAAACTCAGCTTTCAAATCAGCACCTCTGCTGCAAACGGAACCAATCCCAAAACTAAGATGTGTAGTAAAACGGCTCGCTTTCTATGGCACCATTTGGAGTCGAATTCGAGTTAAGAATTCGAGCCTTACTAACGTAGGACAGTAGACTTGGAATTTTCCTAGGTGTCCAAATCTCATAAGAGCTACCAAACCAACCTCCGAATTGCGGCAAGCAGTTACTGAAACTATTTTTTCCCTCACATTATTTTGAATCAAAACCGGGATTAACCGCGCGCCAGACGAATCCATTACGACTGAGCCGCCACAGAATCGATCAGTAGTTCCGCACACTGCCTTCAGATTTATTAGTCTGGGTTTGACTCTCCTTGTAAGCTTGGCTGTAGGTCAACATATGTGGGTCAAAGGTCACTGTATGCTATTGACCCCGTGCAGCAACGCAATCTTAAGACGCAAAACGTACAGTTATGTTACTTAACGTTACGTAACGGACTGAAGCTGAAACAGCTTGGAACTAAAAAGAAAACGACTAATCCACAAGACGCCAAATAAAATTAAAAGCAGCTTGTCAAAAAAGTCGTCGGTCACCTAGCGTATCTCATTATTTTACATGCTTAAAAGCATAGGCTAAATTTGGGGTTAAACATAACGTAAACTCGGGGCAAGTGAAGAGAAACCCAAAATTGTATGAGAAAAAGTGCAATTTTGGCTCTTTTCTAAACAAATTGGAGGGGTAAGTCCACCCTGTGCCCTCTTCAGATTACGCTTATTCTTAAAAGCATTAAATATAGTCAATGACTATAAAATCTTTTATGCGACATTTAATGTTGGTTCTGTCACATTATAAAAACGTTATTTCGACATTGGCGTAAGTTTTAAAAACACGACGTTTCGGGAGCCAATTGCTCCCTTTGTCAAGAGAAGGCAGAATTACATTATATACAAAAATAAAAACAAACCAAAAGTCACTATATTTGAACATATTTTTGTTTGTTATTTTTATATATATTGTTACATAACCAACATAATGTGTCGCACAAAAAGATTCTTTCGGTTATTGAGTATATTTAGCATTTTTAAGCATATAAAGTTATGAGAAATGTTATCTGGCTGAATACTTTTGTGACGCATTATATGTATTCTAATCTTAGTCCTTGTTTTAATTCAACACTGCTTAAAACTGACAACTTTCGACGTTAATTGATTTAAAATCAATTAAATTTAAACATCATAAACCAAAATTCAATATCTGATGACTTATGGCTCCCAAATCGTTTGGATTTACGGGGCAATGACAGCAAGGTCATGCTGCTCTGGAACCAACAAGTTTTCGGGGAATCTGAACCTCTTAAGGCCTAGGGAACCAACAAGGTTCTGAGGAATCAGATCCCCTTAAGGCCTAGGGAACCAACAAGTTTCTGAGGAATCCAAACTTCTTAAGTCCTAGGGAACCAACAAGTTTCGGAGCAATCAGAAGCTCATAAGACCTAGGGCAGGGGTCGCCAATCACCGACCTTTCGGATCTCGTAGATCACTAAATTCATAATTTTAAATCCCGCGGACCACATTTCGTGAATTTAGTGCAATATAAAGGTGGAAATTGTCATTCAGAATATGAGAATTTCTTAGAATATTATTTTTGTTTTATTATTAATCAAACATTAAAAATGCAAATAATATCCAGCTTTTTCTGTGGACCACCAAAACTCTCTCGTGGACCACTGGTTGGTTCCCTAGGGTAGCGATTGCTTACAAGTTTCCGAGGAATCCGAACCTCATAAGGCCTAGGGAACCAACAAAATATCCAAAGAATCCGAACCATTTAAAACCTAGGGAACCAACAAGTTCCCATGAAATGCAAACCTCTTAATGCCTAGGAAACCAACCCATAGTCTACAGTGAGCAATTCATCTTAAAGCATGCTTTTTATATTATTTTTTGGCAGCATTAGAAGCCGAATATGGGAAAACCTCACGTTAACTGACCGCATTACTACTGAGTCAAAAAAGGGCCGAAT
Organism: Dysdera silvatica; assembly: GCA_006491805.2. Taxonomy (NCBI): domain Eukaryota; kingdom Metazoa; phylum Arthropoda; class Arachnida; order Araneae; family Dysderidae; genus Dysdera; species Dysdera silvatica. The sequence goes on along the minus strand of QLNU02014802.1, from coordinate 155,877,190 downwards.
TCTAAATTTGGTGATTCGTCAAGTCTGATCGGCTCATGACGGAATTCATAAATTTAAATTGCACACAAGACCACACAATACGAAAAGAAACCATAAATTATTAAATACTTCTGAAAATATGTTATCTTTATAACGTAACGCTCATTCATTATATAATTGCATTAACAAAAATATATTTAGTCCTGAGCTTAAATATTTTACATATTTCTGATGTTTATTAGAATTTGCGGAGACAGCATAAAATATAATTTCTGTGAAAATGAAGTATTATTTCCATTAAAAAATGTAACTGCTAAATATTTCAGGTTTCTCAAACAAGCCCCACAATTGTTTAATTTCAAGTTCTGAAATACTTATTGAATTATGGAAAAATCGTATGCTTATGAGATAAAGACACTATTTTTTCTACATCCACGTCTAGAAGCGAAAACTACAGTCGCATATACATATGGAAAAAGAGAGAGAGAGAGAGAACAAAAGGATTTCTCTGTCAGAACCTGAACCGGGAACCCTCTATATGAACCGGGAACCCTCTATATGAACCGGGAACCCTCTATATAAACCGGAATGCCATAACCGAGTTGGCTACCGTAACACGAGAGCAATGCCCCCTTTCTTTGTATTCAAGGTTTTGAATTAGGTTATAGACCTTCGTAGGGATAACATAACTGCCAACTTGATTGATCAACGCACAAATCCACCTGGATCACTTCTGTCGTGATTTTTGTAGTGGGATTAACGTAGCCATTTTATTATTATGGACGCAGGAAAAATATTGTATGCATCTTAATATCCTACGCAAATCACAATAAACTGGTGGCTTTGAAAGTTGACTAACAAATTTGGCAATTATATAATCCTTGCGAAAAGTAGAACATCTCGCAAAACCTTATGAAATGAACATTGAAAAAAAGGTTTCAAACTTTAAACGGAAATATTTTCGGAGCACAGTATGATCCTTATACATTTAATTACTTCGTTTTGTCCTCTTCACCCAAGTTTTTATTCTGACAACGAGTTTTCCACGAAAAAATGAAATAAAGCAGCTGGTCTGCAGCTTCTTGTTGTCGTCCTTCGAAACATTTCAAACTTTCATTTTAATGAAGTCGAGTTATTCATACAGTTTCCGAAAGTAGCTGCATGCTTTGTAGCAATAACGTTTGCTTCAACGGAAGCTCGCAGTCCCAGCAAAGAAAGGAATAATTAACTCTTCACGTCGCGAGGCCCAAGCGTTCATCCGATGGACTTGTACAGGTCTCTGAGGGATCTACTCCCAATTTTAGGAACGATTTTCTCTCTCCGTAATCAGCTTTGGACTTTGGGATATATCCGTTTTCGAAATCGAAATTTACTTTTCCAGCTTATATCTGGGAGCGGTTTATCACAGAACAAAACCGCGGGTTAATTCACGAAATTACGAAACTCAGAAAATTTAGAAATTTAATACTTTTTGTGATTATATTTGACATTTATTTTGCACAATTCAATATATTGCACACTATAATGAAATAACTCCGAATTAAAACGAGTTCCAGGAGTTTTCAAGGAAAATGTAGATTTTCTTTGTAGAATGATTAATTATTTCACTACAGCCGTAAATGAGGCATGTACGGTTCCATAACAGATTTTTAAGCTTTTTCCAGAAATTATATTTTTATTATATCTGTAGTACATTTATTTTTTAGACCGTCTTTATATTTATACACAATACGTGGGCCCATAAAGGCAATACAGCTTAGCACATAAAGCTAGCATACAGGCAATAACGCGTGTTTTTTTTTGGGACCATTTAAAAAAAAATACATCGCCCCTATGGGCTACTTGTCCTGTATACCGTCATCCATATACGGAAAGTATCGCGCCTACGTGATACTCCCCTTATATACATATATGTATACAGGGGAAGTATCTTGTTGGAACGATACTTCCCGTGCATTCATGACTGCTTGCAGGACAAGTAGCAAGTAAGGGCGACATTATTTTTTTTCCAGGGGAAAGTTGGATGATACCTCTAAAAAGCGAAACACAATAATGATGTCAAACTAGAAGCCAACACTAAGTTTAAAGCTTACTCATGGCAAAGTAAAGTAGGCATCACACCATGCACGATGTGCCTGGTAGAAAACGGCAAAAAAAAATAACACAATACATGGTGCGCCTGGTAGTGAATGGCAAAACACCACCACCACACCATACGTGGTGTGCCTGGGAGTGAAGGGTTAAGTGCAATATAGGCCTATACAATTTACTCACTTTCAGCCAACAAGTACTTTGCGGTCCCGGGACTTAACGATTAAAACAGGGCGGGATTTTTTAAACGGAATGTAGAAATTTTAAAAATATTCAGTGATTGAAGACGTCTTTCTAACCAAGCAAACATGATGAAATGAATTTTGCAGCTCTTGAAACTGAAGCATTTTTGAAAATCTTCATCCAGTTTCAGAATACGTGGCAATTCATAGTAAATATTTTTGAGAACACAGATTTCCCTGAAGACTATTCAATGTGCTAAGTATTTCATGAAGCAACTTTTTAATGAAGAGATAATATGCAGCGAAGCAAACAAGTATAAACTGCCTGTTGATCATTTTAACATATAGCTATCTTTGGGAATAATTGCGAATGTAAGTAAGTTCTTTCACACCAGGTTTTTTTATTTAGCTCATCGTATGAAAATTCGGGTGATAATAAAAGCCGTGTATTACATTTTAAGCAAATCCAATGCTAACTATTTTTGCATTCATGTTACATGCACATAAATTACATACAAGGACTAATTTCATAATTTAAAGGTTAGTGAACAACTACGTATAGGGAGCATTTTCGTTGGTCCCAATCGCTTCATTACATGTTCTCTACTCTAATTTGCTCTCTCACCCAAATGTTTCTTTTCCGATCCCTCCTAGTTATTCCAAGCATGCACCTATCCATGCTTCTTTGGGTTATCTGTAACTTCCGTATTTCTCCAAATGTTAGACTCCATGTCTCTGATCTATAAGAGAGAACGGGCAATACGCACTCGTTGAAGACTTTCTTTTCAGACATAAAGGCAATTCTCCCCTCAGAATAAAACTATTTCTTCCAAATGCACTCCAGCCAAATTTAATACATCTATTGGTATTTTTTCATAATGTTTCCTTCCATTGAAATTAGCTAGCCAAGGTAAATACATGGATCAGAAATTTCTAGCTCAATGTTGTCAAATTGTGTATTTCTATTTATATTATATTTTTATGTAACCGAAATTTTGCACTTGCATTTTTATACACACGTTTCACCATGTCAATGTACACATCCTCAATGTCTGTTGATCTTAAAGAGTTGATGACTGCTGATGTTTTAATAGAGTCAAAGGCCTTCTCATAGTCAATAAATGCAACACACAATGGAAGTTCATATTCATGTGTTCTTTCAATTAATTCTCTTAATACTTGAATATGGTCCACTGTACTGAATCCACTTCGAAATCCAGCTTGTTCTCTTGGTTGAGCTGCATCTAATTTTTTCTGCAGGCGATGTGTTAGCACTTTTGTGAAGATTTTATAAATAGCAGGTAACAAGCTAATTGGTCGGTAATTTTTTAAATCCTCTTTATCACCTTTTTTATGCAAAAGAATTACTGTTGCAGAATCCCATTGGTTTGGTATGTTACCGCTGTTAAGACATTTGGTAAAGAATTTTGCAAGTATGTCTTCTACATATTCTCCAGCTTCTTTTAGGATATCTAATGTAATACCATCATCACCAGGGGCTCTTCCTTTCTTCATACTTTTTATTGCAAACGCTAATATTCAATGCAAATGCAATAGTCAATAAATGCCACACAATAGAAGTTCATATTCATGTGTTCTTTCAATTAATTCTCTTAATACTTGAATATGGTCCACTGTACTGAATCCACTTCGAAATCCAGCTTGTTCTCTTGGTTGAGCTGCATCTAATTTTTTCTGCAGGCGATGTGTTAGCACTTTTGTGAAGATTTTATAAATAGCAGGTAACAAGCTAATTGGTCGGTAATTTTTCAAATCCTCTTTATCACCTTTTTTATGCAAAAGAATTACTGTTGCAGAACGCCATTGGTTTGGGATGTTAAGACATTTGGTAAAGAATTTTGCAAGTATGTCTTCTACATATTCTCCAGCTTCTTTTAGGATATCTAATGTAATACCATCATCACCAGGGGCTCTTCCTTTCTTCATGCTTTTTATTGCAAATGAAACTTCTTCTTTTAAGATTTTAGGAGCTGTTCCTTCGACTATTTCAATGTCTTCGTTTAATCCACTGTTACTTTCATATAGTTTTTTGTAGAATTCTTCAACTCTTCTAAGTATTTCTTCCCTATTTCTTGTTACGGTGCCATCCTCTCCTTTTAATGCAATGATGTGTTTCTTCCCAACAGATAAACTTCCTTTAACAACCCTAAGGCTCTTGTTATTTTCAATGGCTTTCCTTACTAGCTCACAGTTGAATTTTCTTATGTCTTCTTTCATGCTTTTGCGCAGAGTTTTACAAAGTTCTATGTACTCAATCCTGGAACTGGTATTTTGATTGTCCACCTTCATATCTCTTCGCCTTTTCATGAGCTGTTTCGTCTTCTCAGATAATTTGCTATTGTGCTTTTTACAGGTTACACCACCAATTTCCCCAGCAGTTTCAACTATTGTCTTAACAATGTTTTCATTTGCTTCTGAGATATCACTTTCATCAATAAGTCCTTCCAGTGCAGAAAAGCGATTTTTTAATTCCAACTTGAATGCCTCGGTATTTTCTTTTAATTTCTTTAAATCCACCCTCTTACTTACTTGTTTCCTAATGAGCTTCTGTCGTTCTAATTTAGTATTTAAGTGCACTTTACATCTCACCATTCGATGATCACTTCCAGTATTAAATCTGTTCAGTACACTGCAATCTTCAATAATTGATTTCTTGTTTGCCAGGATATAGTCAATTTCACTAGTTCCCCCATTTGGGTGTTTCCATGTCCATTTTCTTTGCGGTTTCTTCTTAAAAAATGAATTCATGATGCTAAGATTTTCAGCTTCTGCAAATTCGATGAGTTGATCGCCACGTTCATTCCTTTCCCCATATCCGTATTTACCAACCGATGTCTCTCCTTGTTCCTGTTGTCCAATTCTTGCATTGAAATCCCCCATGATGAGCTTGATATGTTGTTTCCCTTTGGTGTGTAACTCTTTGATTTCTTCATAAAATTCTTCAACCTCTTCGTCGGTATGGCTTGATGTTGGTGCATATACCTGTACTATTTGAAGTTGGTATCGCTGGGTTAGTTGAACAACGAGCCTCGCTGCTCGATCTGACGTGCTTTCGACTTCAAGAAGGTAGTCTTTAATTCTTTTGTTGATTAAGAAGCCAACACCACTTGTTCTTCCAGTTTCCGTTCCTCTATAATAAAACAAATGTCCACTTTTAAGTTCCACCAACTCTTCACCTTTTCTTCTAACTTCACTGAGTCCTACAATGTCCCATTTGATCTTGTCAAGTTCTTCTTCCAATTCCTGAAGTTTTGCTTCAGAAGCAAGGGATCGTCCATTAAACGTAGCCAAGGTCAATAACAAACGGCAGCCTGGGCCATTCCAGTGATTCTTAGCACCCCCTGCTTTCATGCCACACTGACCGCTGCCTTGATCAGGAGCACTCCAGCACCTGGAGACTAGGGGCCATGGTTTCTGGTGTGTCAACATAATGGAGGAATTAGCCATAATTTCACCACGCTGGCTAGACGGGTTGGTGAATTAGCCCTCCCCTTCCGCCTTTCTATCCGTGTAGCAAATATTAATTTGCCACATAAATAGAAAGCTCAGCCTGCACCACTTGAAGGCGGGGTAGGACACTAGGTTACTGGCCTGGCCGGTTCCACACATCGTCACATACGTTCAGCGTGTGGGTCTCCTTCCAGTTAGATACCAGCAACCCTTTTGCAGGCCATATATATATATATATATAAAAGTTTTCCTCGCCCATTCTTGGCGGAAACAGGCTTTGGGACGGGCAGAGCGCCATGTTCCCAAGCCTCTTTTTACATCACTTCTTAATGTGCCATGTCTAGAAACTTCCTGACAATGTGACACGTGTTTAGGATTGTGGCTTTTTGTATTTCAATGTAGGTGTTTGGGTCAATGTTGAGTATCTCCAAATTCGTCGCAAGCGTTTTTGGTACTATCCCTGTTGCTGAGATGACTAACGGGATGATGAGGATCTTTTCCATACCCCATATATCTCGTACTTCATGTCTGAGATCTTGGTACTTGGTGATTTTCGTTGTGTAGGTTGTCTGTATGTTATTGGTGTTGGGTACTGCTATGTCGATTAAGTACGTGGTCTTATTCGATTTATCGACGAGGGTTATGTCAGGACGGTTATGTGGGACTGTCTTGTCTGTTATGATTGCTCTATCCCAGTAAAGCTTGTGTGTTTCGTTCTCATGCACGGTCTCTGGCTCATATTTGTAGTACGGGCATTTTTCTGTCAGAAAGCCAGCATTCGCTGCCAATTTCTGGTGGACTATTTTCGCTACTTGATCGTGTCTATGTTTGTAGTCTGACTGCGCAAGGATCTTGCATCCTGCCATCACGTGTTGGATTGTCTCCGATGCCGCATGACAGTGTCTGCATTTGTCGCTTTCTATGTCTTTTCTCTGGATGAATTTCTGATTGTTCCTTGTTGCGATCACTTGGTCTTGGATGGCTAGCATGAATCCTTCTGTCTCTGGCTGGAGAGTGCCTTTGGCCAGCCAAGAATTTGATGCCTTTTTGTCAACGTGTGGTTGTTGCAGGTCATTGTAGTGCCTGCCATGTAATGGTTTTCCGGCCCAAGTTCTTAGTTTCTGTTCATTGGCTGTTTCCAGGACACGCTCTTCGGTACTACACAGGTTTAGTGGCGTGTAATTTGCATCTGCTTGTATTATGGCTTGGATGAGTGGCGATCGGGGACTCTTCAACTGGAAGTATTGCCTCATGCTCTGGATCTGCTTGTCATGTAAGTCTTTGAGGTCCGCTTGTCCGCGTCCTCCTTCTTCCCGGGGTAGTGTTTGCCGTTCAATTGCCGTTGCAGGGTGTAGTTGTCCGGCTCTTCTTTGGATGGTTCTCATTTTCCGCTGGAGTTGTTCTAGTTCAGTGTTGGTCCATTTGATGATCCCGAAGGAGTAGGTGAGCACTGGTACCGCATATGCGTTAATTGCTTGCGTGGTGTTCTTCCCGCTCAGTTTCGTCTTCACAATGCTTCTAAGTCTTTCTTGGAATGCTTGCGTGAGCTGGACCTTGACTTTCTTGTGCTCCTGCTGCCGTTTTTGCATTATCCCTAGGTATTTGTAGGTTTCGCCCTCGTCCAAGATCTTTAGTAGTCTCCTGTCTTTGACTTCGATGCCTGGTAAACTCGGTATTCTAGTATGTATGTCCTGGATGCCGGGTAAACCTGGTAAATCTTCTTTGCAACTCTTCTGTATTTTGCACTTATCGAGGCCGAATTCCATTCCTATGTCCTTGGAGAATGTCTCTGTTATACTGATGAGTTGTCGGAGTTGGGTGATTGTTGGCGCGTATAGCTTGATGTCATCTACGTACATGAGGTGGGAGACTTTATGTAGGTTTCTCTTGTCTTTCTTCAGCATGTATCCGTATTTACTTGTGTTCAGCATCCTTGACAAGGGGTTTAACGCCAAGCAGAACCACTGGGGGCTTAGTGCGTCTCCTTGAAAGATTCCGCGGCGGATGGGGATCTCGGCCGTTTCTATTTTACTGTCTGGCGTGTTTAGCTGTAACCGGGTTCTCCATTGTTTCATGCTGCTCTGTAGGAATCGGATGATTGAGGGATGCACTTTGTATATGCTGAGTATTTCAAGGAGCCACGAGTGCGGAACAGAGTCGAAAGCCTTCTTGTAGTCTATGTATGCGGTGTTGAGTTTTCGCTTTTGTTTTCTTGCTTGTTCCAGGATAACTGAGTCGATGGTAAGCTGCTCTTTACATCCCAGAGTCCCTTTCTGGCATCCCTTTTGTTCTTCCGTCATTAAGTTGTTGCTTTCGCTGTGCCGGCTTATTTTTTCAGAGATGCACCCCGTGAGTATCTTGTACAGGGTGTTAAGGCACGTAATGGGTCGGTATTTCGCTGGGTTACTGGTATCCTGGTCCTTCGGTAGGAGGTAAGTTATTCCCTTGCAGAGGAATTCAGGCATTTTGCTGGGGTCTTCAATTATCGCCGTAAGTTCCTTGGCTAATGGGCCATGGGCGCTGGTAAATTTCTTGTACCAGAAGTTGTGTATGCCGTCAATACCGGGTGCTTTCCAGTTGTGCGTACGTTGGATTACCTGCTGGAGTTCCTCTATCGTGATGCCCGTGTACTCCATCTCCTCTATTCCTCTCGTAGCCTCCATTTCTTGCTGAATCCAGGGGGCGCTTTTGTGCTGTACTTCATTGGACCATAGTGTCTTCCAGAAGGTCTCTATTTCTGCTGGCTTTGGGGCTTCGTACTTGTCTTTGTTCGCTGGGGTCTCTCGAAGCTTCCTGTAGAAGGCCTTCTGGTTTGCTTGGAATTGCATGTTCTGTTGTTTTTTGTTGGTATAGTCTTTGTATCTTCGGAGTCTTCTGGCGTATACACCCAGTTTTTGTTTGAGGGTATCCAGATATTCGCTGATGTGTTTATTGGGCTCTTCGTGTCTTGTATGAATCCTATTTCTCTTAAGGGCCATCTTCACTATATATGTATCTCACTCTATCACACACACACACACACACACATATATATATATATATATATCAAGTTAACATCCATTAATAGAATATTTTAATGTGTGTAGTCAAATTGAGATATAAACGAACAGTTATTTTGACACTGGCGTAAGGTTTAAAAACACGACGTTTCGGGAGCCAACTGCTCCCTTTGTCAAGTGAAGGCAGAAATTCTGCCGTCACTTGACAAACGTCGTGTTTTTAAACCTTACGCCAGTGTCGAAATAACTGTTTGTTATGGAATCTCCTGGTGAAACTCTGTATTGTTTCGTTTGAAATATAAAAGCGTTGGAAACATTTGGTATGAAATTCTTTATAAAAATAATTGTAACTAAAAAGAGCTCTGACGACACCGCAGAAACCTGTTTGCGACCCCTAGGTTGGTAACCAATATACAAGATATTTCTTTTACACATGTTATATAAATTTGGCCAGAAAAATTGTTATTGTATAGGATTACAACAATTGATTTATCGGGTTCCAAAATACTTTTTATTTAGAAGTATTATGACTTACGATAGTGGGTGATACATGAAAAGATACATACGCCAACCAAATTTCAAGTACGTACTAGAGATATCCAATGTGAGCCGTTGCTCCCACAGCACACGTCCAAACGGTAATTCAGTTCGTTCCATTCATTCAACAGAATGTTTCCTTCAATATTCGTCACAGCAGCAGTGATGCGTTCCTTCAATCCTTACAATGTTGTTGCCATTGGGCCTAGATATAAACTTTATCCTGCACATACCAGCCTCCCCATCACAGGAAGAAACCTGTCTCTTAGTTCTAAATAAAAGTTTGTTGAAACCGGAAAAATCATTTGTGCCAACTTTGTATTGTAGCTGACTTTTCGTCCGCAGATATTTAAATTTCATAGAATTTAAGACGCTTCTAAGTCGGTTAGCAATTGTTTGAAAAATTTGAAACCGTTTTATGACTATTTCTTTGATATCTTAATGAAATATTTGAAACAAATTAAATTTAAGACGTGGGAGTAACAATGTATATATACAATAAAATATTTAAGAACCAATGATACAAGACCAATGAATCGCCGCCCCACTGGCCCGGTGCACCCTCGTGGAAGATAGGACTAGCGCCCTCGAAAGGACAAAGACTCGCTCCCTCCGAAAATCAAAATTATGTGCCCTTTGAGAGAACCCACCCCGCCCGTTACTGAACTAATATACGTAATATGTATAAAATATGTACAATTATTTAGCATAACTTTTCACCACCTCCTATTTTCTAATTCATTAAATTTTAGTGAGCTGCACTTGGCCTATTGCTGCTGCCTACTACTAAGGTGTTAAGCTAGTTTTCTACTCTGCAGGTTAGAAAATAATTCGGCAATGTTATACATAGTTAATTTTGTCACTGAACTGATTTGTGAAGTGCTATTTACGAGCTCCACTTGAATGCTGTTTTGAATTTGATATGCATCTGAAGGGAGCGACTGTAAATGCCTTGAATTTCAACTGTTGCCAAATAGAACCACAGACGAAAAGTTTAAAGCATTAAGGAACATGTTTACATTTCTTACGCGTTCTGATACCTAAATTGACTAAAACAAACACTATATTTTAATAAAATTTCTAATGACGGCTGAAATTATGTTCACGTTTATGTCTAAGGGGCAGGAAGGCTTTTCACCATGTCAGCAAAACTTTTTTTTTTGTTAACTTTTATGAATATTTTTTAATTTGCGTAAGCTAAGCTGCTGTTCAGTATTGACTTTTTCATTTTATGCTATTAGATATAAAACTATTAGAATATAAGTGGGGAAAATAAAAATTGAGAATATTTGGATGGAAGTTACCTTGAATGACAATACTTGTCAGTAACTTGGATTTTAGTAAGTGATATTTTAGTGCAAAAGTTAACGTATATTAATCTAATAGATAAAAGGGAAGCATATATCAAAACCACTCGTTATATACAGATTATCTTTGAACAGAGTGGTCAAATTAACAAGGTAGAAATGATGACTCATTTTATCGAAGGAGCCCTCCACATTTAGGGGCAGAAACATTTAATTCCAAAATGGAGGTACTTTTACTGTGTCACTTTTTTGATGTTATACTGTGATAATTGTTTAAAATTATCTCTGGAACAACTGCGAATGCGACAGTAATTGTTCTTGAGGTATCATTAATGGCTTCATGGTCCTTCATAAAAAATTAACCAATTTGAAAATGGAAGCGTAATAAAAAATACGGTCTGAAAAATTGGATGGTATTTCTTCAGCTTCGATTAAACTGTTTCCGAATTAAAAATATAATATATCTTTATATTTCAAAACTACGTAATTTATTTTACAAGCTGGTGAAAATTTTATCCTTCTCTTTTAATTTTGGTTTTATTAGCATTCAAACGTAAAACATTTGTGAAACTTCTTATGTTTCCAAGCATGAAAAATACTTTTTTAATCTTTAAGCTTTCATCTTTTGGTTAAAAGTATGCGAGCTGGGCCCTTTCTGTTGCAACGCAAGTAAGAAGTACCCAGACTTCGGCAGAATGCGATATGAGAAAAAATGGAAGGAAGGTGGTGATTGTGGAGCAATCGTCACATATCGGAGGATTATTTGCAGTAACTCACTCAGAAAACATGTTATTTTGTAATTATAGTGTGTGTGTGTGAGAGAGGGACAGAGAGTGAGAGAGAGAAGCTTTTTCAATCAAAACTATACCCGCGAGAAATAGGAAATATCATGGTGGAGTGTGGGAGGGCTTTTGCTTGGGAACCCTCTTCCCATGACTTCATGTCGTTAGAATTGGTTTTGGGGAAATTATGGAGAACATGGTCTGCGTAATGTAAGAACCACTCTTGTTGAGGATACCTGAATGCCGGAGATAAACTTCGCCGCGACCTTGGTGTTTTCAAAAGAGAGACAACATGCAAAGCCAGTGAAGCTGCTTTTGTATGAAATATAATTGTCACAAATCATGTAATGATTTCAAATATTTGGTACAATAATTCATATAATCATGAAAAATAATGTAAATTAAATTAAAAGAAAAAAAATCGCCCTGCAAAGCATAACGAGTCCTGCAAAGTACCCTATGTTTGATTGTTAATAACATCAAAACGAAAAGGGAAGTATGAACTTTCACCAGAAAAAATTTAAAACGATATAATTAATTTTCAAATATAGCAAAACAATGCATTCTGAATAGGGGATATTTTGGTTAAACCTAAACAATAAATATAACAACCAATATTAGAATCGATTATTTTTGAATTATTTTACTACATTTCTACTCTTAAATTAGTCTTCCTTTGGCTAGGGAGCATTGAGTCTTTACCACTTCTTTAAGAAAAAAAGCGAATTACCGTAATATCCGCAATAGTTTCGGAGATAAACGGAATTAACGATCACACGGTAATGAATAGGTGACAAATGTAAAGTGTGATCATTTGGAAACTAAATATTTTCGACCTTATGTCTGGGATTTAATCCGTGATAAAATGAAGCATATTATATTGGTTTGAACAATTTGTATAAAGCACCCTGTATGTAAAAAATTAAGTTTGATAAATACCGTATCGTGCGTAAGGTGCTTATTCAATGGCGTATCCTTTATATAGTAAATAATACTATATAAAAGGTATGCAACAATTCACCGTTATTATGTAACATTATCCCGTTGCCGGTGAATTTTATCCCCTTTATCTAGGAAGTTACTTTGGACCATACCTTCAATATTCGAGTCCGTCTACCTTAGACATAAATAAATCAATGACAAGCTGCAATATGTGACGTGTTACAGTCAACTCACGACCTCAGTTAATCTTAACCTGGCACCCAAAGGCTCAGGTCGCAATCCACTTACGCGCATCAACGCATGGCCGTAACAAGTTTTTATGTCCTTTGGCTTGCATTAGTGGCTGCGGTAAATTGAAATTTTGTCCATTTAGCAATATGGATTTAATGCAACGGAAATTAACCATTATTTGGAGCTGTATTAGTTGACAATTTCTAAAAACTGAGACAAGGAAATTAAAGAAAAACTGTGGGGAAATTGTCAGCTTTTGAGCTAATCACTGACTGTAAAAAATGCGGAATACCCTATACAATTTTGTCAGGTAATATTAAAAATAAGATTGAAGAACTTGACGTTTCGATCTGAACTGTGTGGGTCATCATCAAAAGAACAAAATTATATGTAGAGACGGAATCTCGCCAACTGTATTTAATTTGCGGATAGAATATGTGTACTTATATTGAAAGATATTATAGAAACGCACACTATGTTAAAGGAATTAAAAGCCAAAGCATAGGAAAATGAAATTAGAAAGACAAAAACAATCACGCGTTACAATTTTGTTATAATAGGTGGCCAAGTGACAAGAATGGTTTTCGCATCATCTCCCTATTAAAGTTATTACAATGTTTGAAATTTTCTGCTACTACTTTTGTCTGAAGTTTATCACCAAGATGAATTTCTACTGACTTCGTGTGAACCTAAAGATGGCTGATTAAGCCAAAACTTTTTTGCTGCTCCTTTTTTATCAGTTATAACCACATGTTCGGTCAGGAAACGAAAATATTGCCAAAAAAAAATAGATTGCTATTTTCACTGTTTTACATTAAGAACAATTTTTCTTTACCCAATGAAGAAAAAGAAGACGTCTAACGATTGAGTGAAATTATCTTACTGTCCTTTTTTCACCAAACGGGGACATCTGTTTGGTCAGGAAGCAATAAAATTGAAAAAAACCACCATTTTCACTCCACCTAAATCTACATAGAATAACTTTTCTGCTAATACATGGAATTGGACTGATATCTCACATATATTTGGATTGATATCTCATATATATTTGAACTGGTATCTCATAAATTTATTCGGAAATAATACAAGTTAAACTAAATAAAATAATCGTGCAAGAGTGGATTCAAATAAAGTTTTTATTCAACGGAATAGGGGTAATTTCTTACTACAAATTATTTCAATAAAAATATTAAAAATAATTCAGAGTTAAGTTAGCAATTAATTTGAGATTGAAGTAAAACAGACTACGGGTATTTACTAAAAATAAGGAGTTTTAAAATTAAACATCAAACTATCTATTAGGCTTTAATTGGACTATGTTTCTACGTTTTAATTTCGATTTAAAAACCCTGAGGTAATTGAAGAGATCATAAAAATAATGGCCATTTGAGAAATTAATAAAAAGAACTTTTAGAATAACTTTTATTAAAAGGCACTTGAAATCTCTCATCGCCGTAAATATAACTCCTAAACGAAAGCTTTTATATAAGAAGTGGTACAATATTTATTAACTGCTCTAAAAAAGGAAAAAAAAAGAAAGTAATACAGATAAACGAGGAAAAGAGATTTCAATGAGCAGCTTTTAAAGATAGAGTTTTAGAGATTTAATGAGTCATTTCGGAAAAAAAGTAACTACTTTTCAGATTCAAATAAAAAAAGAATTTATTTTACATATCAACAATCGAGTATACACAAGTTTTGAACATAATTGATCTTGAGTGACTATTTACTCAGTCTTTTGGTTCTTCAGATTTTTAGAGTTAGGTAACTGTTTTGTTTTTGAGCGCAATAGAAGTTTGAAGAGAGAAAGAAACCTAATATTTTTAGGATTGTTATTTTACTTTCACAAATATATCAGTGTCAGGGTAACACAAGCTGCTTAAGCCTCACCAATATTATTATATGAGTTACAATTATTAAATCAAGAATCAAATCAAAAATTAAAGACACGTAATTATTTCTTCAGCTTTAGTTCCGCTAGTTCCCATAAGAAATTGAAAGGTAAAGGAAGTTTTTTTATTGCAGTGAACTTCCATTTCTTGCTTTATATCCATTTTCACTTTGCTAGTTTTTCTCTTTTTCCCTTTTGTGTGCTTATAGAGATCGAAAACTAGTATAGACATACAACGCAAAACGATGTAATTTACTTTATTATGGGTAGAATATTATCGAATTTATCTTCAGCCAATTCAACGTTGCTGCAGCTATGAAATATTGGAGAGAGTAGTGAATATAGAAGTTCGTGAACGTCCTTCTCTCTTTCCAAAGTATTTGCAAGGAAATACGACGTTCTTGCAGCCGAACAACCAGTAAGTTCTAGGTATTATAGAGTTTAAATTCATCATTTATACAGATGTCACCGCAATTACCTTTTTAACCATTAGCCATAGAAAAAATTATCGGCGAAAAGGGGGGGGGGGCTCAAATTTTGCAAGGGTGTTGAATATGTCGTTTATTTTTTGGGGGTGTGATATATGTACAACAATAAGGAATTTAACTTCTCAGACGGGTACTTTTCCGAAAATTTTCGAATTAGAAATATATTGCTCTGTATCTAGTAAAATAAAAGAAATTTACATTTCTAAGTGGAATATTTGAGGAGTTATTAAATGTTACATTTCATCACTTATAAATTTTTCACTATTTTGGTAGCTAAACTTTTGCAACAATTTTGGCAAATTAATGGTAAATTCATGGTAGTGGAATGGGAAAGGGATGGCTTAGTGGAATAGGAAGTGGGGAGATTAGTGGACTTAGGCCTCCATTGGATATAAACATATATTTTTCCATAAGCCATATTACAATATATATTCCTTAAAGACCCTTGAACCCCCCACCCCGTAGCCACTTGAGTCCCCTATGGGTTTTAAAATTGCTAAGCTACTGCTTTTGGGGGAACAAATTTTGTGGGCAATTATTTTGAACAGAACACAAACTTATAATTTAATCGAAGTGTTCTTTCATTTTTTCATTTGCGAAAGATCATTATTTATTTGGAGATCCAATCCAGAATTTTTAGTACTGTATACAATATCTCTACAAATATCCCACGTAGAAAAAATAAAATACTTTTATTTTAATTAGGCACAGGACTCTTTTCTAGTTGTATTTTTTTGATAGATGGAACACCTTTTAAAAAATTGTTCTCCGTGCCTTTATACATCAGCCGTCCCTTATAAAATAACGCATTTAATACCCTCACATAGTTTGAGCAATCTTTTATAGTAAGTTTCCACGACTAACTTGTTAAAACTAAGTTTTTTAAAATACTATTACGATAACATCTATTCGATATCACTGTTTGTGTGTGTGTACACTTAGTGGCTGAAGTATTATTAACACCATATGAATAGTCAGCCTGTTCTAGCTTTGATCCCATCCGGTATTTTTCTGACCATGGACTCATCAAATTGTTACTGTGGAGGAGAAATATTAGCCTATGATGACATGATGATAGCTCGCATTTCGCGTACTTTGGGTGGTGACGTTACTAAGCTTGGAATGGGTTTTCCACTTTTTCTCACTTTTTCTCAATTCTGAATAACGATGATCTCGGGTGATTGTACTGACCTTTGAAGCCATTGGAACTCAGAATCATGTTTCACAAACCAATCAGAGTAGCCCAGTTGAACATGACCCTCTGAATCTGGGAATATATCAGGACATCCTGCAGGCCACAATGTTCATGGGATTGCACCAAAATTAGCATATACACTATCCAAGGGATGCAGAAAAAGAATAGAGCGATAAAAATAGTTCGAAAATGTCTGCAAAGGAGCGATTTTCAACAAAACGAACAGACGAAATGACCTTTAACAAGAATAATGGCAGTATTTAGTGGCAACGATTACTAAGTACGTAAAGCATTGCTAATGAAAGCATAGAAAAGAGTACGTATTGCGTCTACCGTATAAGCAATGGAAAAAAACCTTGGAATGCGCGCAGTCGTTTTTTTTTTTATCGCAACTACAACAACGAGTCTCTCACATCTACCATTTTAATGAAAGATAGTGCATCCCCGCATGAAGGGCGATGCGTAAAATTAGTTTTTTACTCAAACATTTCACAAATGAGCGTATTATTAATTGAAAGTTTCCTAACTTGTGTCCTTCACTTTTGCCGGATCCCAATCAATGCGATTTCTAGCTGTGGAGATATTTAAAGAATTTCGTGTATCGTGCAAGTGTTGCCACTTTGACCGATTTGAAGGACCACATCACTTTTCATGTGTTAGACATCACACAGGATCAGTTTCAATTCACTATAGAACACACTGTCCATCGGTTTCAAATTTTACAAATACACGATTGCGGACACAGGTAGGAACATTCATCACATCGTTCTGTATATGATTAACAGCAAGTTTGCAAATTATTTTTTTTTTCTGTTTACAGTACCTACATTTGAAAAGTTTCGATGAAATATCCATCTATAACCGGACAATAAATGCTAACTTCGTCATTTTTGTTTAGCGTTGATCATTTCACCAGGTCTTTTCTCTGAAAAGAGCCCCCTAGTGGAGGTTTTCGAATTTATTTTTGTTTTTGGTAAAATTTCTTTCATGCATCCATTGGGTGCTCTACATGATAATTTTGGTGTCAATTATCTGAACTGTATAAGCTGCAAGATGATCTAAATAGGACATCTATAATAATCATGGACACCCTGTATATACACACTGTATATGCAAATTATTAGAAACACGGAATGGCGATCTAGCACATATTGTTCTTATCACTTCTATTGTACCTGGGTCCGGTTCCTTGACACAAAAAGCTTGACATTTCTTTGCATACAGTAGTTCGGGATTTGGTTATTTTGGCCCCTATTCGGATTCCGCGTAAAACTGTCGTTTAGCGGGAGAGTGAACTTTGTTGTAAGTGCGCTGTAAAAAGATTGGTTAGTGGGTTGTATTTTTATGGCGCAAGGACAAAGGTCATTCTGCGCCAGACAAGGTGAGACCACACATACGAATTTAAGAACAAAAATTAAAATAAGGGTAAAATTGTATTAAAAGTACAATGACATAAAACGATGTAATAATGTCAGTTGCGGCTGTAAAAACACGAATGAAGAGCACATAGATCGGTATATGTATGAAATAATTGGGGTGTGTTGCAAAATGTACACTTCATTAGTATTTTCTTTAGTATCCGACCATTGTATAAGAAAGAATTCTCGTCTATTAAAACCTTAAGTGCCATAGAGCGATAAATATATTCCTTTCACTATTTAGTACGTCCTTGATTGTGTTGGCTGGGTTCTGTTCCCCTGAGTTTTGGATGACATGTCTTGCTTTCCCTGGTGGCTAAGTAATTAAGATCTTCGTTTTATGTCCTCAATGCCTGGTTGCATTTCGCATAATGAGACTGGATGTTTCTGAATGTCTCATGGTTTAAATATCAATTTAAACATTTAACTCCCTTCCCTATTAAACCAACGAGCAAAGGAAAAGTGAAAAATTCTTCAACAACCATAAACCGTGAATTTAATACTGCAGTTTAATTTCTTTTAAGGGGATATAGGACTTTTAAAATCTAAAAAAAACTTTTTTTTTTCATTATTACAAAAAAAAAGTATGCACTTTTCTGAACATTTTAAAACAAACCCTGTGAAAATTGATTGAGTATTAAGCTCAAAAACAGCAAAAATATAAAGACCAGTAATATATCATTTAAACGCAAATAAAACGTAAAAGCTTGTTTTCACGAAGCGTACTTTTTGAAGTTTGAGCGCATGTTTTCTGAAAAATCGTTTAATTTAACGAAACTTTCAGAATAGCTTTAGCTTATGAAACTTTAGCCTTCCGAACTAAAACTTGCCATATCTAAGGGAGACCGGGTCTAGGTCATACAATTTGATTTTTCAATTTTTTGTTTTTAAAATCATGGGCTCAAGTAAAATTTCTTACTGTACTATGACTATTCCTTTATAAATTAATGGCTTTATTTTAACTATTGAAGTAACACTGTAAGACCAAAAAAAGTCTTAGAAAAAAATTCAAAGTGTATCAACATTAACTCTACTTGAGTCAAGTTGGTACTGAAAATTTATGATAATATTCATTTCTGTACAGCATAAACCAAACATGTTTTATGTCTGAATAATTAGTCGGACTGTGAAGACAAACATAAATGTGATTGGCAATTTATACACGTGTAAGGAGGGCTGTCTTCTCCGCAATCTATGTATGCCCACATTTTACAGAAAATGCATTGAATCCAGTCTTGTCCCGGTTTGGATGTAGAATAAGTTTTTAAACACACCAAACAAAATGAATCTCCATTTTCATCAGAATCCGATCCAGAGTCTTTGTTTTTTGTTTTTCAGATTTCAACCTTTTCGTTTTTTCTTCTTTTCCTTGGTAACTGGGTTTATTACTGTCATTTTCCTTTTTACAGCCGAGTAATTTAAATAATTTCATTTCTTCTTTTTATTTTTTAATAAATTTCTTCATCCCTTTTTTCTCTTGTTTAGACTTCAATTCTTTTCTTTACTGGAATTAACCTAAATGTTGATTCTTTTCATATTTATTTTTATACCTTAGAAGAGTCATTTTATCTATAGTGAACGTGTTGCAGCTTCCCTAAGAAACATTCTGCCATTTTAAATTTTGGCATAAGCTCTTTCGAACATTTCAATAGCTTTTCTTTCCTTTTAGTTTTTTTTTCTCGTAGTTCCCCGGCATTTCTGTGGAAAAAAAAAAACGACGCACGTATCACAACTCTTGTGGTTTAAGTTGATACACCGTATCAACCTAACACAAGTGAACTATATCAACTTGACCCAAACGACACTATTACACTAACCTCACAACTATAACCAACTGGTAACAGTTATAATTATTTCTTTCAACAGAAATTCTTACCTGTTAACCAAGTACGCAATGATAACTTTATTTCAAAAACAGTGCAGCAGCGAGTTGCTCTGTAACACTTCAAACAAGAACGTAAAATTTTAATTTTGATGGTTTAAAACTAGTTTTTACTCACTAAACTAAAAC
This sequence comes from Dysdera silvatica, assembly GCA_006491805.2. Classification (NCBI taxonomy): domain Eukaryota; kingdom Metazoa; phylum Arthropoda; class Arachnida; order Araneae; family Dysderidae; genus Dysdera; species Dysdera silvatica. The sequence continues at coordinate 155,857,666 of QLNU02014802.1, read as the reverse complement.
AATCACGGCCACTTCCTCCCGCACATCTGTGCTAACTGAGTGTTGAGCCCTCGCTTCTTCCCCCTTTACCCCGCCCTTTTGCGCCTGCGCGTTAAGACAATATTACTGCTGTATCAACTTGACCCTATATCAACTTGACCCGGTCTTCCCTACTGTAAACATGAGTCAGATTCATAAGGGCAAAAATTACGTAAGTATATTTAAAAGTTAAAAAATTTAAATATGTATAATATTTTTCTTAACTTTTGTTTTTTGGTAGGGTGCAAAGAGGAGACAACATTTTTATACAATTATTATTAATAAAAATTCATATTGAACCAAAATGCAATTTGTAATCATGCGGGGGGGGATTTCGGTGATTTGTTAAGTAGAAAATAAGCATTTCACATTTTGTAAATTAAAAAAAAATTGTAATATTTTCAAAAGTATTTTTATGATAAGAATGCAGAATGTATGACTATTTGAACGGTTTATATTTCATCTAAATTCATGTAATACTTCCTGAGGTAACAGGTTTTTAATTTGGTGCAAAATTTGGTCATTTTTGGACTTTAAGTGTCCAATGCCACCTTAATCACAATCATATTCGGTTCATTCTTCCTGGCGACACATTTGAAGTAGGGAGAATCTCCGTGTGTTTCTTCGAAACTGATTAATTCAAGATTTCTGGAAGTAGGAACGATTTCACGGCAACCGGTCTGTTTTAATGGAAACAAGAATGATTATTCAGGAAAACGCACAAAATTGAAGCATTCTATACTCATAAATTATGTTCTTATATATACCATACCAATTATTATACATAATGTAAAATATCAATTGTATATATACAATGCTCATGAACAGTTATTAAGCACACCCAATAGCGACCAAAAACGCTAATCTTACTGATGTAAATAATTGATACAGGAGCCGTGCTTAGAATGAACTCAAAAATGTGTTAAAATAAGACAATGATAAAAAAACTGACCGGGCTTTAGCATGACAAAATAAAGTTCTTTATTGGTTCAAACGCCGAAGTTAAAGAAAAGGTGATGAAGTTAAATAAGTAATAGACATTTCTATGAAAATTTCTTAGCCAGGGATATATCAATCACTTGGCGTTTCTTGGTTAACTTCGATGTTATGGATAAGTGGAAGGATTTTATTTAGACCTACTGCCGCATTATGAACACACGGAAAAAAACCAACAACAGTACAATGTAATTACGAATTTCTGCTTCTCAAAACTTAACAGTAAGTTCTTTTTGGTCGAAAACCGGCGATCTTTCAAGTGGCTAGAGGACTACCACAATAAACATAAAGTGTATAGTCTATTGATACTGACGCATTTCACTAATAACATGTATATTTCTTGACCACCATTTAAAAGCTTCATGGGAAATAAAATGTCACACACAAAATGTTAATTGACCAAATACTCTATAAAAATATACTATAAGGGATGCTAAAAACATATTTCTTGACGTTTGAAGTGCAGCCTTTTTAATGACTCTAAGTTGTAACGGCCCTGGGAGGCCGCTCAGATTGCCCCCACGTTATGAATAGCTCTGAACTGACATAATGTAGCTGTATGATAAAGAACTTTCCAGTATATGGCGTGACTCTAATGTCAATCGGGTTACTTTATTGTGCTCATTTTGGGTCCAGCTTTGGTGATCTCTTACCTGCTTTACATAAATTTTGTCGTTTACTGCAGAGAGGAGTGGAACTCGAATTCGTCGTTTGATGTGAAATTCCATTCGTGACAACGCGTGGAGGGTTGCATCATCAGAAATTTGTACGTATCTATTTTGCCACTCACGCTCAACCTCAAACCAGAGCTTTATGCATGGGGAAAAATGCCCTGACATGGAGTTGATCCGGGATCCAAAGTATGACTCGTTGTGCCTTTATCTACTCGCTAATTGTGTTAACGCTGTGGAGAGTAACAATACCTCACACAGAAATTTAGTTCTGACTTCCGCTGCTATTTGTGCAATCATTTACCGAATTGGTAGACGCCTGTTTCATTTTAGAATTTTCTGTAATTAACATAGCTCTCAGTCATCTACTACTCATTTGCGCCGGTAGAGCGGAGCAGCTTCGATGCAGCTTCTTTGCTTTTCGCACCCCATACATCCCCGATGTAGCCAGCGATTTTGGAAACGCCAGCCGGGTTTGCAGTTTGTACGATACTCACCACAGCCATTCCGAGTACCTGTTATGCCTCCCCTCCCCCTTTTCAAAGTCACCTAAACCGCGCACCTCCCTCTGGGTATAGCGTTATATCCCAGTTGTGGCTACCTATTCTAACACATGTAATTCTCTAGTGGCACTTATTTTATCAACAAATTTAAATTTTATTTACTCTTTTGTTCAATGATTAGGCATTGCTTCTCATTAGAGACTCCGCGGACGCCTGTATTTGCGTTCGATGCAAGAAAAATAGAATCCTTAATAACAAGGTTCTTTGTGTTTCAGTTCTAGGGCGCAAGGGCAGAAAAGGTTGAGCTGCGCTAGGACCCAGTTTTTCTAGGAATCCGAACCTCTTAAAACCAACCTCCAGACTACGATGAATAGTTAGGCGGTAAGCTTTCTAGTTTTTTAACACATTTAAAAATTAAACCAGGAAAAGCCGCGGACAAGGCAAACGTTACCACTGCATGACCAATAATCATTTCTATGCGATATTTAACACTTTACCTAGCGGAAGCCTGTTAATAGGCTATTTTTCACCAAATCTTAAAGACCAATAGCCTAATAATCGGTCTTTCGATTATCATCGTTTGCTGCCCGGAAGCCTATTAATAGGCTTCCAGTCGTTAAGCGTTGGTGAAAAATAGCCTATTAATAGGCTTCCGGTACGTAAAGTGTGAACACATAACAAAATTCTTCGGGTTGAAAAAGCGAAAATTTAAATCTGTGCAGGAAACAAATTTTATTAAAAATAGATTGCAATTATTTTCTCTTAATCCAGGCTATTATAGAGAGTATAAGCTCAATGTAATGTTTTTATTATTATAATATTGCTACTGAAGGTAGTTATTTCTTAAATTAATAATAAAAAATTGTTTATTCCATAAAATTCTGCTTTATTTGATTGTTCAATTACTCGTACAATTTACGAAAAGTGCTGAGCAATAAAGTTGAAATGAGAGGTGCTGAAGCTTCATTATAAATATTATAAATGTAACAGTTTTTTCATATTAGCTGATGATGTGGCAACAAAAGATGTTAAATTACTCGTAAAGAAAAGAATGATTTTCCGGCGCCTGGTCGGACCCGAACTCACGACCTCCTGATTGCCGGTCAGGTGCTCTACCTACTAAGCTACAGGCGCAACCACTCTCTCCCTTACGAGTATATATATATAACTTTGCATGGACAAGTTCGCTATTGGTGTGGCAGTACTGTGACTACCGTTGCCAAAGCGACAAGTTAAAGAAGCAAGAATGTCCGATATGACAAACTAGATTTTAATATTATTAAGGTAACAGTTTTTCATATTAGCCGATGATGTGTATAGATGTAAGTACAAAGGATTCAAAACAAACAGTAGATGTTAAATTACTTACAAAGAAACGAATGATTTTTCGGCGCCTGGTGAGACCCGAACCCACGACTTTCAATGACGAAAGTCATTCTTTTCTTTACGAGTAATTTAACATCTACTGTTGCCACATCATCGGCTAATATGAAAAAACTGTTACCTTAATAATATTAAAATCTAGTTCGTTATATCGGACATTCCTGCTTCTTTGACTTGTCGCTTTGGCAACGGTAGTCCCAGTACTGCCACACCAATACGAACTTGTCCATGGAAAGCTATTTATATACTCGTCAGGAAGAGAGTGGTTGCGCCTGTAGGTAGAGCACCTGACCGGCAATCAGGAGGTCGTGGGTTCGGGTCCCACCAGGCGCCGAAAAAACATTCTTTTCTTTACGAGTAATTCACTATAAATGTTAATAAAAATTTAATGAATAACTGCTTCATCTAACATGCCAATCTTGAAGCACGAGATGCCAATTCTTTTAATTATAGATAAATATATTCTTAAAAAATTTGAATTATGTTTTTGAGTGTTAAGTACTTCCCTCATAGTTGCATGTTTTGGAGTTTTACGACGCAAGGACCTCAAGGGCGATTCTGCTTCCGTGACCTCCAGTTTATCGTAAAATCCGATTTTCTTATCATTTAGGGAAGGCCCCGGACCATAGTGAGTAGTTGGTTAGCAAGCTTTCTCTTTTTTTGGCACGGTTGGTAGACGAACCTGAGATAATGGCGTACTTGGCGAACGCGTTATTTTTGCACTACTGCAGCCACCTTCAAGGATTTATGTCATATTATATAAAAAATGTAATTTCCAGCATCAACAGAAGACAATTTTTTTCTTTTGACACCGTTGAGATTTGTACCTGGTTAAACGACATTCTACATAAACCTCTTACTATTCAGCCACCACAGGTTAAATGCCCCATTTGCTAGTTAACGGTGGAACTTTGTTTTTTGACTGAACCTCGCGACACTACAGCCATCCAGCTAGCACAGATATCATCTGAGAATACAGTCCGTGACCTGTTAGACAGAGGTGGGCTAAGCAGGGGACGCAAGTGATGCAATGATTGGTTGTATTTTATGGATCAAGGGCAGCAAGGACCATTCTGCGCCAATCAAGCTGAGATCGTACATAAGGTATGAAATGATAATTAAAACTAAAATGTTAAAATATAGTGGATGTAATTTATTAAATATAACTAACGAAATTACATAAAAAATCATATGAGATGGGAATAGTGAATATTAGATAAAAAGTTAAAAATGAGTTCACGGTTAAAAGAATCGCCTAAAATGTCACAAGGGTTAAAATTTTGATTAAAAGTTAATGAATTTTATTGGTTAAAATTATGACAAATACATAAAACATATAAAATTGATGCAACGAACACTAGCGCCAAGACCAAGAGGCTGCAAATAACCCAACAGAAACTTGACGTTGGTTAATTAAGTTAAAGTACATTATCGTCAAATTCATGGCGCTCTTCTCAAATACTGTTAGCTTGATCGTCAAATAATTGGTACTACACATTATTCTGATACACAGTTCATTAAAATTTTGCTAATCATACACTCTTAAAAATAAATAATGTCTTACAGGTCCATATACGGCAGAATAATTTGGTATAGCATATTTACCAATATAAATGTTACAACTACTTCTGTGCAAAAATAAGTTGCTATTGAACTGAAAATTAGAAATATAAAAGAAATGAATTTTCTTGAAGGTTTTAGGACGCGATATTTTTAAAAGGACGCTGCAGAAGACGATGTCAAATGCTTTGAAAGTCGTTTGCGAAAATACATTTTAAGCTAAGTATGTAATGAGAACTTGTATGGAAAAAAAGGTAAAATATATATATATAAAGTCATTGTTTTGCCAGAAAAGAAATTGCTTTTGTTTGTTTGGCCAGAAAAGAAATTGCTTTTGCTTTGCTATTTTGGATATAATAATAATCAAAATTGATAGAAATTCAAATAACAGTAAGAATAAAATTTTCAACCTTCTACGGTTTTTGGGATACTCTGAGCATGCATTTTAAATCTTTTGAACATTAAAATAAAAGTAATTTATGCTCAGCACGTAGACATACAAAAATGAAATATTGTAGGAATTTACAAAATAAGTCGGGCAGTCCACAAAAGGAAATATATATATAAATTCCTTAGATTTATGTAATGAGCACAACTAAAGTTAATTTATTTATAGCAAGACTAGTATAAAGGGGCTGACCTTTTTATATTTGTTTCCAAATAACCTTATTGAAATATATTCAAATGTTACAATTGCTTTGGAAATATTTTTGTCTATACCCATAACGAACGCAAGTAAAGTTCAGAAGTTTATTTACACATAAGTTACATCATATGTGTAGTAGATATAAAACATAAGTAGAAATTATGTGATTTTCAGCCCATCTCAACATCAATTTCTCATCTATGCGTTGTCTTTAAATTATATGTATTATTTTGGGAATTTCTTTCATATATTTTATTCCAAAATATTTATTCAATTTATGCACTGGAATGACACCAACTTCCTCTAATATAACTCTCCAATACCAATTCTAGTTCCCACATAGAAATTGTCAGAAATTTCTACCAAAATTTTTCTATTGATTTCAGATTAATTTCTCCCGTTTTTACCCATACACAATTACAGTAAATAACAATGAAAAAATGCATAATGTAAGATTTTTATGGATTCTGAAACACTATTGCTATTTTTTTTATAAACCCCATACCTCTGCCCATTTTCTTTGATATTTTAATTAGGTGAGCTTTAAATATTAAATTTTTAGTTAGCAAAATTGGTTTAAATTGGAGAAAAGTTATTCAAAATTAAGAAAACAAAAATATTTACAATCAACTATGGCCCAAGACTCAGATTCGAGTGATCAAATTCTCGTAACGAAATTAATGGTTTTTCAATGCCTGGTTGGAGCCAAACCCACATTTTCTTAATTGCCGGTCAAACCCATTTAGTTTAGTTAAGTGGTTTTACGGCTCAAGGACTATTATGACGATGTTGCGCCGGGACCTACTACTATCCAAGGAATCCGAACCTCTTAAGGCCTAGGGAACCAAACCCCGGAGTAGGGGGAAAAGGGGGTTCCCACTACAGGTGTAAGGCACCTCGGAGCCGCCATGCCACCCCCGTGGCCCCAGGGTGACACGGGTGGTCCGACCAGTTGCCAGATTTGGCGCCTTTTTTTCAATATTTGTTTAACTTTTTTGTTTAATCTAAATTAATTTTTCTTGAAGTTCACGAATGTTAAACTCATGATTACGCGTTGCCTAAAATAAATAAATTTAACACGGAATTAAATCCGCCAGATTAATTTTAAGATTTTGAGACTAATTATAAGGCAAAAGCGGCTAAACGTTATTGTCTTATTATGATTTTTAAATAATTACAAGTTTGTAATTAGATAATTTCAATCACATTCAAATTCTTATTTTAAAGTATACTCTATGATTGATGATTTCATTTCAACACCAGTTCTCACTTTTGTTCCGGACAATCATCAACGTTTTCCAACCAAATCTAGCGTGAATTTTCACATTGGGTTTGGTTCCAGGCATTTTGTCAGCAAATCAATAAGGGTCCCTCATCTCAAAGACGGGGTTCGAAGAGATACAGAACAGGTTCTAACACAATTTCCTTGTGTGTTCTTTTCTAGCTCAAATTTCCCCACAACGATGTGATCTCACATACACCCCGATACCTTTAAAAATAGCTATCTAACTATTTTTCAGGTAACTAGTTTTGACAACCCATTAGCATCACTAGTCATGTGGTTATCTATCGCAAGCTCCAATCCTCACTTTCTCTGCGGTTCTTACAGAGTAAACTCGCCATCACTGTCGTATAACGTTTTCTTCAATTTACCATATTTCAATGACCAACGATCAAGTAAGTTCACTTTTGTTATTTCCCCCATCTCTCGTTTTAAATAACTTACTTTAAAAAACATCTTGTTAGATATTCATCACTCTAAAATGTATTTTAGAATTTACAGATTGATTTTTTTCCCTCGCTTTAAATTAATCTTATAATATTGTTTCATGAGATTATTATCTTATTCTTTTTATTAATAACACAATTTTAATCCTTCCTATAACATTTTCTAAACAATTTTTATCAATTTTTCGAAACCTTATTTTTCTATACTTATTTTACAGATAAGTTATGCGTAAGCTATCGCAAGCAGAGTTGAGAAGACATCAGCCACTTTCGAGGTTATCTCCCCATGCCCTTGCGATCTCGCGGATTCTGTGAGTGATCTTTTTCAAAATATTGACGTAAAATAATATACACGTTGAAATACACAAAATATACACGTTTGAAATAAACAAAATATACACGTTCAGTGCCACGGCAATTTATAAGGAAAACCCGTCAGACAACGCACGCTGCTTAGAAGTGGGTTGGTGTTATGGTATAGCAAGTCAATTTTTTAAAAGAAATATTTAAATACATTAATGATACAATCTTGTAATACATAAAAATTAAGTGAATGTTGAATAAATTTTAGGTAATTACTTAAAACGATGTAAATTTTTTAGTTTTGATATCATATTTTACACTGTCAGTCACCGGTGACTGACGCGGCCTGAACGCAAAGTTCAGTGTCGGTCACCAATGACTGACGTGGCACTCGACGTGTTAAGTGGTTTTATATAATCCATGTTATTCATTGCATATTATAAAGTTTTCTTTCATGAGTAATAATTTACTTAACAACTAAAATCATATTCTACACACATTCGTGAACTTAATCTTCATCGATTATTTTCTACACAGAAGTAACACTTCGGAATAAAATAGTAACAGTAAACACCTGTCTAACCTGTTTACGGAAAGACTTTTACAGAAGAAGTTGATGAAAAAGATGATGTTTAGAGAAGAAGTCTTTTCTGATTACTAAAAAGTTGTATTTGCTATAACATAATTAGAAGTTATTCAACTGAAAATGACTATAAATAAGACATGAGATAGCAACATATTTTATGAGCAATCATTTATTTAGTATTTAAAATGAATTTAACTTTTAAAAATTTTAATTAAAAAAAAGGCAGATTTTGGGAAAAATACTGTTTTAAAATATAGAATAGCTATAAATCTTGTTCAGAAAAAAAAAATTAAATGAAATATCTTTTCAAAAATTTAATTTTAAACAAAATTTTCTAATTTCTAATACCTTTTAAATTTTACTCTTCTAATTAAAACAAGTAAATTTAAGTTTTCAGATTTCCTCAATTAAATTAACAAATTAGGTTTTCCATTTTCAATTTTTTTTTCTCACTATATAACCCCCACCCCCACCGGATGTGTTAGAGGGGTGAGCCCTAGGAGCAAATTTTGGTACTTTTTGTAAATATTTTGTTTGAAGGGATATATTGCTTGTTCATTGTATGTATATGATAGTCACGTGATCCCTTTATTATCAAGCCTAGCTCCCCGCAGTGTCGGAGTAGGGAACATATTTCGATTTTTATTCTTTTCAGGAACATTTCTCTTGGTCGCTGTATATACATATATGATGGTCACGTGTCCCCTTTTTCAGCAATCTTAGCTCCCTCTAACCGTAAATTTTGGTACCTTTTGTAAATATTTTGTTTTCGGGAGCATTTACTTGATCGTTGTATGTACATATATGATGGCCAAGTGTCCCCTTTCTGAATAATCCTAGCTCACCTAGCGGCGGATTTTGGAACTTCTTAAGATTTGTTTTGTTTCGAGGGACATATTCCTCTTTGTGGTTGTATTTATATATATATATATATGAATGACGGCTCCGTATCCCCTATTTTAGCGATCCTAGCTCGCCTAGCGATGTATTTTAATACGTATATCGATATTTTTTCAAGGGATATTTCTCCTGATCGTTGTACCTATGTACATGATGGTCACATGTCCCTTTTCTAGCGATCGTAGCTCGCTCTAGCGGAGGATTTTGGTTCTTATTGTAAATATCTTGTTTTCAGGGACAATTCTCTTGTTCCTTGTATATACGTATCTAATGGTTACGTACCTATTTTTTAGTGATCCTAACTCCCCCTGGTAAAGGTTTTTGGTGTTACTTTCATTTTATATCTCCAGAAATATCTGCATTGGTCGTTGTATATATGCATCTGATGTCACGTGTCTGATTTCTTAGCGATCCTGGATCGCCTGATAACAGTTTTTGGCACTTATTTCTATTTTTTAAGGGCTATTTCTATTGGGTGTTGTATACACATATCTGATACTTCTACATAAATGGCGGTCATGTCGGATTACACAACTATTTGGTGCCTTTTTTTAAATTTCCTATTTTTTCTTCTTTTTAACACTTTCTAAATTTTTTATCGTTTGTAATTTTTTTTTAACTTTTATTTTTAATTTTTATACTTTTTATCACTGTTTCTTTTCACTTTTATTTCTAAGCTTTGTGGGTTTCGTATTTTTTTTTTTAATTTTATATTTTTAATTTTTTATACTTTTTAACTTATATATACATTTTTATTATTTTCCTAGAGATTTACATCCACCTTCGATAATACGACATTTACGATCTATCGTATTACATAACTCGTCAAAATGTTTATCAGAAACTTAATCAATTCTTTCAAATTCTCTGTGGTGAAAAGCAGTGGTTAAACATCGATGGTAAATTTCTCTTTTCATTCAGTCATTTTAAAAGAATTGACAGTGTGACATTTACGATCTATGGTACTACCTAACTGGTTAAGGCGTTGTTCTGAAACCTGACCAATTCTTTCAGATTCTCTACAATGAAAAGCAGTGGTTAAACTTCGAGGATACATTTCCCTCTTCGTCCTATCATTTCAAAGGCAACCTCACAGTTCTAAGTTCCGCGGATCATATAAAGTTTTTTGCATGAAATTCCTAAACGAGGGTGAAGTAAATGAGAATTTAGTAACCCTAAATCCTTCCCAATGGAAGAAAATATTAAGGCTGAAAGATAAGGTTTCCCATTGTATTGTAGAATCTAAGTTTGCTGCTATTTCCTTTATATCTGTATACCATAAGATTGAAAAATCTATGAATCAGTCGAAACAGGAGAATTTATACGACTCCGGAATGGATAAAGAGGTTAATTCTCTTTTCTGCAAGGCACTTTCTTCCCAAATGGAAGAGGTTGTTTATTCCAAGTTCAGTTTATATGAAGAGGAGGACGGTTATGATAAAATTCCTGAAATTTTGTTTTATTGGGAATTGCTAAATTTTAATGTCTCTGACTGATCTTGTAATTTTTTCTAGTGTTATCAATAACCGCGGTATTTGGAAGCTATATGCACCTGAATTGTTTTGTATCCGAAAGTACGTTACGTGATATTGATATCTTGGAGAAAGTTCTAATGGAGGAAGAATCTATGTGTGAATCCCCATCCTCTCCCGAAAATTGTTGATATATATAATTCTAAGACTTTGGGAGATGAATTTTAACGAGAAAGTTATAACATTACCTTTCTTATAATTTCAAATCTGTTTTTTAAATATATA
>QLNU02014802.1:155746354-155846515 GCA_006491805.2 Dysdera silvatica | reverse complement strand
ATATTTTTATTTAAATCCCCTCCACTATGGAATATTTTAATTGAAATCACCTCCACTATCCAATATATCATATTAAGTAAAATATATATATTTTACTTAATATGATTTTTGACTTTTATTTAAGGAGTTGTTAATATTTGACTTCACCCAATGATCTTAGATACACCCTGTACAAAGAAAATAATTTTATTGTCAATAGCAAAAATAGTTTTTCTAACAAAGGCATTTTGCTTATAACCACATCCAACGTTTCCTCCCGCAAATTTTGTAAACAATTTTTAAACTCATATTAAAATGATTGTCCCGTTTTCTTTCTTATTGTGTGTGCGTGTGATTGTAATTAAAATCCTTATAAAAGGCCTTTGTTTAAGTAAATTATGAAATATTTTTAACTTACCGCATACATTGTATTTTAATTTACTTAAAACTCCATTATTTTATTGCAAACTTTTTAGCAATTTTTTTCTTCGGACCGCTTGTTTGCCAATCCAGTATCATGGTTCGCCCGTGACATATTTCTTGAAATTTATTGACCACCTTCAGATATCTTCGTTTTGCATCCTACACTAAATGATTTATGATATTAGACTGTCAACTCTTACGTCTTGTGGCTCGAAATAAATCTCTTTCAACCATATATTAAAATTTCAGATATTGTTGATCTTCTTACGGACAGAAGTTGCCACAAAAGTGGCTAAGGAACAGAGCCATAATTCGCATATTTTTGAGGTAGATGAAGAAGAGGAGAAAAGCTTCGTATCTCTCTCTCCCTTTCTCTGTCTGGAATCGAACCAGCAACCACTTGGCTAGCACCCAGACCGTTCTTTCCATCTCACGTCAAAATTTTTTCATCAAGCAGCCGTGAGTTAACAACTGTCGTAGTAATTGCGCTGCCAGTAGCGAAATGTGTGTATGGTAATCAGAAACTAGATAAATAACCTAGTAATACGATCCCCCCCCCTTTCTTTACGGATAATATGAAATACTGTTTATACAAACAGCGTTTTTCCCCCCTTGGTGTTCGTCCTAACGAGTTTCGACTGTACTAAACAAAATCTACATATTTTTCTAGCTAAATTGGAAAACATTATATACGTGCTTGTCATAAGTAAGTCCTATTTTATTTGCGCATATATATATTGCAATGTAACACATTTAATCAGAAAAAAAAATTTTTTTGAACATTTTAAAACGAATATTTATGAGTAGGGTCGATATGTAAAAAAATACATTTCCATATTATTATGTTATACATTATAAAAATATCTCCATTTTTCAATACTCCGCCATAAACTAACTTCTTGACGTATGTCCACTAAACTAACTAATAACGTGTTAATGTAATACACGAAGCTCTTTTTTTGGTTACGATTCATAACGCTTTCTAAGCTTCGAGGAAAGAAATTTATATTCAGATGACAGCTATTACAGGAAGCTGAACAAAATTTATAAGCCACTGTAAATTTCCGGGAACTGACGACATTGAAAGTCACCATCTGCGTACTACCAAGTCGTTTACTATAACCGATATTCTCCACTTTCTTCCTTCGCTATACCTTACACCATCTGTCGCATACACTGAGCGTGCCGTGTTTTCCGTGCCATTAAGCTCTGCCTCTATTACATCCAACTAACGATAATATTGACCGATTTCGAATTACCTTCGCTGCTTTTCAACCGAACCTTTAATCTCTCTGCTGTTACCGTGTCGCCATCAACAAGCGGCGGTAATAGGAGTCCATCAAAACCACGCCACCTATGATCACATAAATCTCGGTTAAGAAACGGTGAGGTTCCCTGATATCTGTAATGTATTTTTCGTCTCCTTTCCCCGAAAGTTCTTAAGCTTCCTGAATTTCAACATTAATGACAAAGGCATTTGATTGTTCGCATGTATTCTTGTCGAAGAGCAAAGTATGATGGGAAATTTATAACCATTTCTCAGGTGAAACTCGACAACCCGTAAACTACTCTTATGTAATATGTATACATTTTGTAAAATTTTAAAAATTTGCTCGAAGACACGTTAAACAAATGTCCATTAGATGAAAGAGTTTAACGGAATTTAGCAAGAAACTAGCTGTTTCCGTTCCTCAACGTAGTGTGACGGATTCCGGTCTGAAATTAACAAGTATGATTCATTTATTTACCCGAGACTTAAGCAATCAATTTCGAACTTTTATCGTATTTGGCAGTAGGCGGAGATGTCAGAACTATACCTAGATATACATGTTTAAAGTTATGAGTTCTTGAAATTGCTAAAAAATACTACAAAAGAGTCCTTTTTTCAGTATATGTCACTAAGTACAATTAAACTGTAATTATCCAGAAGGTTTAAGGGCAAAATAGTAGATGCTATTCGTTAAAGAATTTGTTTAATTGTCAGAAATAAACTTACAGTATTATTTTGGAAACCCACGAGGATAGTGCCGCCATCTACTGGCAGAAATATGTTCAGAAAGCTTTCAAATATCAGAATTCTTATTTTCTCAGAATCCTTTTCAATATATAAAACATTTTGACAAAGCTTACGATGAAGGTACAGTTAAGTTATTGTGCGTAATGCATTTGTCTTCATATGTTCTACTGGTATTTTTGCAGAAGTTTTAGGTTAACTCCTACGTCAGTAATTCTCAATCATTTGAATCCGAGACCCGCTATTTAAGAAGTCGATCTTTCGCGCCACACCTAGTTCTAACAAGGGATGTATCCAGAGAATGGGCTTGCCCCCCGAAATGAAAAATGTCATTTATTCAAATCCTCACAAAACTTTTTTTAACACCTATTTTCAAATTTAAAAAAAAATATTTCTGAGACTTTGCATACTTCAAAAACGCTTTGCGTCTTACCAAAAATCGTCCTGCATTCTATAGTGCGTCCTGCATTCTGTAGTCATGCATTCTATAGTGCTATTTGGGAAGCGCTGCCCTACTTTATACGATGGCATCATTTATTATCATTCTTATTGCTATCAATTCTAAGAGTATAGGTAGAAAAATGTCTTTCTAATACTGTCAGAAATTTAGAATCCGAATAGCGACATATTGTTAAAAAATGTAAAATAACTCCATAAAATAATCATAATTTAAACATAAAATAATCCGTAAAATAATTGCAATTTGAATATAAAATAGCTCTGCGGTGGCGCAGTGTGGTAACGCGTTCGCATAGTGCGCCTTTAACTCGGGTTTGACTCCCAGCAGTGCAAAGAACGCTTACTCAGAGATCTCATAAAGATCGCACTGCTCACTGTAGTCCGGGGTTTGGTTCCCTAGGCCTTAAGAGGTTCGGATTCCTCGGAAAACAGTAGGTCCCGGCGCAGCATGACCACTGTAGTCTTTGAGCCGTAAAACCACAAACAAACTAAACGTATAAAATAATTCAATGATTTTAGGGATTGAACTCATTCGAAGATTTTTTAATATTGTCCATTTAATAAAAATACAGCGCCTATAATGTACATTTGAAATAAACCGAAACTAATATATTTTTCAAGCAACTACTATTCATTCAGAACACATTTATCTGAAGTTAATTTCTTGTCGAGAAATCCAAGAATTGTGCAGTTAAATGAAAAATTAATTACTAATATGTCCTTCGTGCATATCAGCTCGAAACGCAGTATCCATTGTCACACAGCAAGGTAAGTGATAGGTTACTAAAAACTGAATTGCAATGCAAATTTTCCAATTCTTCAAGATAGAGGTGATTTTTATATATAGTAGAATTAATTTTAAAATAAACATTCTCTAAGAATGTATCGAACTATAATGAATTAGTTTTATAAGAATTACAAATGAGAAATGCCGTCCATGTGGGCCGTCAACCTCCAAATCGGATAAGGCACTTGATGTTGATGTTGAGAATTATTTCTTTGGCAACAATATATATATTTATATAAAACAGGCTTTTGGGACGGGCACAGAGAGCCATGTTCCCAAGTCCCTCACATTACTTCTTAATGTGCCATGCTTAGAAACTTCCTGACAACGTGAGACGTGATTAGAATTGTGGATTTTTGTATTTCAATGTATGTGTTTGGGTCAATGTTGAGTATTTCCAAATTCGCCGTAAGCGTCTTTGGTACTATCCTTGTTGCTGAGCTGACTAATAAGATGAGGAAGATATTTTTCATGTGCCATATGCAACGTACTACATGTCTGAGGTCTTGGTACATGGTGATTTTCGTTGTGTAAGTTACCTGTATATTATTGGTGTTGGGTATTGCTATGCTGATTTCGTACGTGATCTTATCCGATTTATCGACGAAGGTTATGTCAGAAAGGTTATGTGTTACTGTCTTGTCTGTTATGATTGTTCTATCCCAGTAAAGCTTATGTGTTTCGTCCTCAAGCACGGACGGTCTCTAGCTCATATTTGTAATATGGGCATTTTTCTGCCAGAAAGCCACTATTCGCTGCCAAATTCTGGTGGACTATTTATGCCACTTGGTCTTGTATATGTTTGTAGTCTGAATATATATATATCATCGCATTCAAACATTATCTATCCACCAATGGGTGAAGGTCTCTCCAAATGCTTTCCACACAAGTCTATCCTGAGCAATTCGCTTCCATGTCACCCCAACCTGTTTTTTTATTTCATCCACCCATCTAGTTTGAGGATATTTTCTAGGTTTTCTAGGTCTTCGGATGTCTCTTGGAATCCAGTTCAGAATTTCCGTTGTCCGCCGTTGATCAGTTCTTCTGGTAATATGCCAAGCCTATCGCCATTTCAGCCTTTTTACTTTAACAACGATGTCTTCTACTCTAGTTTGCTCTCTCACCCACTTGTTTCTTTTTCGATCTCTCCTAATTACTCAAAGCATGCACCTCTCCATGATCTTTTGGGCTGTCTGCAACTTCCGCATTGCGCCAACTGTTAGACTCCACGTTTCCGATCCATAAGAGAGGAATGGTAATACACCCTGGTTGAAGATCTTTCTTTTTAGACACAAAAGAAATTTCCCCTTCAGGATAAAACTGTTTCTTCCAAATGCACTCCAACCAAGTTTAATACGTCTGTTGAGTTCTTTCATAATGTTGCCATCCATTGAAATCAGCTGGCCAAGGTAAATATATGAATCAGCAATTTCTAGCTCAATGTTGTCAACTTGTATTTTTGTTTCCTCTACAAAATTATTGAACATGATCTTAGTTTTTTGTAGGTTCATCTTGAGTCCAACTTCTTTACTTCTAGTTGAGAGCTCCTGTACCATGTCTTGGAGTTCTAATGGGTTCGTTGAAAAAATAACAATGTCATCAGCAAACCGCAAATGATTTAAATATTCACCATTTATTTTTATTCCCTTGTTATTCCAATTTATCTGCTGAAAAATCATCTGTAAAGCTGAAGTAAAAAGTTTTGGAGAAATGGTATCTCCCTGCCTCACACCTTTACCAATTTTGATAGTTTTGGTATCTTTATGTAACCGAAATTTTGCACTTGCATTTTTATACACACGTTTCACCATGTCAATGTACACATCCTCAATGTCTGTTGATCTTAAAGAGTTGATGACTGCTGATGTTTTAATAGAGTCAAAGGCCTTCTCATAGTCAATAAATGCCACACACAATGGAAGTTCATATTCATGTGTTCTTTCAATTAATTCTCTTAATACTTGAATATGGTCCACTGTACTGAATCCACTTCGAAATCCAGCTTGTTCTCTTGGTTGAGCTGCATCTAATTTTTTCTGCAGGCGATGTGTTAGCACTTTTGTGAAGATTTTATAAATAGCAGGTAACAAGCTAATTGGTCGGTAATTTTTCAAATCCTCTTTATCACCTTTTTTATGCAAAAGAATTACTGTTGCAGAATCCCATTGGTTTGGTATGTTACCACTGTTGAGGCATTTGGTAAAGAATTTTGCAAGTATGTCTTCTACATGTTCTCCAGCTTCTTTTAAGATATCTAATGTAATGCCATCATCGCCAGGGGCTCTTCCTTTCTTCATACTTTTTATTGCAAATGCTACTTCTTCTTTTAAGATTTTAGGAGCTGTTCCTTCGACTATCTCAGAGTCTTCGTTTAATCCACTGTTTCCTTCATACAGCTTTCTGTAGAATTCTTCAACTCTTCTAAGTATTTCTTCCCTATTTCTTGTTACGGTGCCATCCTCTCCTTTTAATGCAATGATGTGTTTCTTCCCAATAGACAAACTCCCTTTAACAACCCTAAGGCTCTTGTTGCTTTCAATGGCCTTCCTTACTAACTCACAATTGAATTTTCTTATATCTTCTTTCATGTTTTTGCGCAAAGCTTTGATCAAAAACATGAAATAGACATATACTGTGTATATGTAAGTATATATCTTACGATATCAATAAAGTTATGAAGTGTGACAGTGTGTGTGTAATTTTCAGTCCTGCATTTAATGTATGACTAACGTGGAGATTTTAATATTTTTTTTTATTCTGAGCGATTTCTTTACGTTGAATTTTAGTTGTTTCCTCTTTGTAAACTAAATTTTAGTTAACTATTGAGGTATTTGTTTTAGCTATATAAATGAGAGTTTCTTGTGAAATTATAGCTTAGCTAATATTTAAACTCTCTGAACTACAATATTTTTATATCAGATGTAAGTATACATTTAACTAAAAGGAAGTGCTATGTAAATTTATCATTCGGTGCGTATATATCTCAAAAGGCCTTTGCATTTGCCAATTCTGTTCATCTTGAGAAGAACATGTTTTTAAATGCTTTATGTACTATCTGTTCACGAAAAGGATTCTGATGGTACAGTTAGAAATAACGTGAGGTAATGTCAGAAGCCGGATAGATGCTTACAAAAATGTCGGACTCCAAGTTCTACATTCGTTTTTCTAGCAACAAAAAAAACAAGTTCTGAGATTGGAATCCCATTTTGCTGTAAGCGGTTAGCAGGTTTGTGACGTGACTTTCCGTTATTTCTAATTACCATTGGACTTCTTTTCGTGAACAGAGTGTATGTGTACATATGTATGTGCACAATTCAATTTTGTTTACGCAATTGACTTTCGATACGAACTACCTTTTAATTCCTTGTCAAATTTCAATGTCTTAGGCATACGATCCAATCTTTCTTAGGAAATGCAAACTTGTTTTAGAAAAGACAGAAGCAAATATTTGTCATCGCAAGTATTTGCGCTAATGAGGTGAAGTTGTGAGATATTTCTGTATAACTATAAAATGAAGTTTAATGCTTATATGTAGATTTTTTACAGACTGCAGTATGCCTATAAACTGGCTGTAGGTAGACCGTAATATGATTGTAAATATGCAGACTGTAGTTAAATTTCTGGTGTAAAAATAAATAAATTTTTTCAACATTCAGATGAAATATTATAGGTTATACCAGCTTGGAGTTAAACACATTCATGTAGTTAGATCGTATATTTGACGAATTATTTAAAGAAGATTGAATGGGAGGTCAAGAGGAAGGGTTGTAGAGCAGGGAGAGTGCTGATGTATATGAAAAAATTTTGTATCGTGAAGCCAAAAGCTTTGTGCCGTGCAGCCAACAATAGTACACGAATGGGCCTTCGGCTCCGAAAGCCCATATCAATGATGGTTCGTTGAACAGTTCGCACGCTGACACTTGTTGATGCCCCAGCATTGAAATCCGCGGCAATTTGAGGAAGTGTTGCACGTCTATCTCGTTTAACGATTCTCGTCAGTCGTCGAATGTCCCGTTCTTTCAAGGTCTTTTTCCGGCCGCACCGCCGTCGGAGATTTGATGTTTTACCAGATTCCTGATATTCACGGTATACCCGTGAAATGGTCGTACGCGAAAATCCAAATTTTGTCGCTATCTCGGAGATGCTATGTCCCATCTCTCTTGTGCCGACTATAACGCCACGTTCAAAATCACTTAAATCTTGATAACCTGCCATTGTAGCGGCAAGAACCGATCTAACAGCTTTGCCAGACATCTCTTGAAAACACCAATCCCTTGACACCAAACCCGACGGTAATCTTTTGTAACCCTTGATCATCAACTTTCCAGATACATCAGCTCTAAGCAATATTTCTATTTGTCCCCCTTGATGGTCACTTAAGTCGATGCCATTTTCCAAAAGCTCTTTCATTCGAATTCCTCGAGCAACAATTGGCATGGTCTCGAAGTTCTTTTCTTAACCTAGTGCTTCGAAGTTCCATCTACACGTTCCGGATAAGTTCGACAGATGAATTCAAATGATACTGTGTTTTAAAACGTCCATACAAGTACCTCCAAACGTGGAATGTCGAAGATTCTCCTTTCGAAGGGAGCCATATTTTAATTTATTGGTGGTACCTTTTTAAAATGTACGACCTTTGAGATGCCGAATCCAGGATGGCGCGAGCATTCCATTTCCTTTCTCCGTTAATAATGGTAACACGTAGAGTTTGAAGCAATACATGACGGGCCGCCATTACATTAGCTAGCGACTCACCTTGTATTATAGGCGACTCAACACACTTATGCTCTGATTGTAAGTTAGGTTTACCTTTGTTCGTACATAGAAGAAAATTATGATATCTATTACAACTTGGACATTTAATCTTAGATTTGCATTGAGAAGAAATATGAATTAATTTCAAACAACGAAAACCCCTCCTTTTTGTAACAAAAGGTGCTTCCTTTTTTTTAATGACAAAGTTTGTGCAAAGGGGATGGAGTTAACCCCGAAACCATTGTAAGTCGAAATAGTTGTTATCACTTATTACTATCAGTACATATATATGTAATAAAATTTGTGTATTTCATAGTTTAAAAAAGTAATGTTTTAGGAATACAGAAACGGATGCGTTTCTTTCAAATTTTATCAATGAAGAATATTTGTTGACCAATGAGATGTACTACTCAAAATGTGTTCTGTAATTAGCTATGACCCGCAATTATTTCGACATATTAAAAATATATCAAGGATTTAAATAAATTTGCGCAAAGTTATATGCACTTATAAGCAAATATAATTAGTTAATACGGAAGAAATAAATGTAGCTGTGGTTAAGAAAAACAGCTTTATTAAATCACACAATACAAAACACATAACAAAATATTTCATACAAATATTAACCGCGTACAAATCTTGATGAAAACGCACCTTACAATATATATTTTTGGAAGTTAAAAATTCACTATGATAACTATGTTTTTGTTAGTAATATTCAAAGTGGTATGTTACTCTGAGTCTAGATAATTTAGATTTAAAATTTATTGTAACTATTGATTAAAAATTATTTTTAAACCTATATACTATAAATATAACTACTTATATATTTATCGAAACAAAACAACTATAAATAAATTTAGTGAAGCCATTATATTACATGATAAAAAATTTATAGTGTTATTTTACAATCCTTATTTGATTTTACACATGAAAACATAAAAGTC
The DNA here is from genome assembly GCA_006491805.2 of Dysdera silvatica. Lineage (NCBI taxonomy): Eukaryota > Metazoa > Arthropoda > Arachnida > Araneae > Dysderidae > Dysdera > Dysdera silvatica. The sequence continues at coordinate 155,837,151 of QLNU02014802.1, read as the reverse complement.
AGTTTCGAAATAATTCTTTTCAAAAAAACAAAAAACAAAACAAAAAAGCACGAACTGAAAGACATGCATTTCCAATATTAAATATAATTTTCTTCCAGAAAAAACTATCATTCACTCAATGATAATATGAAGCTCTTGGCTTTCCTTCTCTTGTTGGATTTTCTTCTTTGAAGAGAGTCTCGCTTATGCTGTCAGATGGCGAGGTATGTTGCAGCGGACCCAAGTATTGTTGATATCAAACAAAGTATATTGGACAAGGGAGAAGTAGAGTCTGCACGGCCCGTCTGGACGCTGCTACCTCCTGTAATAGATAAAGCCATCTAAGCGAAATATGCCGAAATACTGACATCCTTTGAATACGTAAGTCCTTAAATTGAAATTCCCTCCCTCTGCCGAACTTGTTCTTCTTGACAGTGATAAATGGTTTTTCCCCAGACCACATTTTTTATTCATAAAATATTTTGTCTGAGGCTTTTGGAGTTAGAATATTTTTCGAATTTCTTATTTGCAATAAGCACTTCATCATTTTTTATCCCTTTTGTGCATACAAAAGCCCCTGTTTATTTCCCTGTTGCATCCAAGCTCTTGACAACACAGGCAGTTTGCATGTAAAATTACTGCATACCTGAGAATTTAGTTTAAAGTTAAAACTTTAATTCTTTTGTGTTATTTGCTCCTGTAGTTTGAATAAATATTGAATAAGGTTGCTAATTAGATGAGATTAAAACAGTTTCATGTATTATTTGACCTAAAGCGGTATTCTTATGAATAAAAGAAAGAAATAATATCAGGAGCTAAAAAAAATTGATTTTGGGAATAACGAACCATATCAAAGATAAATAGATGTAAATATTCTGTCTCGATTCTTGAAACCTACACTTATGCGTACATATTTAATCATATGATTAAATGGGAATATGCATGTCTTAATATTATATTAATAAACAATTGAGTGTTAAAACTTTTCGTGCGTATTTGTATTTATACACAATTTTATACTAAATAATTAGAGTGAAATATGTATACAGGTTAAATTTAATCAACCGCACTTTGGAAACATTTTGAAATAGTCATCTGTTCACTGATTGGACTAATTTCACCAATAGGCGCTAACGAGTAACAACTGGGTTGTTTATTTTTCCGAGAAAACCTTTTCATTGGTTCTATACTATCAGAAAAAGGGTAAGCCCAATTTGGCGACTTTACAAGTTATCTTCACCGTGTTATGAACAACGAAAATAAAATTTACAATATTCTTACGCATGAGGATGAAACAGTTTATTAACAGATTTGTTGAATTGACGGCCTATCGCTTTTTCTCAAATCTCTCTCGAATTTATAAATAATACAAGGCCTCAAATAGTTCTTGAATATTATGTACTAGCGAACTTTCAGATACCGAACCATTGGACTATCCTGACCACGGGGAGAATGGTGGCGGGGGTTTGACCCCCATCGCCTAAGTGTTAGCGTGCATTTTTTTAACATGGTTAATATTCTGGATTTGGGTTAAAATAAACCTAACTCTCCCAACTCCAACTTTCTGATAACATTCATGCACCGTCCTGTAAAATTTTAATTCAGTAATCTTTTGTCCCAATGCCGAGTTAATAATTATTGCTATCTGATTAATGATATTACAACTAATCAATGGTTCCGAAGCGCATTTATTTTCCTTTCTTTCTTCTTTCTTTTACAGGTAGAGGGTAGGCTAGCTATGTTCCAGTTACCGTGTTTCGTAAAATTATTACAATGCTGTAAAGAAAGTTCGTGAGCACTTTTTGTACAACCTAGCAGTAGTAGTACTTTTTATCTTTTTGTGTTTAAAAACTGCTTGGTTGGGGGGAGGGAGTGAGAATATCTTGAGTTATGTCCGGCCCTGAACATTTGGTTCTCGTAACATAAAAACTATTGTAATAGCACACGGGGTCATAACTCCATTGACCTTTTGTTTTCCTGTATACAATTAAATTTTGATTGCCGAAACTCTCCCCACCTCTTAGTACACCCATATCCCCTTACAAAACGTTTGCTTATGTTACTGAAACATTGTATTTTCTTTCACTTTATCCAATAGATACACTGAACATAAGACACGTTACGAGTTCCACTGGCACAAAGTCAAGATTCCTTTACATATCTTACAAAAATACGTATTTTGCCACCTTCTATACTTCGGTCTTTATAAGAAGGCTAAATTTGAATATAATATTCAATTTTTGTTGCTTTTCTCAAGTCATTATAGGATCTAGGTAGTAGGGAAGCGTGTACTCACCGTCCTCCTTTGGAGAGAGGGAGGATTGCCTCATTGGAGGAATTTTTAGGAGATTGGCTCGTATTTACATTACAGACTGAGAAAATCAGGAAAACTCAAAATTAACCACTCCCTGGGAGCTCACAAGCCGAATTTAATTGAGCTTAATGTAGACACATTAAAATCCTTAATGTATGAAAATTAGCAGCTATATCCCCCTGGAAATCGAGAAATTAAATGTTAAAATGTAGTTAAAATAGCGCCAATTGCAACCCATTTAGCAAAACGTCGCGAGACAGCAAGTTATTCGAAAAAGGAGAAAAGCGAACGTGAAGTCGTATTCTAAAAGTTTAAAATACGTTCAGTAATACAGAGCTAGCGTTAACTTATTAAATTTAAATGTATTAGATTTTGAAGTAGCTGTAAAGTTATTTTTTTCTCTATTTGTTAAATTGAAGTTCTATATTCTTTTTATTTTATTTCTGAAAGTCATAGCAGAAAACAATTTACTTTAATTTTTATAATCACATTGCAAGTTGCAATTCAGTTTGTGCATAAGAGAAGCATTTATTTTTACTTTGAAAATTCTGTAACGAAGTATCGCTTGTATTCTATTTATCCGTATGAGGATAACATGGAACAGACTATAAATATATTTAATGTGGTTTAGATGCTTTTTGAGAAATTTTCTTCGAATAATATGACATTGTTGACATAGAAGAAAAATAAATACCAAAAATGAAATTGTCGAAGCTTTGTAAAATTATGGGAAAGTAATTGCAACAGGTTTGGTTGTAAACGAAGAAATATTTATATTTAATAATATATTTCATACCAGCACCCATACTGTCAGGAATACAGCGAATCGCTGTTGTAGATAAACCGTGACAGCACTTATGCTAAATTGCCTACATTACAAGCAGGGGCGGACACAGACTTTCATTTCAGAAGGTCAAGGACAGAATTTGCTATTATTTTGGAGTAACAACAATCCAAAATATGAAATCATTCAGTTTATTCCGAATTGAACAATCATAAAACCAATAACTAAACCTATTTTTTGGTCACAAATGGAACGAAATACTGCCGTAATAAATCTTATACTAATTTGGCTCATTAAGTCGAATATCGCGCAAAGTGGGCCTGCAATCATAAATAGAAGGTTGGCCGCAATTACCCATGATTGGGTGAATCGGAAAATATATTCTGACAGAAAAATTAAACAAAAAAAACATATAAAATTCCATTTTTCGACCCAACATTGATTTGCAAATAGGCTGATAATAACATAAGGATTTCAAATATATATATCTGAAGTGCGATTAATTAAATTCACCCTGTATAATGACATTGTGCCTAAAAGGATGATTCGTCTATAGCTAAATTTCCCGCAGTTCACAAAAATATGCAGGCTGTTATGTTCAATATCGTTTATAATGAATTTTTCCCGTCCTAAGTGCGTCGCTATAGACAGGTTTCACTGTTTCAGTTAAAAAGTGGTACACTCAACAAGTAATAGTTAAGCAGTTGCACACTATTATTTTTTATAATCATCGTTACATTACTCCACAAATAAGATATCCTGCAAGTACAATTAGTATATGTCTGAGCTTTCTATATAGCAAAACGTTTTTCTTTTTTTTAGATGAGAGGCATATTGATGTCCATAATGGCTATTTGCGTAATGACGAGATAAATGTGAATTAATTATTTAAATTAATTATTTAAATGCTCAATCCATTTCTAAGTGTCATCATTTTTCTCAAGTAGCACCTTCATTACAATTTGTTTAAAACATCAGTAATAAACCCTCATAATTAGGAAAATGTGTATTTGGTTTGCTTAATGATGAATTATTAAAACCTCATCTAAAAGTAAATTAAATATTCATATGTAAGCAATTCTCAAATACGAATCTAAAGCCTATATTATTAAATATTAAGTTGAATCCATTAATCAATAAATACGTATAAAATTATCTATCTCAAAGTGAGCGTACCTTGGATTTTCGGAGGGCGCGGGTCTTTGCCCATTCGGAGGCACGAGTTCTATCGCCAATGAGGGCCCACCGGGCAGGTTGGCCGGCGGTCCAGTCCGCCCCTGCCGCGGCCTCATAAACGTTAAGAAATACTAGGCTAGGGAATCAGTGTCCAAACTACAATGAGCAGTAAGTTGGTGAGGGTTCTTAATGTTGTTTTGATTGGATGAGGGTGTCAAACCGAATATAATAGCATAATAGGTGAACGCCTAACTGCACCCAGAACCGTAGCCAGGCTGGGGATATAGCGGGCTGAAGAACCCCCTAGAAAATATTTTCCTCAAAAATAAAATATTGCAGACTTTTATTTTAAATTTTTTGTTTTGTATTAAATTGTACATGACAATGGAAATTGTTTTTTGACGTTAAAAGTATACTCCAAGTATCTAGCTTTCGTAGATTTCGTTTATGTAAGGTTTTTTACAGAGGTTTCAGTTTTTATATAATTTATAATGAGCATAGGGGAAATTATAGAGAGGTATACTAAAATTTATAAGTTTTTAATGCAAAATTTATTTTAAGAAATTTATTTATTAATTTTAAATATATTAGTCTACTTATATATTTAGTGTTATTAAATATATTAATAAAATACATAAAAACATTTACGAATTTTAATACACCTCTGTAGCTTTCTGAGCCACAAGCGTCTAGCTGAGGGCCTAACAGCACCCCTGCAGGGCCTAACATGATAACCATTTGATATATGAAAGATGTCGTGCTGATGCAGAATAATATTTATTGAGTTGTTTATAATTCTATAGCAACGTAATATTTTCGTTTAATTAAAAAATACTTTGTTAATTCTATTTCGATAAATTTAATCCCGAAGCTGCATCTAGAATTGTTTATTTTTATATATTTCGTGTTGAGAAATATGTATTTTTGCATGGCGATTTTTCCCTCTTATTCCCACATAAGATAGTAAATTTTACAAGTAGCAAAACTCATTTCAAATTTAATGTGAAATATTAGTGTCATTTCAACGCCATGAAAAAAAGTAATAAAATTTTTTCTAAGTACTTTATACACCCACTTTTTCATAAATTACTATTTTGTGAGGTTAAAATTTGCATGGACTATGAATACTTAAAGATTCGGAAACGACGTAATAAAAACTTAGATTGGCTCAGAGGAATATTTACTTACGTTTTGAAGTAAAGTTTTCGAATCTATGGACTGGATCATAAAATCAGGCTTTTCTCAGATACAAGCCTGTTCTAACAACTGATTCTAAACTTCCTACCGAAATGCGCACATAAACGCAAACAGGGTTGCAAGAAGTTCGACTTTTGATTGTTCGTTAGTATAAAAATTACTGAATTCTCAGCACTTTCACATTAGCAATTCTTGCTTAAAACTATCGGATTGTGACTATTATACGGTCCATTTGGAATATTGTGTCTATTTATTGAATTGACCTCCAGGCCTCCCTTCTACCTCTCCTTCTCACATATATATACAAGTAGTAGAAAATATTCTGTGAAGTATGAATATATTAAATTTAATTGTGGCTTCAGTTTTCTTAGATTTAGACTAGAGGTTCTCAAACTTTTTCTCCAAAGTACCTTTTCTTCCTGCCCGAGTGTGTTGGTGTACCCGTTAGTAGAATATTACATAAAATATATAGATGCAATTGAATAGAAAATAGACAATTAACGGCGAATACAGAAATTTTTAAAAGGAGGGCGATTTGTTTCCTATTCTTAGTTTTAGCCAGGTGTCCGATACTCTTTATTTCATTCTCTATGATATAATTTCGACTCAAGGGGGCTCCTTATATCCATCGGTGCAGGTCAGTAGTATTTCTTTATCATTTTAGTCCACACATACACATTTAATGAGATGGATGAATTTGTCCCTTTTCGATAAGTGAGTCAATTCTGAAGACCGTTCCAGAAACAGGTACACACATTCATATCATTTTCAATTGACAGTTTTGCTCGGAGTTTTAATTATCACATTATTGAAAAACGTTGTTTCCAATGATAAGTCGATCGGAACACCAAAAGACAATATGGGTAGAGTAAGGCGATCGGAACGTATTTATAAAGCAAATTGCTTTTCTCTCCGCTTTGGCAAAAGGACAGAAAGGTCATGAATTTCAAATTATAAAAAAAAGGACAAAGTGTTAACACGCTCGTGTAATCCTTGATTTTTTTTCGCACAGCCTCAGGGGTTCACGTGCCTCAATTTGAGAACTCTGATTTAAACCATAATCAGTTTTTTCTCATACACAGTAAAACCCCAAATTAGCGGTACTCGCCTGAAAAATGTGTCCGTAAAAAGGAATATTATTATGATAGAATTTTCTTGCGAGAGGATCTTTATCTGCTTTATATGAGGAGTGACCGTATCCGAGAGGTGACCGTTAAGAAGGTTCTTACTGTATAAGAGTCTGAATAGAAAAAAATTGTCCATGAACTCATCCTGGACTCGAACTAGATTTCTTTGTTTGAGTCTTGCGGAGCAAGGACATCAGAGGTCATTCTGTGTGATGACCGAGTGTATTCCGAGGCAGCCGAATCTCGTAAGGCCTAGGAAACAAACCCCAGGAATACGGTGAGCAGCTAGTCAATAAACCTTTCTTTTTGGAGCAGTTGCAATTTGCACCATGAATATCCGTATGATAGACGAGCGCCTGTTAAAACTGCAACACTATCGCAGCGCCTCTCGAATTAGAGAAATTTGGGCCCCAAAGTGTTGGCTACAACACTACCGAGTTATTTTGACCGAGTGCTGAAATGGTGAATACGTCGGTTACTCCTTAATGCTGGGGATTTTCTTCTCAACTAAGGAAGTGTATTTTTATATAGATGAACTTTAATAATTGTTATTGGAGAAAAATCCTGACTTAAATAAATAATGTAATGGCGACTGATTTCATTAAATAATGCTTAAAAGAAAATAACTTGGAATTTATAATCAACAAAACAATTTTCGGGCAAATAGCTGTGAATTAAAGCGATATTTATTACTAACAATTAACGTTTCGATTCGTACTGTATGAATCATCACCAGAAGGATTAGTTACAAGATTTTTTTGTTGAAAAATTGTCGAATATACATACCTTACGGAGACAGTATTTATATACGTTAAAGGGAATTATCCTGAAATTGTAGAGACGAATGTAAAAGTCAAAACAGAAGAAAATGAAATCGAAAAATAAAAACGGATATTCACACGTTACAGTTTTGTTAGAATGGGTAGCCAAGCAACAGGAATGGTTTTTGCATCGTCTCTATTAAAATTATTAGGATACTTAAAGAAACCTCTATTGCTTCTCTGTATAATCTGGGCCAAAAATCAGTTGATTTTGCAAGAACTTTAGTATGGTCAAAAAGGATTAAATGGTTATTTAAAATTGAATGTTCTGCTATTGCCGATTTTGTTATCTATTTATTCCTCACGAGGCTTTCATGTTTACGTCTTCAGCATGAAATGAATAGACCTGTTTGCCCTATGTATAACTGTCCACAAGAACAAGGAATTTGGATGGGATATACACCAGGAATTTTGTATGGATCCACAGGTTCTTTAGCAGAACGTAGGAAACTAAAAATCTTGTTTTTTGGAATAAATACTGTATCGATATTGTCTCAAAAGTAAACGGCCAGTAAGGTCAGTAATATTTTTTATAAATGGTGCGGGGGCTTTATTGAACTCGGTCAGGAATGGGGTATGAAAAATTTTCTTTAGTTTTGGACTGTCAACACTTTTTGAATAAAATCCTGATTGTAACCATTTTCTTCCAAAATGTCACTAAGAAAATTGAGTTCATTCTGTAAAACTGTTTTGTTACTGCAAATAATATTGTCTCGTTTGAACAATATGTCAATGACCGTCCGTTTTATTGAAGGGTGATGGTGCGATGTAGCATGAAGGTATCTGTTTGTATGCGTAGGATTCCTGTAAACTGAAAAAAGTAAGTTATTGTTTCTTTGCTTAATGACTAAAACGTCAAGAAATGGCAGTCTATTATCACATTCAACCTCCATGGTAAACTTAATTTGTTGGTGGATGTTATTGATATGTATTAAACATTCTTGTAACTTTTCTCTTCCATGAGGCCAAATCCCAAAAGTATCATCCACATATCTAAGCCATTTAGTGGGTTTTAATGGTGCATTTGATAACGCTAACTATTCAAATGCTTCCATGAAAAGATTAGCTATAGAGGAACTTAAAGGATTCCCCGTACGACTACGCCATCCATTTGCTCATAGAATTTGTTGTTCCAGGTGAAATAGCTACTCCCTCGAGGCAAATGTCAAATAATTTAACTATATATCATCATTGAATAAGTTTTTAAGAATTATGATGGTGTCCGGAATAGGAATATTGGTTAATAATTAAACCACATCAAAACTCACTAAGGTATCTTTGGAAGATAATGAAAACTTTTTTATGATTTTTACAAAATGGTCCAAATTTTTTATGAACGACTGTGTTTTTCCTATGTGGTTTTTAAGAAGTTAACTTAGAAATTTGGGTAGGTTATATGTGGGAGAATCAATTAAACACACAATAGGACTGAGCGGAATATAATTTTTGTGAATTTTAGGAAGACCATGCAGACGAGGTGGTATTGATTCCTTGGGTGTAAGACGATCCGACAATTACATATCTGAAACACAAGTTTGTAAAGTTGACTTGATTTTTCGTTCTAAGGAACAGCTGGGATCTTTCTTGAGTAAGCTGTAATTTTCTTCATTTAGAAGACCTTGAATTTTGGTGTTATTATCAACAGAATTGAGTACAACGGCAGCATTACCTTTATCTGCAGTAAGAACCACAATTGACAAATCAATTTTTATTTTCTTTAAAGCTAGAAATGCAGACTTTGTGATGTTACAATCTCATTGGCCCATCACGGTACTTTTCATCAAAAATAGACTCCTCCTCTACACAACGACAATTCGAACAATTTTAACGTATGCCGCACATTCATGACCACTTTTCCGCACTAACATTCTCAAGCAATTCGAAAACATCACTCTACTTAAAATACTTCACATTCCTTGCTACATCCGGAATCACCAAATATTTTACGAGATAAATATTCCCACCATCAGAGAGGTTATTGGGAAACTATTCCAAAATTATTTCTACTACATACTACAAACACTTCCTACTTACATCCAAATCCATTCATCACAAACTTACACAAACTGCAGGACACAACAAACGAATCGTGTCGTTGGTCCCCTTCAAGACTTCTTCAATCAGTTCCATCCCCCCCCCGGGTACTATTATCCCCCTTCCCCTACACCATCGCCCCCAACTATATCTCGGAACTTCTGTTGGCCCCACTGGCTCCATCCCCCGGGGCCTCAACCGCCAGTTTGCTATATGCTCACAGTGGCCCTCGCCGACATACATCAAGTGTTTCGTATCCAAACATACCCATCACCCAACCCCATCACCCCGGTTCCGTCGGCCACGGTGCCCCCACCCCCCCCATCTTACACAATTTACATCAAGCACGATCGTCACGGAAAAAACGGCGCCCTAACACCTACAATATACGTCGGAGAAATCGGCGCCCCTACATTCGGAAGCTTCCTCGAACTATCCACAGACGAACGACCCCACAAGCCATCTTACTTAGATCCTCCACAGATCTCCCCCATGATCCAACGTAATCCTAGTACTCAAAAAGCTCCGCAACACCCGTATAATCCGACCACTACGGGCCACTGCTCCTAGTATTACCAAACCCCCCAGCCCCGCCAAATCATTTTGCTGAACCTACCATTGGTTCTAGTCACGATTCCGACTATCATTGGTAACACCGCACCCCAGAAGTTAGAAAAACGAAAAACCTTTGCCACTTTAGTTTCCTTCTTTTGCTCCCTTATCATTTCATTAACTAGCTTTCCCTTCCTTCCATTTTACCTTAGTCATTTACTTGGAACACTGAGAAAATGTATTGCACAACTCCATCGAAATAGTTCATCGAACTTGAAACCCATCTCCATCGCCATTGGCCACTGCCTTTTCATGCACGCGTTAGCTCCTCCTACTTGGATCTCAGACTGGACGTCACAGCCCTGACGGCTTCTCCTCCACTATTGGACTTCCTGCGAACCTCCCTTTTCTCATTGGCTATCACAACCAATTTTGGCCATTTCTTTTTTCCGAAAGAGACCCATTTCAAAATTTTCAAAATTTATCCATCCAATTATAAAGAAATTCTTACAACACCCAGCGCTTCTGTCCAAAACCCCAACACCGTCTCTCTCTCTCTCCACTCCGTGGGGGATATAGTAAATCCTGTATCTAGGCGCCCCTTAAGACAGGATATGCTTGGCTTGGCTGCCATAATTTTAGCAATCGATTTATTAATCAATACTGAATTTGTCACAAACAGTTAGCTAATAGTCTGTGTGCTTTCCTCAAAATCCAGCTCCTAAATTGACAGACCGTTTTCATGATTATTTTAACAACCGGTTGACACGATCAGGTTGGAGCCGAATTTAACTCATCTATAAATGGACGCAAAAAGAAATGAAAGTACAAATTGGGGCAGTAATGTGTTTAGTACACGATGACGTCTATCTTACCCTAGTCCACATTAATCTGTGATCGGTTTTCTAATGTTTGTAATTCTTCAATATGAAGGAACCAATTTTGACTTGAGTTAACATTACTAAATCACTTGTTGAACAATTGCTTTTTAATTTGAACTAAAATCATAAATATGATGAAAAAAAGTAATTAATTTAGTTTTAAAGTGGAGTTAATTTTCCACATTTTCTTTAACAACTAAAACTTCACAGATATGCTTTTTCACGTTAATAATTAAAATATGCCTATTATCAGGGATTGGATTATATTAAATTATACCCGCAGAATATGAGAAAATATAATTTAAGAAGACAAGACTTTAGACTTTTTAAATTTTGTGTATGATAAGTAGGCAATGCCAGCATTAATTTTACAGTAGTACTTTAAAAGAATTGAGTAGTTTCGGTAAAATTATTTACAATTTAAAATTTTCCAAACTATAGCAATTATCGAAGTGGAGAAAATGAAAATACAAACATAAAAATAAAATAATTTGTACAAGACATTATATCAAATGTATGTAACATAGAATGACATAGATGGAATAATAAAATACATAAGAACATTTTGAAAAGGAATGAAAATGCGAGTATGGAAATATTACTTTTCGTGTAAAATGATCTAGAAAATGTGTCACCATCTATTCCAGAATTATCATCTATGTCATCTACCGCAGGAATGCCTGCAATTTAAAACAGATTGCGTTGAATACACAACTGCTAATGATTAAATATGAGACAAGTTTAAGTTCAAAAGGTATTATATAATCAATTATTTTGAATTTATATTCATTGAACATGTGCGTAATAAATATTCAATAATTCAAATCTTCAAATTAATTCAGATAGTTTAGCTCATGATTTGGATACAATACAATCAGGGATTGTTCTTACAAATAATATATATATATATATATATATATATTAATTATTTTATTAATTTAATTACCGACCACTTAGCCTGTTACTTGCTATTTATAAAATCTTCACAATAGTGCTAACAAATCGCTTGCAGAAAAAATTAAATGCAGCTCAACCACGAGAATAAGCTGGCTTTCGAAGTGGATTCAGTACAGTGGATCATATTGAAGTATTAAAAGAATACATGAATATGATCTTCCATTGTGTGTTGCATTTATTGACTATGAGAACGCTTTTGACTCTATTAAAACATCAACAGTCATCAACTCTTTAAGATCAACAGACATCGAGGAAGTGTACATTGACATGGTGAAATGTGTGTATAAAAATGCAAGTGCAAAATTTCGGTTACATAAAGATACCAAAACTATCAAAATTGGTAAAGGTGTGAGGCAGGGAGATACCATTTCTCCAAAACTTTTTACTTCTGCTTTACAGATGATTTTTCAGCTGATAAATTGGAATAACAAGGGAATAAAAATAAATGGTGAATATTTAAATCATCTGCGGTTTGCTGATGACATTGTTATTTTTTCAACGAACCCATCAGAACTCCAAGACATGGTACAGGAGCTCTCAACTAGAAGTAAAGAAGTTGGACTCAAGATGAACCTACAAAAAACTAAGATCATGTTCAATAATTTCGTAGAGGAAACAAAAATACAAGTTGACAACATTGAGCTAGAAATTGCTGATTCATATATTTACCTTGGCCAGCTGATTTCAATGGATGGCAACATTATGAAAGAACTCAACAGACGTATTAAACTTGGCTGGAGTGCATTTGGAAGAAACAGTTTTATCCTGAAGGGGAAATTGCCTTTATGTCTAAAAAGAAAAGTCTTCAACCAGTGTGTATTGCCAGTCCTCTCTTATGGATCAGAGACATGGAGTCTAACAGTTGGAGCAATACGAAAGTTACAGACAACGCAAAGGAGCATGGAGAGGTGCATGCTTGGAATAACTAGGAGAGATCGAAAAAGAAACACTTGGGTGAGAGAGCAAACTAGAGTAGAGGACATCATTGTTAAAGTAAAAGGACTGAAATGGCGATGGGCTGGGCATATTGCAAGAAGAACTGATCAACGATGGACAACAGAAATTCTGAACTGGATTCCAAGAGACCACCGAAGACCTAGAAAACGTCCTCAAACTAGATGGGTGGATGAAATAAGAAAAGAGGTTGGGGTGACGTGGAAACGAATGGCCCAGGATAGACTTGTGTGGAAAGCATTTGGAGAGACCTTCATCCAGCAGTGGATAGATAATGGTTGAATATGATGATGATGATGATGATATATATATATATATATCATCATATTATATACATGCATTACATTATACGTAAGTCTTACACCAAAAAAATAATTTAATATAATTTTGCGTCACGATTTGTTAATATTAAAAGCAAAATTTCAATATATTCAGTTTTAAAACTTAATCTGATTGGACAGTTTGCATAAAATTTGAAGTAGAGAATTATATATCATTGTTTACGTTACAATGCAGAAATTATTTTATTTTTCGATAGTTACAGAGTATATTTGTTCGTTAACCACTTGCGTAGAGCTTACTTTTTGCTGTAAATAGAATAGGTCAAAACCTCTAAATTTAAACTGATATATATTCTTAATGTATTTCATGGATAATAATGTATTTTATTATTATTTTGTGAAAACGTAATTATATGTAGTATAGATTTTAAACATTCTATATATAGACTTCAAGTCTGAAATTTAAATTCTTTCTGCTGATATATTGATACATTTTGCACGCATAAACATTTAATTGAAAACAATATCTTGTTTATGATGGGGGGGAGGTATTATTATTATTCCTATACGCTAATATTAATATAATTGCAAAAAATATTGAAGTTTGCCTCCGTTTATAAATAACAAATTAACACTCACAAAATAATAGCATCATAAATGTGCTTCAAAATTAATAAAAAACATTAATAGACAATTTCACATTTATTAAGTTTACCGTGCTATAAATAGATACAAAATATGTGATACAGAAACTGAAACTTTTCTTGCTGTGATATGAGGATGTAAATTATGTCTAAAAATTTTAAAATCAATTATCAAACAACGTTTTCGATCACTGTTAATGAGTGGAAATGAATAGTGTTTGGAAAATATAATATTCTAATGGCAATAGTCATTCCTTAATATTTTATTATTTACAAAAGTAGTGTCGTGTCTTCTACCCTTTTCAGATACTTAGGTTCTTACCACTAGATCAGTTTGTTATATCAGTTTTTTTAATTGCAGTTTTATCAATCGGTTTCTATACAATTCTTTTTTTCTTGTGCATTATCTAATTCCCAATATTTGGCAATAATGCTTTTAGGAGTGTTTCGAATTCCACTAATCAGTTCCTTTGTTTGCAAGAAGTATCTTTCCGGCTGGCTTCATGCAATTATTTTCTTTTTACTACTGTCTTTTCTCGTTTTATCTTTGTGAGATGTATTGGCGATTTCTGTCGTAGAGAATTTATTCTTTGTAAATGAACTCTCGGAACTTGTAAATAGATACTTTATATTTCCCTTAAAAATGCTACGTATTTATTTATTACGTAAACATTTCTTAAGTGAAAGACGTTCATCTATGTGGAGGTTCTGCCACCAATAATCTGGAAATATCATTGAAACAAAGTAATTCCAGTTACTAAATTCTTCTCACATTCCATGCGTATTAAATCAGCTAATATTTTATTGCTAATATTTCAAATAAAATTATTTATGTATATTTGATGCTAACTCCATACGTACAACATCCCGATTGCTGTCGTTTTAGAAATGAAAGTTGGGGATTTACATTAAAATATAAGGTTGCTATGGTTTAAGCACTAACAGTTATCGTTTAATATTTTTACAGAATGAAATTAAAATACCTTTGTTAAGTATGAAAATAATCCCAATTTATAAATATTTACTTAATAACTTGTTTTTGCAATAACGCATATTACACGAATATAATATTACTATATAAAACTAGTATTCGTCACATGTACATAGATTTATTTTTATTTATTTATTTATTTATTTATTTTAAAATAGAGCAGGGGCCTGGTTGATCAAAGCTAGAGGCAGACATGAACAAAATTGAGAAAGCAGAATAAATGTAGTAAATCAATGGTATAATCAAAGCAAAATATATCAAACATTTGATGGTTTTGGGATGAGTAGAGGCAATGATGAAGCGAAAACTATTTATGGGTAAAGGGCATTCCAGCTCCGCATAGTATTGGGAAAGAAACTAAATTTATAGGTGTCTGATTTAACATAGATAGAAAGCAATTTGAAGGAATTGCCAAGAGGGCCACAAGTGTAAGAACCGGAAGGGTTACTGAAGTAGGTACCAGGTTATGGTACACTTTAAAAAGAAGTTTTAGTAGATGATATTTAGGATTAGTAGAGGAATTAGTCGGTTTAATATCGGTTAGTAAGGGAATCAGTCTAAGATGTTGCTTAAGTAATGATATAGATTGTCGTGATGACCAAGAATTGCAGATGAATCAGGTGACTAAATTTTGGATGGATTCAAGTTCGGAGATGGCATTTATTTGGTAAGGGTCCTAAATCTCATCTCCATTTGACAAGGTTAGCAAGATATAGCTTCTATAGCATATTAAATGGATCCGAGTTGTGGGATGTTTAAGTTGTCTTGGAGAGTATTAAAGTTTAGATCTAGCCATTATTCTAGCTATTATTCATAATTGTGACAATTTGTAAATTTCAACGAAGATCAGAGGTAAAAGTGAGACCAAGATATGTAAACGATTACACAATGATCCACGATTACACGGTGATCAGAATGCTATAAAGATCATGAATAAAAAAGCCATGGGATATGTTTGCAATGAAGCATCGATGATGAAGTTTAGACAGCCTCAGTAGGGTTAAAAGGTAGGAATCAAGGCTTAGGCCAGTTAGAGATTATATTTAAATTAAATTTTAGGTTAACATGATCATCGGGTAGGTAATTTTGGAATATATATGACATAGTTAGCCGCAAAACGGCGAATCGGGGCAGTGAGGGAAGAAGCCGTGTCATTGATGAAAATCAAGAAAATGTGAGGGGAAAGAAGCGCTCCTTCAGGGGTATCAGAAGTTACAGGAAAAAAATGGGAAGACGTGTTTTTGAAAAGGACCTGTTGGTTTTCTTTACAGAGAAATTGACTAATCCAGTATGAGATTTGGAGATGCAGATTTAAGAGGGAAATCGTGTACAACAATTTGGAATGAGCAAATTTGTCAGAAGCCCTTGCAAAAGCGAGAAAAATTACACCAGTTTGACACTGTTAGTCAATTGCTTCGGTAAGATGATGAGTAACGTGTATCAATTGTGAAATAGTTGAGTGGCCCGGACTCAAATCCATACTGAGAAGGAAGACATTATGGGAATCATGATGTTGGCGGATTTCATTTAAAAGGATGTTTCAAAGAAATTTACAGTACGGAGGAATTAAGTAAATTGGTCCCTAGTTGAGTGGGTTTTCGTATGAACCAAACTTGTGAAATGAAATAATTTTATTAATTTTCCAGTCAAGTGGTAATCTACCAATAGAAAGGGATGAATTGAAAATAAAAATAAGATAGCCGACGATCTCATGATCACAACATTTAAGAATAAAATTTGGTATACCATCTGGACTAGAAGAAGGTTTAAGAGAGTAAAGAAGTTTAATGAAACCAGAGCGAGAGATAGTAATACAGAGGGAAGGGCGAAAATAAAGTAGAATTAATATTGGAATCGGTAAAAGTACTAGTACAGAAAACAGAATGAAAAGCGTTATTGAAGCTAGCAGCGATATGTTGAGGGTCAGTAAGAACTTAATCATTAAACCGGAGGGAAGTGCATGGTGATTAATGAGGCCTGAGAAAGTTCCAGAATTTTTATAGTTTTGAAGAGATAAATCTGGGAATGTTTTTCAGAAGGTATTTACGTTTAGCAGCGCAAATAAGCTGTTTAAGCTCAGATGATGATTTAAAAAGAAGTTTAAGAGAAATATAATATATCATTGTTAAACAATAGCATGGCATTGTCAAGCAATAGCATGGTATTGTCAAACAATAGCATGGCATTGTCAAGCAATAGTATTGCATTGCCAAACAATAACATGGCATTGCCAAACAATAACATGGCATTGCCAAGTAATAGCACGGCATTGCCGAGCAATAGCATTGCATTGTCAGTGATATTGTCAAACCATAGCGTGACATTGTCAAACCATAAAATAGCATTGTCAAACTAACTTAGCACTGTCAAACGATAAATATCATAGCATTCTAAAAAATAACATGTGATTGTCAAATAATAGCATGGCACTGTTAAACAATAACATGGGATTTGTCAAACAATAGCAGAACATTATTATAGTAAGCATGACCAAAGCCTTTGTTATTCTGGTGAAATAGTTTTACGATGTAAGGAGCATTTAAATTCACTCTCTTTTCAGCTACGGAATCATCAATCACTACCTAAATAAAGTATTATATTTGTTGCTTAATTAATACAACATTATCATATTGACTCGACTATAAGTACAAATACGTACAAATATTTTGTGTTTTATCTAACCTTGTACTAAAAAAAATATATATACTGAGTTTATAATCAAGTGCGTGTAGTACAATGGTAACAATTATATAATAATAATAATAATATAGTAATCTGGTAAGCATGTATACCTTTCGATAAACTACATTTCTATATTTCTCTAACCTTTTCTAAAAATTTAGATTTTGGGAGGATTAGATGGTTCTTATTGCATTCAATTTTGCTTTGTACCCTATTATGGATAGTCAACGACTATGTATATAAAAATGTATAATTAAATAATAATATAGAAGGGTTTTTGATCTATCCGATCCTAATCATAGAAATAGGTACGCTAATTCTTAAAATATATATTCTACATAAAAAAATTACATGTGAAGTTTAAAAACATTTCCTAAAGAAAAAACACGAAATTTCCCATTTTCTCCAGAAAACGCCAAATAATTCCTCCTCCTTTACTTTCGTGCAATTAATATCAATATTAAAAAACACATTTGGATAGTAAGAAAAAACTTTTGCGTGCAGGAAAGAAAGCTTAAAATTGAATTGTAATATTGTAAATCGGTTCCGTGGATTAAAGCTTAATGATCTCATTCCTAAAATTTATCCAATTGGTTTCGGCATTAATCTATGACAGTGGTTCTTAAATTCTAATCCGCGAACACATGGCACTCCGCGATGCGCTCACAAAGGATGCGCAAAAAAGAAGCGCCTGTCCGTGCAATATGAATGAATGTTTAATATGAAGTAAGCATATTTGCGCTTCATTTTGGAGTTTCTTATTTATCATCACATCAAAGTATTTGAAGCTATAAAAGAGATAAGTTAATAAATTTATATAAATACATTTAATTTTTTTAGATATTAAAAATACTGTGCGTTCGGAATTTCTTGGTGATTCATACTAATATTTCTGGTTATCAATTTTTTTATAATATATAATTTTAAAAAAGCTTTAATGAAATATCTAACTAAAGATTTAATAATTGAGAAATTTTTCACTTTGTTTCTAACTTAAAAAATCCTTGTCTAATATTGAATAAAGATTTGTCACTCTTTATCGTAAAGAAGGACATAAATACGTACAAAAATAAATGAAAGAATTCCAATTTTCCCTTCGGACATCATTATTAGTTTCGCCAACAAAATTTGAATTTCTATACTATCCCCCTTTTGAGGAATTTTTTTCCCCTTTGAAGTACTCTCAAATTAGTGGTCTACAAAACGCGATGTTGTGGTCAGCACTTTGATGATTATTCAAGGTTTGAAAGTTTTTACCCCATTTTTACAAGTTTGATAAGTAAATACATATAAGTATTTTTGCGGTCCGTTGAAAATTTAGTTTTGGGATTGAAGAGGACCGTTCCCTAATATCTCCTCCTAGATGAGGGCATGAGTTTGAGTTGGATGGTCAATTTATTTTTTCGCATTTAAATTTTGCTAAATATATATAATGTATTTTATAATACGTTTCATAAGCACTTATATAGGTTTTTTTTTTCCTCAGTTACCATCTTAGAACCATTGTAATTGGGAAATAATGAAGAACATATTCCCACTCTGCCCATTTTGAAGTTATCTCCAATTTAACTTATATAATAGGAATATAATTTTTATATGTGTTTCTAATTATTAAATACGAAGTTTAGGCATACATTTAAGTTTACAATATTTATTGTAACTTTCCTCCAAATAAAATTATTTTTATTAAATATTTTTTGGATGGTGGTGCCATCTAGTGCATGAGATCCCAGTTTTCAGTTTCATTATTTATTAATAATTACTTTAAAATAAATCAATGGCTAGAAATGCATTAGTATATTTGTATTGAATCCATATATATATATATATATAACATTAATTACTAATTAATCTTGAAACCACCAATGGCTTTTTATTATGGCTTTTTCCGTTTGCAAAACTTCATATCAAAAATATTTTATCTATTTATTTCAAGTACCTATGTTTTTCCAACTTATCTGTTTAATATCTGTGCAAAAATCTTGATAAATACTGTACATATTTTCCGATATTTAAAAACTAAATTTGTGAAATTATTTAGTCAATTGAGATTGTAAAGGAACTCAGAATCAGAAATAGCTTAATGAAGTAGAAATATATGAACACCATACCTCCATAATTTAGCAGCGAATTAATTCCTTTGTGATTCTTTCGTTTCTCGGACTTTGAATTAAAAATTTCTAAATTGTTACGATTATTTATTCCCTTTGGCGGAATTTCTGGAAAAAAATTAAAAATGAGTCTGTGAAAGTTAAATTTAATTGGAAATAAATAAGCTTTAAAAACTTTATCACTAAGTAAAATTCAAAAAAAGAAATTTGACGTTAATTTGCTCTGTATTTCAAATTGCCTGCACTGCTCACTGTAGTCCGGGGTTTGGTTCCCTGGGCCTTAAGAGGTTCGGATTCCTCGGAAAATAGTAGGTCCCGGCGCAGCATGACCACTGTAGTCTTTGAGCCGTAAAACCAAAAAGCAAGACAAGACAAGATTTCAAATTGCCAAATCTCGCCAAATGGCGAAAACGTCATACAATTTTGTGATAGTTAAAACGTAAGGTGTTTTTGTTATTAAAATTATGTAGTAATTTCTTTTTCGAATTAATCTGAGTAAAAACATTTTGAACGTTAAAACTGACGAAAGTTTAGTATTAATGAACGAGATTGGACAAGCAGAAAGACATTAATATAAATAATTCGAAAGTAATTGGCTTCTTTAAGCTCATGTCTATTATTTTACTTTACGCTGAAAATTCTTATATCGTAAGTTACTATATTGTGTTTATAATGAATGTTTTAAAGATAATCATATATTTAAATAATGCAGGCAAATAATTATAATCCCATATAAATTAAGCAATTACCCGTATATTTTTCCAATTTTAGATTTTTAAATATATTTAGCACTAATCAGCCATTTCCTAAATATGAATTATAATATGATATTCGAAGTAATAATATAGAAAAATATAAAATAATATATCTGTTGTCACAGGGTTATAAGTGGTTAATTCAAAAAATGGCAAAGTAAGTGCAATATGATTTAAGTGCAAAGGATTTTAGCAAATTAATTATTTTTCAAATCACTAAATTTAGAACGTTATTTGAGTTACATTGATGACAGCCAAATTTATTTTTTTTCAAAAAAATTTAAAAAAAGGTCCTAATGTAAAAAAATGCTGCCCTGAAAAATTGCGATTTTATACTTAACCAGTTATTCCCTGTGATAACAGAAATATAATATGATACAAATAAGGCAATATGTATAATAAAAAACAACACTACCATACAACAACATATTTATAGCAAAACTGGGGAGAATCGAGCTCTACTTTGGCCTTCTTGTATTTAATTAGCAGAACTGAATGGAAACATTTGTCAAATTATTATATGATCCCTCAACATCTTCATTCATATTTATTAACCTTCTTGTGAATATGCAACTCATTGCTTAAAATTTGCTTACCATACAATCTGATTGTGCCTTCGCTTTCCCCTAAAGAATTTTTTGCTACACATATGTACGACCCGAAATCTTCTGGCTGGAGATTTCGAATTTGAAGATTGAGCTGTGCTTTGTAATGAACGAAGGGTACCACTTCAATCAAATACTTGCTATTTGATATAACCATAACTCCACCTTCCCTCATCCAGTAAGTGATTGAGCGGGGATGAGATTCCAAATTGCATTGAAGAAGAACGTCTGCAGTTGCTGGTGCCCCAATCATATGGTTTGGAATCCAAACCATGGGTGTAACTGCAAAGGAATCCAAAATATTTAATTATAATTTGTTCCCTATAACCAGTTCAATTGTGTTATCAGATAAGGTATTAATTAATAATATTATTATATCGATATCATGTAAAATTATTTTTGTAAAACATCAATTTTATTACTATTTTAAACTGCAAATATTGCTTATCATTTCTTTCCTTTTACTCCTTTTTCTCTTATTTTATGCTTTACATTTTAAATTAAAAACCTTTTCTTGAGATAAATCTGCATAAGTTGTCAGACGACTTCACAGTACGAGAAGTAAATAACCCATTTACGTATTTCTAAACAATTTTTTACATTTACTATGCATTATCTAACTGCAACATAAGGCAAACAAAGCCAGCGGGGCAGTTCTTTTGAAATTTTTCATGAGGGAATTTCAACCTTATATAATGAGAAAGAGAGCGACGTTTCTGTTCCTTAGTTGTTAGCAGGGGTTAGGGTGTTCTGTATCTAACGAAGGGACCCTGATCTGTAGCCAGGATGAAGGGGCAACTGGGTCAGTGCAAAGGGCGCATGGGACAACTGGGATAATGCAAAAGGCATTTAGGGCGCAGGGCACCCGGGTATACGAGGCTCACGAGGCTATAATAGGGCTCACGAGTATAAAATAATTGCGAGGAGCGATAGAGAATATAGACATTATGTCACATTAAACCCAAATAATATTGACGCTCCTCTGTTGTGCTTTTTAATTTATTACAATTACAAATACTATAATATCAACATTTATGAAAGTTTGGATTTTGAATTTTATGGAGGGAGAATTGGGTGGGAGAGGAAAAATTTTACCCATGGCGCTCTCATGGCCAGGTCTTGTGGCCTTATTGGAAAATTCTTAACTGCCCATGAGAAAAATGTTAATGCTTGCATATACGTATATATCAATGGAGCAACTGGGGCCACGCCCCTTCTGGCCCCGGCTTGGCTACAAGCCTGAAGGAACTCTATTTTGATTCTTGACCAGGGCGCTCTGTCTCTTTCTTCTATACATTAAAAAAATATTTAGTCTGAGCTCAAGCGTAGTGTAAGGAAATTAGTATATGTAATTATAAATTTTTGTTATCATTAATTACATCATATATTAACGTCGTCATTAGTTATCTCACATATTTATGTCATCATTAGTTGCGTCACTATTTATTCCATCATCATTTCCATTTTGTAGCTATATTATCATAATTTACCTTAAATATTTAGGTAGCCACCAGTCACATTTTAAGAAAATTTACTAATATCAATTTATAGTATCTTGATTTGAAATTTATAATTATGAAATATTTAAAACTCTAATTTTTTTTTGTGTAAGTAAGGCGTTTTATTTCGAAGACGAAAAACAGATCGTATAAAAGTAAATATCTAGAGAGGATTATATTTCTTAAATGTATTTAGCTGATTAAAATATATATTCCTTTAAGAGAAGTTTCATATAATAATCAAAATTATTCTTCGAATTCATAAAAGAACTTAAAAAGATTCTAGTAAATGGTAGAAAGTTGTCATTCAACGTAGCCTGACAATTCCAGAATTATTCTAAATTAATTAATTACAGATTGTCAATTCACAAGTCTTTTAAATTAACGAAAGACCAATAAAATTAATTGGGCGAAAGTATGAAATAACTCTAGAAACGTTTTGTTTATTACAATCCAGAAATGATTTAGTTGCTGTTCTTCCAACAATCATCATGAATTTTATATACTTTCATTTTAAAATTTTAGGAGATTTAAAAATCGAAACTGACATTCGTTAAATAATATTTTTTAACATATTATAAATATCATTATATAATAAAGTGATAGACTTGGCAGAGCTAAATCATGTATTTTATTTTATGCCGTTGGAATGCACGTATCATCATATTCAACCATTATCTATTCAATTGCTGGATGAAGGTCTTTCCAAATGCTTTCCACACAAGTCTATCCTGGCCATTCGTTTCACGTCAACTCAACTTCTTTTCTTGTTTCATCTACCCATCGAGTTTGAGGACGTTTTCTAGGTCTTTGGTGGTCTCTCAGATCCAGTTCAGAATTTCTGTTGTCCATCGTTGATCAGTTCTTCTTGCAATATGCCCAGCCCATCGCCATTTCTTCAGCCCTTTTACTTTAACAATGATGTCCCTCTACTCTAGCTTGTTCTCCCCACCTAAGTGTTCCTTTTTCTGATCTCTTAGTTATTCCAAGCACGCACTTCCATACTCCTTTGCGTTGTCTGTAACTTTGCATTGCTCCAACTGTTGACCCATGTCTCTGATCCATAAGAGAGCACTGGCACACACCGGTTGAAGACCTTTCTTTAGCATAAAGGCAATTTCCTTTCAGGATAAAACTGTTTCGTCCGGAATGCACTCCAGCCAAGTTTAACACGTCTGTTGAGTTCTTTCATAATGTTGCTCCATTGAAATCAGTTGTCTAAGGAAACAAGTAATCAGCAACTTCTAGCTAAATGTTACACGACTTGTATTTTTGTTCCTTTACGAAATTGTTGAACATGATTTTAGTTTTATGCAAGTTTATCTTGAGTCCAACTTCTTTACATCTAGTTTAGAGTTCTGTACAATGTCTTTAGAGTTCTAGTGGGTCCGTTGAAAATGATAACAATACATTTCAAACGCAGATGATTTAACATTCACCATTTATTTTTATTCTCATATATATATTATTAAAGATACATATATATATATATATATATATATATATATATATATATATATATATATATATATATATATATTTCTATATTCTACATGTTTTACAACTTAGAGAAGAGAAGGAATAATTAATTTCTGATTTACAAATGGTGCTGCTATAATTAATTTCCAAGGATTTGTTAAACTCCAAAAACAATTATAAAGAATCTAAGAAATAATATATGTTGTCCATTAAAAAATATTCGAGAGAGTTGATCATATGCAGTATATATGTAACCTGGATTGTATTTGAATAATTAATTACAGTTTTTTTCAACATACAATAAGTAACTACATTTTCACTGATTGATACTCATTCATTGAGAAGACAATTACATAATTGTCATATTTCGATCTTAATCATTTTAATCTGACCTGATAACTGAATTTTTGTTTTTTTATAAATCCCAATACCGATAAATATATGAACATATTTTTATTAGTTACTTACTTTTTGTTATATTTGGCAATTTAAAACATTTTTGAATGTTAATATTAACAATGACCATAATATTCTTCTTGATTAAAAAACTACCCAATTCAACTAGGGATGTGTAAATGTACAGAAAATAAATAGTTATAAAATTTCATACTTGAAGTTAATACATATTTTAAAAGAACACTGGTTTAAATATAAAATTTAACACATTTTTCTTAATATTTCCTTTACCTGTCAAAAGTTTTAAAATTCTGTCTTGATGCTCTTTTACCTTCGTGGATTTTTACTTATCGGCACATGATACATCACAGCCAAAAAACGGAGTTAAACTATTGTTGACAAAAAAAATCCATCAATCAAAAACTGTTCGCTATATTTTTTTTTCCTATTTTAAAAAACATCAAACTTTTTACCGGCTTTAGTCTTAGGACTACTTAGAAAGCCCGTAGCATTTTTACAGACGCCTAATCTCCCTTTCGCTTGAATTACAAATGGCGTAAAAGGAAAGTGTGCTTTCTCTAATCAGCTCCTGTGAAGACAATAAAAAGAAAATTACTTGGCGAAAACTTAATGTCATCCGATGGCAGTAATTTCTCCTTTAGGTCCGCGATTCGCTGTATCTTGACACTTATATCTATTACTTACGTCAATTCTTCACAGTGAATTGGGGTTATTGATCTGGCTTCGCTTTAGCGAAAAAGGATGGCGAGTCGCTTTAGCCTTTCCTTTCGTTTTTTCGATGCTAATCAGAAACTGACATTTGATGTTAAGAGGAAATTGAGTAATCTCTGTTATCAAGGCTAAGTACCTATCTTAATGAAAGCACTGAATAAATCTGCAGAAATTAGAATTTTTATTCAATGACGTTGGTTATTTTTCTTCCAGACCCTATGAATGGTAAATGTGGAATATTGGATGGAATTAATGAACGTTGATTAAGCTAAATGAGTAGATCGTTTTAAGTATTGATATTAAGCTTAGTGAGTGAGTGGATGTAGCTTAACACGTCAAAACAATACAATGAATATTTTCTTTACTTTACCTCCTAAAACATGATTCATTTGGATTAGGATCAACGGCTAATGTAGCTTATATTCTAAGTCACGTTAGCCCTCTCATTAGCGGACACTTTCTGGACAGGGAAATTTTTCCTTCAAAAAGAGGTGACAGCAGAAGAGAAGGAGTGATATTATTATTATTATTATTATTATGAAAGAATTCCCCGTAAAATATTATCCTCCTTCGCAGGGATAAAACAGTTATCAATAATGGTCAACAAACAAAGCCACAGGGCAAGTTTTTGTGATTTTTCGCGGGGGAAAATTATTATACATAATAATTTTCGACACCCACGTGAAAGCAGCTCAAGCTAAAGTTTTTTAGGTAAAGGAGAAAAAAAAAGACGCTGTCCCAGCCCTAGAGTCGAACTAGGGTTCCTCTTGGATCACGGAGGGCCTTGACAGCTAGACCAACGATGATAGGAACAACGCTCTCTTTCTTCGTATATAAGGATGTAAGATATTATTACCCTTCTCAGGGATAACACAATTGCCAAATAATGGTTAACACACAAAGGGTAATAATACCTTATATCCTAATTTAAGGAGAAAAAAAGGGTTGTCCCAGTCCTCGTGGGTCTGGCGGTCAATGCAACGAGTAGAATAATTAATTGTACATACATTATATTAAATGTTGACAAGCATTAGGAGCTAGTAGTGAGGTTTAAAGTCACTTTTATAACCAGTTAACTTTTACCTCCAACTATATTGTATAAAGACCAGGGGTTTTTTTTCTTATACAAAATATAAGCATCCACCAAAAATTTTTAATTGTATAAATTGATTTGAAAGAGTGAAAGCACTGTATGTCCCATATGACATAACAAAATTAACAGCAATACAAATTTCAGAAAACGTTTTAACGTAAAATTCAATTTCAATCTAAACGTTACAATCTAAAAATGCACAATGAATATATCAATACTAAACCATAGTACTCACCATACAACAATACTCAACCTCACCATGATGCACCATAAGAAACATTTTAAAACTATTTTAATATAAGGTTATGCATTGCATCATGGTGAGATTCAGCATTGTTGTATGGTGAGTGCTATGGGTTAGTATTGATATATTCATTCTGCATTTTTAGATTTTAAAATGTTTTCTGAAATTTGTTATTCTATTTATTGTGTTGTGTGATATGGGACATACAGTGTTTTCCCTCTTTCAAATCCATTTAAACACTTACAAATTTTTGGTGAATGCTTATATTTTATATAAGAAAAAAATTCCTGGTTTTTATACAATATAGTATGAAATGAATGTTAGCCGGTTATAAAAGTGACATTAAACCACATTACTAGATGGTAATGCTAGTCAACATTTAACATATTGTATATCCAATTAATTATTATATTCCACACATTCATATAGCTTTAATGATTTAATATATATATATTTCTCTGCACATGGATATGCGGTGCTTATCATGATGTAGTGATGAACCTTTATATCTCCCTTTATAGCAGGATTCGTCGATTTAAATCAACTATTATTTTAATTATTTATATCAAACAAATATATGCATATATAAATCCTTTCCTCATGAACTGAATTCTCCCTCTTCCTTTCTAAAATATTGATTCACTAAAAGGATAGAGGAGTTTATATTTTTTTAAAATAAATGGAAATTTGAATCAAGTATTTAACACCAATTTTAATTAATTTTATATCATTTTTATTTTATATGTATTTATTTCTGCAATTTTAGAAGTTTTCTAAACAAAAAATAAATGATTATTTTATAAAAAAAACAAGCCCACAAACTTTTCTTTATAGTCATATATTTAAATGCTATTTGTTTATATGTGATGCTGAAACTGATGATGATGTAAGGCAACTTCCGTTCTACTATAATTTTTTGGTGATCATTGAACGAAACGTGCCAACATGTGCTCACTTTTAAAGTAGGAGTTGTGTGTGTACATATACGATTTTTTTTCTCATTCTTATTCCACTTTGTGAACAATATTTTGTTTCAGAGGAAATAATTAGGGAGAATACTTATTACGATGAGAAAACCGGCTCAGCAGTAACTCTTCCCTTAACAGCCCCCAAGTTAAAACAAGGTTCTATTTTACCTTATTTACCTGGTTGTCCACAATACCTTTCCAAGCCAAGTACTTCACGTGAAACTCCAAATGACAAACGAAGGCGACTTGAATTTGAAAGTGTAGAAGAAGCAATTAAGCAAAGCATGGAGAACAAGGCCTCATATGATTGAGAACGATCATTTCAAACTTTTAAAAACTTAAAAACAAACTCGATCTCATCAGTATCCCTAAAGGATGAACAGTAACAGTAATATCGGATAATGTGATATTTCTAATGATAGAACTTACTCCAGCTCCAACAATTCACAAATGTGTTATCGTCAACAGATCAACGAATGCAACTGCATATTACCTGGATATACCACTAACAAAGTTAAAACAATTTAGTTTTCCTTTTTTGTTACATAATGTCAATGACGCGACTGAATTATTGCAAAAAGTAGAGTCGGTTAATCGAAATGTCGAAACTAATTCAATCGAATCAATATTCAATATAATACAAGATTCGGTACTTTTGTTAAAACCATTGTTACCTTTAAATGAAATTTTAGATTTTTTGCTTGCACAACTATCATGACCATTAATGGGAAACACCAATTTAGCTACAATACTTGATTTTTAATTTTCTCAAGCTTACTTTATTCTATATCTCCACATGCTTATAAGTTTCTAAGAAATTCTAATCATATTATTTTGCCACATCCGTACACAATATCTAGAATATGTTCCTTATTCCTCTTAAACCTAGCTATTGAACAATTTGAGCATAATATTTTATCTTACATTAAGCTACGTTATTAAACATTGCAGTCCCAAGATTTAACTATTTATTTAATGATTGATGAAATTCACATTAAACCTGTCATGGTTTTAAAGGGAGGGAATATTGTTGGCCATGCACACGATAGTGAAAATGTTTGCCTAATGCATATGTTTTCATGGTGCAAAGTTTTTTATCGACACACAAAGTTGTTGCACACATATTGCCAATACAAAAATAAATGTTGGAAAATTTTTATTGTGATTAAAAAGTAATACTAGGCTTGGAAGAAATTGGTTTCAAAACAAAATGTGTGAGTTCTGATAATAATGCAATTAATGGTAAAGCTATGTCTTTTTTCAACGTTCTTCCTAAACATGACCTTGTTTTTAAACACTCATCGGATTTTACAAGGCCACTGTTTTTTATCTATAACCCTGTGCATACTTTAAAATGCATCAGAAATAATTGGTTAAACCAAAAGAACATAGGTCAGTGTATGTATTATCCTAATTTCGAAAATCATCATATTACAGAAACTGCTTGTTTTGTAATAGCATAACGTTTGTAAACTGCGTACTGTTCGATTTATATAAATACATATGTTGCAACGGACGTTTCGATCAATTTAATACGTCTCTTCTTAATTTGGTTTATAAAGTAGTCCATGTATTATAGTCTGCGAAATAACCGGTATCAGTAAATAGTCTTTATATATGTTCGTAGCTCAGTAGGTAGAGCCTTCCCACCGGCACGTAAAGGGTCGTGTGCTCAGGTCCCACTGAACGAAGAAATATTTATTTTCTTTAGAACGTTTCACCATCTGATCACGCCATAAAATCGGCGCTGGTGTCACTACGCCAATGAACGTTACTTAACATTATTGTTTGACTTAGTAGTTAGTTTAGCAATTTCTGTTTTAAGAGAAAAAAATGCTTCTTAACGAACAATTGCCCTGATCGTTATTCTGCCACTGTAGTAACTAAGTATATTATTATGGCTGTCACAAATACATTTTTAAAAAACTACTATAAGGAAAGAAATGATGTAAAGAAATTGGAAAATAAGAAAAAAAACTTGGAACATTAAAAAAGTAGTTAGCTAATATTAGTATGTACCGTAGTGGTTCCCTTACGTTTATGGGTGAATCCATTTTAAATCACCCAAGAAAAATATAAATTTGTTGCTTGACAAGTTATTGCTATTATTTGTTTTTTTTTGCTTGAGTGCTCTTTAGTGTGTTGAGAGATAAAAACTATGGTTTAAATTTTTTTATAGTCAATCATTTAATTAATTAATAATTGATGGTTATAGTTGTTAAAGTATGTATATTATACATGAGGTGGTTATTAGTGTTACTAAATTAGTCATCCAACATTTGTTGAAACATCTGTATAGACTAAGTTTTGATCTAAAAATTGCAGCTATGTATTTTGTGTCAGATCTTTATGCTTACACACACACACACACACACACACACATATATATATATATATATATACTTTCTCATTTTAAATTTTAGATTTAAAAATTGAAACCTCACATTCGTTAAATAATATTTTAACGCATTATAAAATGGCATTATATAACAAAGTGATAGATAAAAAGAGTGTTAGAATCACAGATTTTATGTCGTTGGAATGTAATATATATATATATTATATACATATAGTTAGGGCATCTTTAACTTAAAAAATTTTGGATAATTGTTGCATAATTTAAAAAATGTATATAATAACATATGCAAGAATTAATCTCTCAGTCAACTTCAGATTTATATAAAAAAATGTACTAGCTGCTTTTTGCTTCAAACTTCATTGAGTCAGTGGTTGCTTTTTCTAAGCAGTGTGATGTGTGAAAATTATTAGTTGTTCACAATTATGTATACTCTGTGGGATAATAGTGAGTCAATATTTAAATAAAAATTTTTGCATCCATTAGAATATATACATAATTTTTTATAGGACTTCTTTTTCAATACTCTGTTATGGTACATTCAGCACGTAGACATTTTTCTATTGACCAATAATTTAATTGAGATTTATTTAAATGTAAAAAAACAATATAGCCTATATAAAAAAATCGGAGGCTTTATACTTTTTATATATTCTAGCTATTAAAGCTGATTTGGCAAAAATGGTTATATTTTACATAAAATAAAAGATTCCTTTGTGAGATTAGTGTTTTATTTTATTGTACAAGTGTTTGTTTTGTTTTTGTCTTTTTTAACAAAATTTCTGAAAATAATGCTTTTTCTCGAGGGAAATGAGGGTTTAACGGCTAAAAATATTCTAAAGGCAGTAATAGATTCTGTAGATACAATTTCCATGCAAGCCAGGATTTAAACTACGGTCGCTTTTTTCCCAAAATGCGACGAATTAATCTAAAATGCGAGAAAGAAAATTGTGTCCGTCTCAAAAAACAACAGTTGTTTAATATCCTGTCAACAAACTTTGCCTTTTTTTTAATCACTTTGATTTATGTAAGATAATCTAAAGTAGCATTACGCAGATTAGATTTATAAGTAAAGACAACGTTATACCTAACTTACGCTTATAACGTTGTCTTTACACTTATAAAACTTTGATTATGTTTCACTGTTATTTTTTCTTAAACTTAAAGTATGTTTCCTACAGTAATTCAAAGCATCGTTGTTGTAAATAATTTTATTGATACGGTGTTTCGAGCGACGGAAACGACTAATCTTCTTTGGAGTTTTTGCGATAGAATTTTTTAAGCCAGCTTAACTCTTATGCAAACTACACTATGCGCGTAGAAATGCCCTCAATATAAAAGATATGGGAGTAGGGCGTTGGTCCACGGCGTCGGCCATTACAGTTTAGTGTGGAGGCTTTCAATGTAGAAGGTGTTGACTCACTCGACTCTAGGGTTGGAGCGGCGTCTCTTTTTCTCCTATACCTAAAAAGCTCTAACTTGAGCTGATTATGCGTGGGTGTTGAAAAATATTAAGTACAAGAATTCCTTGTAGGGGAAATTTCATCCGATTCCAAAGGCATGGTGACTGTATCCGTGGGATGTCGGTTAAGAAGAATTTTACTGTATTTATGTACACCCTGTAATAAAAAAATCAACATAGGAAGAAAGAGTTGTCCGATTGTAATGAAATTTCGTATGCAAAGACATTTTGACCGAACATGCAAATGTTTAAAATTTGGTGTCCAATGAATGAATAGCGGGAACTCCAGCGCATCGGAACTGCGCATTCAGCAGGTGTATATAAGGAGCGATTCTCAATATGTGGTCAAAATTTCTGTTGCATTTTGACTGCGGATATCTTACGTCGACTGTAACAATGCCTCGCCGAAAGATTCGTGCTCATTACGAGCATATGTCAGAGTTTGAAAGAGGTCGTGCTATCGGATTGAAAGAGGCTGGTTGGACGAATCGAAGAATCGCTGGACATGTGGGTCGAAGCGATGCGGCGATTGGACGGTGCTGGCAAGAGTGGGTCAACAACGGCAGATGTCAGCGTCGGGACGGCAGCGGTCGACCTAGGGCCACAACAGAACGGGAAGACAGAGCGATTGTCAGAGCAGCTGTCACAGCACCGGATTCGTCGTTGTCAACTATTCAACGTGTGGCCCGCACACATGTGCCCAACATGACCCTCTGCAGACGACTGAGAGAGCGAAATTTACGCTCGCGCCTATTACAGTGGTGCCGGGCTCGATCAACTTGGAACTGCGATGACTGGGGACGTATAGTCTTTAGTGACGAGTCCTGTTTCCAACTGTGTCCTGACGACAACCGCAGACGTGTCTGGAGACGTCCATCCCGGAATGTTGACGATTTAGCCCGACAGTTGGAGACAATTTGGCAAGAAATTCCGCAGGACACCATCCGGGATCTTTATCAGTCTATGCCACGCCGGGTGACAGCTTGCATCCAGGCCAGAGGTGGACCAACGCCTTATTGACTTCCTCCCTTTGTAACGGTCAAACTCTGCAATAAATCATTCAATTGTTCTGAAATTTTAATCGTTTCTTTTTCTATGTATGTTCTTCACATCCACCAATTTTTATCGCAATCGGACAACTCCTTCTTGGTGCGTCGATTTGTTTTTGTTATAGAGTATATTTGGAAAAGAACATTGCCCTAAAAATATCTAATATCCATCATCGTGAAACCAGAGCGCATAATAATGTGGAAGATACCTTTGAAAATAATATCTCCTATTCGAGAAAATAAATTTCAAAATACTTTGGCTCGTAGTGACAACAGATAAATAAATATATATTATATAAAAAATAGGAAGTTGTCAGTAAATTTCATGCCTTCGTAGAGCTGATGCTAGTGGGGATTTGATGAAATTAGATATTTGTGAAAAGTGTTCAAATGTTTTCTGACATGTTTCCATTCCTCAGTGTGTCAAGTATATAATACTTAAGTAATATACTATAATATACAAGTATATAATAGTATTATATACGTCTAGTATATAATACTTCATTAGAAAAGGAGGATCAATCCAGGATAAGTACGGCGTCTCTTTTTCTCATAAACAAAAATAGCTCTAGATTGAGCTACTAATACGTGGGTGTCAAATTTATTTGTAATAAAAAAAGTCCCCTATGAAAAACTCACAAAAATCTCGCCCCGGTGGCTTTGTGTGTTGACCAATATTTGGCAATTGTGTTATCCCTGTGAAGGGTAATAATACCTTTCAAAAAAAGAGCTTTATGCTTTTTCCAATATAAATAATGCTCTCCACATTTCTATGTTTTATTACATTTACTGGTGTATACTGTGTTGAGCTATATATATATATAGAATACTAACATATTATGTGACTATTTTTCTATATAAGTAAATATACCGAATGAATATGAGAATTCTTACAGCTAACGGCTAGCACAATTCTTTTGCTGAGGGCAGGCGGAACTCCATTTGTTGATATGCAATGATATGCACCCATATGTAGGCGACTGATATTCGTAATATTCAAGAACTTTCCTTTCACCGTTGCTTCTGAAAATGTGACAAAATTTTTGAAGTTCCAGAATTGTCTATAATATAAACACATAATTATAT
This sequence comes from Dysdera silvatica, assembly GCA_006491805.2. Taxonomy (NCBI): domain Eukaryota; kingdom Metazoa; phylum Arthropoda; class Arachnida; order Araneae; family Dysderidae; genus Dysdera; species Dysdera silvatica. Next base: position 155,803,942 of record QLNU02014802.1, on the reverse strand, counting down.
TCCACATATAAAATGCACTTTTAGTGTTTTATAGCATTGCAACATTGCAGAGCCGCAACCTTTTATTTTTATTTTTATCAAACGTTGATCAGTTATGCCTAATATAAAATTCCCCTAACCGAAATGTAAAATAATGATTTAAAAAATGGGCCTTGCCGTGGCGCAATGGGGTAACGCGCTCGCCTAGTGCGCTATTACCTCAGGTTCGTCTCGTAACGGTTCAAAGAACGCTAACTCAGAGATCTCATAAAGACCTCACTGCTCACTGTAGTCCGGAGTTTAGTACTCTAACCCTTAAAAGGTTGGGAAAAACTTCCTGGAAAAATTGTAGGTTCAGAGGTTCAGATTCCTCGGAAAATTGTAGGTCCAGAGGTTCGGATTCCTCGGAAAACAGTAGGTACCGGCGTAGCGTGACAATTGTATAGTCCTTGAGCCGTAAAACCACAAACAAACAAACAAACAATTTCAAAAAATGAAAAAAAAATGTATATATATATATATATTCCAAGAGGCCACCGAAGACCTACTAAACATCCTCAAACTAGATGGGCGGATGAAATATATATATATGTGTGTGTGTGCGTGTGTGTGTGTGTGTGGCGAAGTGGCCCATTGGTATAAGCGCCCGCCTTCTAACCAGAAAGTGTTTGCTAGAGACGTGGGTTCGAGCCCCAGTATGGGAAAAGAAAAAAAAAAAAACAGCGTTACTACGCTCGTGGCGCCATTTGTTGTTCGGGGAAAGTACTAATAATGAGTGAAAAATACCATTGGGCCATTAAAAACTGGATTCGTAGCCTGCTGACGTCACGACAGCATCCGGAACGCCGTTGGGGTACCTCTCGGTAACCCAGCGACGTGAAAAGGGCCATCTCAGACTATGATGATATGAACCATAATCAAAATATGAATGGAGCATCGGTTGTCGTGCTCTTGAATCAGAACCGCGTTCGGACTTTAAGCAGAGGGGTCCGTTCGAAAAATATGCCACAGTCTCTCCTTGGAGGTGCCGGCGGTTGTAGCGACGCCGCCAACTGTATAGCTGATAGAACCAACACAGCCCAAAGTGCTTTGCAGCCTAATACAGGTACAACCACCAGGGCTAAAAGACCACGCCAGCGCATGTCATGGACAATAGATATGAACACCTACATCATGCGCACCTACTATACGATTACAAAGCTAGAAACAGACATGACAAATTACAGACCCACACTTCACGCCAAATTCGCACAACAGTACCCACACCTGGACATCAGTATAGAAAGGATAACAACCCAACGCAGGAACATACTCAACATTGACCCAAACACCTACATTGAAATACAAAAAGCCACAATCCTAAACACGTGTCACATTGTCAGGAAGTTTCTAGACATGGCACATTAAGAAGTGATGTAAAAAGAGGCTTGGGAACATGGCGCTCTGCCCGTCCCAAAGCCTGTTTCCGCCAAGAATGGGCGAGGAAAACTTTTATATATATATATATATATATTCATGTACTGTTGACCCGAATGTTCTGGAAAAAATTTTGATGGCACGTATTTTGAAGTCCAAGTCTCCGGGTGAATTTCAGATATCTATATATCTTGCATATCTCAGATATGTATATACTTCGTATATATCAATTATGCGTATATATTGTATATGTCAGATTTGTATATACAAGGTAACCTTCTACTTCCAAAACAGTTACTATCTTAATTTATAGACACAAATACATCTTTTACTCTAACAACATCGTAGTTTAGTAATATTTTATTTCGTATAAATGGGGTTCTACATTATTAGGGTTGCGCTAAACTCCATGGTTCCGATTCAAAATAGAACCTATTTTGAGAGTTAGGTACCACGTACTTTTAAGATAACCCAACGGATGTCGGTCTGAGTAGGGTTTGATCGCATGATACATTGCTTTCTTGTTCTGCATAATATGGTGCGCTGCATATTTTCGGCGCTGTATATTATAATGCTCTGCATATTTCCTGTGCTGCATAAAAGAAATTCTAATTTGAACACAAAATGTTAAGTGGCACACATTTAATCTTTAGGAATAATTTCCTCTTTAATAATCTGTTTTTGCTCTGCTTAAAGATTCTTCCTCTCCAATTTGTACTAAATTTGTTTATTTTGATATTGTCCATATTCCCATTATAATAGAGTGATTTTTGAACCGCGAATACTTAAAGGTATAATAATTCTCTGATGAGCTTTTATTTAATATTCAAAAATATACTTTTATGCTCTCCAATAACGATATCTTGTCCATCTTCTCGCCTCCAAATAACCTTCGGTTCAGGAGAGCCTTTGGATTCACACCGCAGATTAACGTTACTACCTTCACGTACTTCTGTATCCGAACTCGTTGCTCTTTCATCGAAGAATGGTGGAACTGAAATTAAGGAAAAGCATGTCAAAATTTAAAGCCCTTAATAGGTTTTGTAATATTTTTTCCAAACATATCCAACATACAATAAGGCCACCGTATATCGAAGTCGATAGTTCTATAAAAAAATAGATATATACAGAAACGATAATTTTTATATAAATTGTGCAATAGATTGCATTTAGAGGAAAATGTCAGATGCAATTTCATTGATGTACTTTTTTTTATAAATTAGTGGACAACCATCATATATTATACAAATTATATTCATATAAATAATTAAAACAAAAAATCAGTAAGAGAAAAGAATATACTAAAATAAATTGAAAAATATCATATTCATATATTGTTCATATGTATTTATACTTTTGTGATACACTTTCAAAGATATTAATCATGGTATATAAAACATTTCAATGGTGCTTCATTATAAAGTTATTCCCAGTTAGTAAATCACGGAATTACATCGTCAAGAACGTTTACGACAAACTGAATATTCATGATGTTTTATAGAACGTTCAAAGAACAAAAATTCTCCGTTTATGTTAAGAAGATCGACACGTAGAAATTCACTCGATATATTGAAAGAGATTTTCTATAAATTTATCAAAGGGATTCACCAAAAATGCGACTAATAAAGCTTGTCATTGTATATAGATTTGTTTCATGGAGGTTTTAACATAACTCTGTTTCGCTCATTTCGTTCTTGAATGACAAAGGAAATTATTAGTTTGCTTGTTCTTTATGTTTTAATTCATATTAAAACTGTGTATTTCAATTGAAACCTTTCTTATAAGTTTAATTAAAAATAATTCACATGTCTCTCTCCATTCATGCTTTTATAATTAAATTTATAAAAGCGTCGATAAGAAAACTGTTTATATCCAAATAAAGTTAATTAAAAATGCACTCTGGGTAAAACTGAAATTTCAACACATTGAACTACCCATTTACTCTTCATGATAATTAGCATACAAGAATCAGTAAATTAAAAAAAAAGGTTAATAAATTTTATTTGCATGTAAACGTTAGCATCTTTTAAATTAGCAGAAAAATCAATCAATCCAGCTTTTGGAAGTAACATATCTGTAGTTAATCAAGAGTGATGCAGAATTATGTAATATCATGGCCGACTTGTAAATACGGATCTCTGAAAAGTTTATATTTTAGCAATTTCTAAAAGTTCACAGTTTGATAATTTCTAAAAGCCCATGGTTTGGTAATTCCTAAAAATCCATAATTTGGTAAGTTTTAAAAGTTCGTAGTTTGGTAATTTCTAAAAGTCCATATTTTCAATTCAGCGGAACGCGGGAGTATAATTCTTGGTGTCCGAGTGAAATCTAATACAATCACAAAATAAATTTAACCTACTCGAATCAATTTCTTCTATATTGCATTAATGAATGATATTTATGTGATAATCAATTTTCTAAATATGTTATGGGCTTCTTTCTTCATAAAATGTAATTGAAAGCTTTATTCTGCAAATCTATAAGAATTCTATCGATATCTGTAGTTTTTTCGAGATTAGGATATAATTTCTCTTAGGCATAAGTTACCGTCATTTTCTCCTATAATCGCTGATGCAACCGATATCCGGAATCGATGGTTTAATGAGGTTTAGTAGGAAATTTCATCGACAAAGCAAAGCCAGTTATCGACTTTTTCTGCTTTTTTGAGGTCAAGAAGTTGGACAGGTCAATAAACATCGATAAGAAGATAAATGGAGGATCCTAATTGCTACTTTTACGTTCGGAATATCGGTCTTTTTATGAAGTTGTTGCAAATGCTTTTCTTCAGCGTCTTGTTAGTATCAGCCAATAATTGGATATTGAATTTCTACCATTGTGTCTCGCTCCTTCGGTTTCGCCCGCCTCGACTGAACCAACACTTTTACAAGTAAAGGTTCGGGTGAAAAAGCTAACGAGCCATTGGAAAGGAATAACATTTGAAGGCATTTCCTTAGTCTATGATAGATTTATGGTATATCGTTGGGAATTTCTGCTGTCGATGCAAATGTGTCAATTTGAATTTTCCAGATCTATGCCTCCAGACTGCATCCTTTACGCATGTGTTTGAGTTAAGAATCATCATCTTTATTTCCTTAAATCCAGCTACTGAATTGCATTGATATTCAATAACAAAACTTTCAAATACGTATTTTATGTACGCATGAAATTTCAGTTTTGCACTGTAGGTCCATTGACCCCAGTCGAGGCATTTTCTCCAGGGAAAACAACGAAAGTAACCATAAGCAGCGCTTTTTAAAGTGTATTTCACGGTCCTTTGGGATTCCGTGATATCTATCCAGGGTTTCCAGGACGATCCAGACGATTCCAGGGCGATCTCTAACTTTTGCAATTCCCCCCATAACAAGCACTTTAATCAGCGGTTCCCAAAACCTTTTACTTCCGCGACCTTACTTAGCTATTCTTACATAATCCGCGATTCAACTCTATGGTTAGAAAGTCGATGTTTTTAAAACGTTGATATTCCAACGATTTAGTCGACATACTGCTTACATTTTTACTTGCTTTATAATGAAGTTTGTTCACTACTTAAGCGACGCTGTTGCTTTCATGCCTCATATCTTTGGTTTGTGCGCACGTTTGAGAAATATTTCGTGTTATAGTTTTCTCTACAAATCAGGGAATTGGACATGACTAAATCGCATCTGCGCTGTAGGAGATGAATCATGTTCTTAAAGTAGAGTTTTTTGCATGTTTTTTTTACTACTAGCGACTTTTGGAACATTTTACATACTACCTAAAATTTATTAACGCATCTACAAATTTTAAGAAATGTTTTTTCCCCTCCACAATAGAAATCGTAAAAAACTTATTTAATAATAATTATTGGGCCATCCATAAACTTCTCGTGACCCTGCGCCAACCCTGCATGACCTCTGCGTGACCCTGCGTCAACAATGATTCAGGTCGCGACCTGATGTTTGAGTTCCCAGATAAGATATATTTAACTATAATAAATGACACAAATAATTAATAAATAACAGATAGAGAGTAAAGTAATAACCAATGTCCAGCAAGAATGGAAAAGTTTTATGTAAAAGTATCATATTTATGTCTGACTTTTGATTAATAATAGTCCTTCAGGTTTTCTTTAAGTATTTATCAAGGAGTTCCTATAGCAAGGAAAGAGTTTCGTGGCTCAAATACTTATGAAATATTGACCAAAAATAATTGCATGTTACCGTGTTCCATATTATAGTACATGCGGTATATAGAGTTTGTTTGACGGGTAGTGAGGAAATCTACTTCCGCACATAATGTTCTCCCAAGATTTTAAAATGTTAATTTTGTGTTCATCATATCAATCCTTTTTAAAGAAAAACGGACATCATTACAGAGTTATATGAAGTAATGTACTGCAAAGCTGACAAAATAATCTTTAAACGCATGTAATATAATTAATGTAGCTTTATTTTATATTATGATAAAATTCCAGTTCAGTAGCCTAAATACTTAAAATTGTTTTTCTTTTAAATATATCATTACCATAGCACGTTTTTATTAATCTCATTGTCTTTGACACTGTGACGCCTACATTCAGATTTTTTATTTTTATATAGCTTCCTCTTTATGCGCCTTGCCTATGATCAGGAGTTCGCCTTATTCGTGCAATTTCCAATTTATTAGCAGCTGCTCTAAATATCCTACCTGACGATATATCAAACCATGAGGTTATAAATTGTCCATCCATAATTTGCTTCTCCTTTCCTAATCGGAGAGATTTGTCACTGCATAACTAGCTGAAGTAATTCATATTTTTCTAGGTCCCTGTAACTTATCACTTGTGCATCTTCATATATGTATGCATGGGAGCCCATACAGGGGGCTCGAGCCTCCCGGCCGTTCAAAAATTTGATTTGCCCGATTCTGCTATGCATTTACTTTAAAAAAATGTACAGTTACATTTTAAAATAAGGTACTTTATATTTCATTACTAATTGTCAAGCGGTATCAATTATTTTTGTAGCATTTTAATATCTTGTACAATCACTAAAATGTTTGACAGTCTTGAGAAGAAGATATTAATTTTTCTTAGCCCCCCCTCTCCCCTAGAATTACTCATACGAGCGTTGCTGTATATATATATTATTATTTATGTGGACATGTGTGTCAATTTCAGTTAAACACATGTCGCTTGCAGTCAAATAGAACCTGACGTTTTCTTATAGATACTATAAACTTTGCACAATACAGGCGTTCTATTTATCTACACTTGAATATATTTTACAAGGCGTTTAAATCCTTTTTCACCCTGTTATCGTGGTGCAAACAAAAGTAAAACGTTTGCCTCTCGTGAAGAACACTAGTGTTTGAATTGCAACTATAACATATGCTTACTACTTACCTACTGGCCCGTAGATCGAGGTGTGTTACAACAGGCCTAAACAGACTTAAAGATTTAAGGTCCCTTAAGTCTTTAAGTCTTTTGCTTAACTTGACTTCGATTTCCTCTACCACAAATAAACGAAACCTGTTTTTTTCCGCAGCTCTATTCATATGCATGTTTTTGCTATTTGGGGACGATATGCTAGGGAAAACTTTATAAATATCGAGTAGAATATCTTGCATAATGTTATGATGAAAACAAAACCTGTAATACTTTATTTACTGCTTTTATACGGTGTTTGGCTATATTGTTGTGGATTTATTTTCGCTGATATACTTCCTATCTTTCCTATATGCTGGAAAAGATTATCCCTTTATAAATATTTACAAGTAGCTGCGATTTAATATACCAATACTCTTGGAAGTGAAAGTTCATTTAATGAATATTCATAGCATTTTTATTCAATTACAAAGTCCACCTTCTTAATTAAAAACGACTTGCAGCTGCGTCATGGATATTCGGAACCCAGCTTAGGAAGACAGGTCGCTTTTGACAGCTTGTATGACAAGTCATTATTGGTATAGAATTTGAATTTAATAACTCAAATGCAGACTTTGTGTCAAGTTTATTTTATTAAAAAAGAAAAGAATTGGTATGTTCTTCACCACGGAAATAATTTACAATCGATATTTCGTTTTTTAAAGACTTATCAAGATATTCTTAGAAAAGAAACAATTGGTGCAAAACAACTTGATAATTGAATTAAACGACAATATAAATCAACGTTTATTGGCGTAGTGATACCAACGCCGATGGTATGGCGTGATTAGATGGTGAAACGTTCGAAAGAAAATAAATATTTCTGCCTTCGGTGGGACCTGAACCCACGACCTTCCACTTGCCGGGCGGAGGCTCTACCCACTGAGCTACGAAGGACAATATATAATCTCTTTACGAACGTATATAAAGACTATTTACTGAAGCCGGTTATTTCGCAGAATGGTGTAGTACATGGACTACTTAAACCAAATTACGAAAGCGGTATTAAATTGATCGAAATGCCCGTTGCAGCATATGTATTTATATAAATCAAACACTACGCAGATTAAATTAAACAATAATATAAATCAACGTTTATTGGCGTAGTGATACCAGCGCCGATGTTATGGCGTGATTAGATGGTGAAACGTTCGAAAGAAAATAAATATTTCTGCGTTCGGTGGGACCTGAACCCACGACCTTCCACTTGACAGGCGGACCATAACATCGGCGCTGGTATCACTACGCCAATAAACGTTGATTTATATTGTTGTTTACTTTAATCTGCGTAGTGTTCGATTTATATAAATACGTATGCTGCAACGGGCTTTTCGATCAATTTAATACCGGTATCTTTGCAATTTGGTTTAAAAAGTAGTCAATGTACTACCCCATGTTGCGAAATAACCGGCTTCAGTAAAGTCTTTATATACGTTCGTAAGGGATTGGATATTGTCGTTCGTAGCTCAGATGGTTGAGCCTCCGCCCGGCAAGTGGAAGGTCGTGGGTTCAGGTCCCACCGAAGGCAGAAATATTTATTTTCTTTCGAACGTTTCACCATCTAATCACGCCATACCATCGGCGTTGGTATCACTACGCCAATAAACGTTGATTGATTGACATTGTTGTTTGATTTAATCTGCGTAGTGTTCGATTTATATAAAATAAATACATATGCTGCAACGGGCATTTCGATCAATTTAATACCAGTCTCTTTGCAATTTGGTTTAAATAGTAGTCTATGTACTACACCATTCTGCGAAATAACTGGCAACAATATATATACGTTCGTAAAGAGATTATATATTGTCCTTCGTAGCTCAGTGGGTAGAGCCTCCTTCTGAACGCAGAAATATTTATTTTCTTTCGAACGTTTCACCATCTAATCACGCCATAACATCGGCGCTGGTATCACTACGCCAATAAACGTTGATTTATATTGTTGTTTAATTTAATCTGCGTAGTGTTCGATTTATTTAAATAAATAATTGAATTTTTTCTTTTATAGTTGACAACTGAAAATTTTAGGAATATTGGTGACAACTGAATTTGTTAGGAACATCGTTGACATTTGAATTTTTGAAAAATTTCGTGATAGTTGAATTTTTTGAAAACTTCGTTGACAGTTGAAATTTTTAGAAACAGTTTTAATAATTGAATTATTATAAATATCATGAATAATATCAATTATCATATTTACCATTATTTACCATTTTTAAAGGACATGCGAAAATAATTATCTGCATTAAAGAAACTGAAATAGTGGCACTAAATTTTATCTATTATAATAAATATACTGACCCCACCTTTCGAAAATTTTCCTGGTCCTTACCATTTTTAATATTTATCTTATTTAATAAATGCCGCATGAATTGAGGATCTGATTTATTTGCTCCGTGGATTTAAATTAATTTTCTTTTTTAACGTGTTTTTTAGTATTTTTGGCCTTTTAAATAATTTTCCACGACTTGTGAAATTATTAAATATTTATCAGAAATGTTTAGGAATAAAAATATTTACATGATTGTTAAATTTGGATAAAAGCTCTCATAAATGAAAGTACGACATGAAAATTCAAATTTATTGTCTTGCAATTACATTTTAGTTAATCTGCCGTAACAAATTTCTAACGTAACTCCAAAGATTCAAGTAAATTTCATAAAGATCGTTTTTTTTTTTTTGTAATTTAACATAAGAAACATACTTGGTAGTTGAAATAACATAAAGCATACACTGAAACCTACAAGTATACATTACGCGTAATTTTTTTCGTCATTTGATGAAAAATTGCTAATTCAAGAGCTTAATAATCGTGCACATATTTTGAATGTACGATAATATATAAGGCAAGAAGAGTACTTTTATATTGATGAACGTAGTTTGTAAGTAAAATATACAGATGAATAAATATTAGTATTAAGTAATTTACAAATCAATAAGTAAATAAATTAAAATTAAAACAGTAACGTAATATTTAAAAAATATATCTATATAATATTAAAACTCCTACTGAAACCTGACCTGGCTACTTTTTGGTTCGCTCAGTATTAATCGCCTGCTGGCAGCAAACTTTATTTCCCTGTACGAAAGGTTTTGCATATTACTACGTTCTCAAGTAAATATCCACTTGCATTAATCGTTGCAATTTTGCAATTTACTGTAATATTTTCTAGGCATACGTGAAAATGATTACAGCACACTTATGCCCAAACTTTGGTATCGCGTCGACCTCCTCCTTGCTTGAGTATTGCAGTAATATTATATGTCAAACGCACACTAAACATTCAATCCAACATGATAAATATGTGTGCATGAGAAACATGTAGCATGACAAATTACTAACCACAATCTGCACATGTTTATCATTACATATATTGATAAAAAGAGATTGTACTGACATGCAAACGGAAAAACAACCATGATCGTTTATTTACCAACGACTTCAATGTACCCTACTTGTGTCATCATTGGAATGGTATTTACTTGACACATGTATTCTCCTCTATCTGACTCTTTGACGCTGCTTATGTGCAGCCACCAGGATCCCTTTCCATTATTGCTTATTTTGTACCTGTTGCTTTTAGTGACGACACGAGTGCCCATGGTTAACAAAGTGTACCTATTGGTATGAATCCATGCAACCTAAATTACAAAACAAATATATTTTAAACATTGGCATACAGAATTCAGTTTCAGTTGTATAAGGGTATGCAGTCTGATTAACATTCTTTATGCGTTTATGCAGTGAAACCTCTCTTAAAAGACACCTCTATTTGGAGACCATCTCCTTTAAAGACTACCTTTTCTGCAAACGGATTTCCTCCCCGCCCTCAGTGCTAAATCTACCCCTATTCAGAGACAACCTCTCTGAGCGACCGCTTTTTCAGAACTGATGGTGGCCGCCTTAGGGAGGTTTTAGTGTATTTGTTAAATATTAATCATGTTTATAGGAAATACGATTTGGTAATTGCGATCGCTATGCTATAATTTCGCAAAATAGAAAATTTGGTTACTTCCCTTATACTTCTGTATGTTGTCAACTATACACGGTATTCGGACCTCTCTACCTGATGTAGCGGTTATATTGGGAATTGGTTCTGCAAATTCCGGCTGTGGAATTTCATTTATATGTGAATCAAGAACTGAAAATAAAATAAACATTTCCAGTATTAATGAAATTTTAAGGATAAATTTCTTAAAATTAAACGTAATTATCCATGTAAATAAAAATTAAAATGAACTTCGCTTCAGTTTACGACGGCTTCTCTATTTAAAGTTTTTAGTGTTACAAAAAATTACCTTATACATGGAAATCTATTTATAAGAATTCTGTCTATAATTAGACCTTTATTTTATCTCTTAAGTATCGTTGTAGACAAATTTTACTATATATATATATATATTGGTGACATTCACTATAATAGTACCTCATGAAAGGTATATAATATAAAACTTCCCTCATATAGGAGTATTATAATGTCCTCATAGAAGGTACATAATATTCCCACTTCCAACCATGGAATACAGCATTTTATGCAAACTCTCTTGAAGAACAAAGAAAAAAACAATTAAAAAACACAAAAGAAACGAAAACGAACTGCTCGCAAAACGAATTCAGAATATACATCTATTAATTATACTAATCTAACCATATCATACCACGCGTTAATACAACATTGTAACTCTCACAAATTCTAAATCTCGAATGTCGCATCTTCACGCATTCACATTTTCTACTATCCCTTACATAAAAGAATTATTACCATATCATATGTATACGTATATAATTTATAGCATTTAACTTCATTTGTTATATGTGTCTATAAATTTATTTTCTTATAAAGTTAAGTACTGCCGTACACAGGTCATCATATATTCAATAAGTACATCATAATTATTAGTCGTACGTACCATAAACTGTTTACAATAATATTCATAATAATCTTTAACATCATAATTCCATTAACACATATTTGTACATATGTACTACTAAAGTAAAAATACTCAAGTATTAATATAGGACTATTATATACTAAATTACACTTTTCCTGTTATTGTAACATAATTAAGGCATTCATAGAAAAAGCTATAGCAGTTCTAAAGAAAATGCTTAACCATAAATATTATCTTATTCAATAATGATGACTTCATCATTTGATAAATGCCTACAGTTATTAAATCCGTGAACTGAACGACATTATATAAGTTACCGGATTGAGGTGTCTCAGTGCAGAGAATTCTGATGTAATAGACTCGAAAAATATCGCTGTATGAGTTCAGATCAGTTCAAGGTGCCTAAGAGACCTTTCAGGAAAATCCCTTCCCATCAATTCCCAACCAAAGGTGACGAAGAAGAAAAAATCGCCCCTTTTACCCATAAGTAACACCATATGGCTCCTGACAGATGACTCTCTCTCTCCCCTTCGTAAACTAAATATTATATATAACACTTTCTTTTTCTTCCTCTATTTACTGAAGGGAGGGAAAACTTTTTTTCTACGATATATCCCTTTAGAAATATATGGTAGAGACTAATTACCTAAAGCACCTATTATATCGTCCTGGCACAGTCTAAATTCCTTTATTTAAATTCGACATCGAGTGAGATTAAATAAAAATGTTACAACAAAAATTAACTGTATCCAATAATGTGTGATTTCCTAGAAACTCCTTCTTAAACATGTTAGGCTATTATTGTGAAGGACATACATACACCAACTCCAACGCGCTCGAACCTTTTTAACGCAAACAACGTCCATTATAGCAAAAATTTCATTCTTGTTAAAAGAAGTTCGCTTGAGTTACTCTGGACACCAAGCCTCCTGTGGTTTAAATACACAGTCTTTGGACCCGCTGAGTTTAGATTTAATTTCCAAATAACTTAGATTGAACATAAATATATCGTAAGGTCATACCAGTCAACTATTACGTTGTCCTTGCATTCAAATCACTGAAAAATATCCGTCTCCATCTGGCCGATACGAAATTGTTAACCAAAAATTGGGGGCGGAGGAAAATAAAAATTGGTGTTATTCGGAAAAGTTGGAATCTTTTTATTAAAATATAAAATTTAACGGAAATTCAGGAAATAATTCGCGTTAGAAGTAAATTTCACAAAGCGTGTTCATGTTAGGTTTGATGGTATAGGAATATATGTATATATATATATGCTTTAAAGTCTTATCCAGCAATTTCCCAAATACAAAGGTAACAAAATTGTAGCCATATTAAATAAGCAAGCACTACATAGGCGACATAAGGTAAAGCTATTGCAGATGGGAGTGTTGTTTTGTGTGCAATTGAAAAATTAATTAATTGGGAAGGTTGGTAGCAGTGGCAGTGCTGTGTTTCCAGAAAAGGACAGGAAGGTAGATGGGAGAATCATCTATGTTTACAGCCTATTTTTCTCCAGGTTTCGCTGTTGATTGCATTTTATTTTATTTTTACGGGAAAATGAAGATTAAAAAAAGTTTTTAAATAAGCATTCATTTTTCTAGGATATTCTCATATCTTATTTTGCATTTCATTTTATATGGCAACATAGTTTCGAGAATCCGGTGGGATATGACGCAAGACCTTGCCGGATGGTCGAAAGATTCGAATTATTGGGAAGAAAAGGTCTCTAATTTTATCAATAATGAATTTCATAACACTCTTACTCAGTATGAATGTAATGCATTAAATTTGATTTAAAAATTAAGTTTAATTGGATGAAATTTCTCAATATTTCCACATTGAAAGAGTTTGAGAGGGAAAACGACTTGCTTGTGTCAGAAAGTCGGGTTATGGATGGCCTTTATATTCAATGCTTAATATTTAACCCAAATCCCTGCCACTACTTTGGTGCATCAAGGACGATTACTGAGAAATGCCGAATGCCAGGATAATAATTGTTTTCCCGATAGTACAATACATACCGTTATTTAGCTGACTTCTTTAAAACAAATCTGTAGCAATAATTTTTAAAACAGCTGCCTGACAAGAAGGAAGGAAGACTTTATCTTAATTAGGGGAGCATGGAGACAGAACCTGGCATGAAATGGACAACCCAGTCAAGACATCTGGGAGTCAAAATTATCCCGGAATGCTGGAAATTCCAGGAAGCCGACTCATCTAACTTCAAGGAGTGATAAATTGGTGAATGCAGCTAGTGACAGATCATTGCTTATAATTTCGTAGATATTGCAGTGGCACAAACACTCCGTTTATCGAAGCTCCTTGAATAATTAAAGAGATGAAGCGATAATTACTTGTATCGTATCGCAGTCCCCATCAGGATTAAACACAGGGAGCTGAAAGCTTAAAATCTATTACCGGGCTTTCTATCAATTCCAGTTATAGACAGGCGATTATGACACCCCGTTGCTTATCAAACTTAATGCCGTGGATTAGTCGATATGACGTGTCTATTTAATACGACATTCAGTGTATAAATGCGATGGTTATATATAGAGCATGGAGACTATGTGAGGTATTACAGAGTCGAACTTCGTCAAAGCAAACATTTGCAATGGTAAAAAAATGTGTCCGTGCCAAAAGTATTTCGAGTTATCTAGAATGGATAGGATAGTATTGCTAGTTTGTTCTGTGCTCACAGAATTCGTACAATTGCTGAAAAGTCATGCAATATTTCACTTCAGATTGTTTAACTTTTACGAATAGTATAGCTTGTCACAGAAGAGTCAGAAGAAGGAGGAACTATCGGAAGAAAATATCTAACGAAAGATGAGCTATTGAAAATACTGTGATATATTGTTAACGATTAGTGGCGTAGTGTTACTTCAGATAGTGGGTAATCTCCTAAAAAATGCTCGTTAAATCCGGGTTCAAAAAATAATTGTTTGCTAAAAGCGGTTAAACTGTATTACATTAAATCAATATACTAAAAAACATTCACATTTTCCTCTCTGTATCCGAAAAGTTTCTAAGTGCGGGCTCGTTATATGTCAGTCTCCCCTATTATGTTTTACATCCACTCTCTTCCCAAATTTTCTCTTTGCATCGGCAGTTTCTCTGTTTCCGATGGAAACTGTGTTCGAATATTTTTTATGTAACCAACCCCTTTACATTTTCTAATTGCTTTAAATTTCTTCTAAAACACCATACTTTTCTAAAAAAAAACCAATTTCTGCGAAAGTCGTTAAAAAGCAAAAAACAAGTTGGTCCACCTCAAATTACCTAGAGCCCATAGAAGATATGTCACTTCTAATGAATATTCCGGTTCAGTATGAATTTCTCTCTGGGATCGTTCATCTGAAGGAGGAACCTCATAAAGAAATTAGTTGTGGTTTCAACAATGAAAATATTATTAAAACGAAATAGCCATTCACGAGGGAGTTTCATAAAGACAAGATTTTTGTCACTTGTGTAGGCTTTTATTATTCAGATAAATAACAACGAAGTTTCAGGGGCTACCTACTCCGTTCATTGAGTAAGAAGGGCTGAAAAAAGAACGATGAAAAGTAGAAAATACGAAATACAAAACAAAAGACAAAAATAATAAAATATTATTGATTTTTATGTTGCAAGGTAGGTTGCAAGGTAGTATAGGGATACGGATAAATGAAAAATGGAGAGACAATTGATGGTAGGAATGATGAAAATTATTATTTAGAACGTTTGTTTGCAAAAATCTTGTAAGGCTTTGGGAGTGTCTTAGATTAGTTTATGGCAAGATGTACGACTCTGTAGCTTCTGAATGATTCCAAAAAGAGTTTGCTGCATAGATTAGTGACACCTTCATGTAAAATCTCTATGGAAATCCAGTCAAGTTGGTGGTTTTCTTTATGCATGTGTTCAGCGAGTTTGTTTGAAAAATTGCCTTTGGAAACCGCGCTCAAATCTTCTTTTTTGGGTTTTTCCGAAAGTCTGCTGGTTTAACCAATGCAAGCGCTGTTACAATTATTGCAAAGGATTTTCCAAACAGTGAAGGAAGTTTGAATAAAGGGGATAGGATCTTTGACTTCAGAAATAAATTTGCGACAGGTGTGAAGAGGTTTGTGGAAAGTTTTGATATTAACGCGGTGTAGGTTCCTGACAATCTTCCAGTGATGACAGATATGTGAGAGAGATGACGACAGTGAAAACACTGGAATTATCTTCTTGAGATCTGTTGCTTGTCGGTGGAAGGAATTGTTTTCTCAGAATAAATTTGCTTGGATAATTGTTGTCCAAAAGGACGCGTTTACATCATCATAGTTCTTTTTCTCTGAGGTGGTAGTTTCTGAAATGCGAGAAGATGCGGTTATGGAGAGTGCAAATTACAAAGGCTTTTGGAAATGCTAGATGATGAGAATGGAAGTCAAGGTATTTGTTGGTATGTGTAGCTTTTCGAAACACAGAAGTCGGTATGTTTTCATTCTGGTCTCTGGAAATGTTGATGAAAGGTAAAGAGCCGTTAGTTTCTTCTTTTAATGTGAATTGAATTCTTTGATATTGGCTGTTTAAGTGTGCGTGAAAATTGGCAAGAGAAGACTTAGATAAGATGACAAATGTGTCGTCAACATAACGTTTCGATAATCTGATTTGTGTCTGTTGTGTCTGGGAGTATTCATAAGGAAAAGGAGATAATTACCACGTTTCAAGACCCAACTTTAATACAAAGATTAAATAGAACCCAATTACACACATAGTAATTGCATTCTATATGCCAACGTTCATTCTCGTATTTACATGTCATCGTCCATGCTTGCGCCCCCGCGTCACTCTGTCTGTTGCCATCTCTCGACATCCAAATACATAACAGGAAATGTTGATACCAAGGAAAGGTAAAGAGCAGGTGGTTTCTTCTTCTAATGTGAAGTGAATACTTGGATATTGGCTGTTTAAGTGTGCGTGAAAATTGGCGACAGAAGACTTAGGTAAGATGACAAATGTGTCGTCAACATAACGTTTCGATAATTTGATTTGGAGGTTGCAAGTGTCTAAGACATTGATTTTGAATGCCTTCACATAGAGATTTGCAACCATTCTAGAAACGGAGAATCCATTGCAGTGTCTTTACATAATTTGAAGAATTTATCCTGGGAATAAAAAACTGTGGAACTATGGAAAAATTGAGTAAGGAGCGGATGTCTTCAGGACTCAAGCTTCTCCTCTCAACAAGACAGTCATAATTTTTCGGTCGATCTAATAATGTCTGTACCACTAAATTCGTTGGAATACATGTAAAAAATAAAAAAAAGTATTATTCCTGCCATGCATTTTGCCAATCTCATTCATCGGATGATGATTCGATCATTTATGTAATAAAGAATGAACTTCGCTTTTCGTCATCTAATTCCAAGGTTTTTCATCACCAAGATCTTGTGGTAATTTCAGAAGTGAAGTCTGAATGCAGTGGACCCTGATAAACATAGAACTTCGTTAATCGAAATGTGGGTTAGCCGAAACTTTCTGACGTTGCACTTTTTTTTTTGCTTGGTTAATACTCCATGTTCATTGGTGTTCTAGTGCACTTTGGCTTTAAGAAAGGAACCAATGAAAAGTGTGCATAAATATGTAGCTCTCTCTTTTAGGTGACCCTAATCATCCCCCTTTCTCTCCCTGGGATCATGAGAGAAGCTGGATGCAGATGTGAATTTTAAGCCTCATTTCAAATTGCGACGTGCCTGTTCCCTGCTTTAAACCACCTAGCCAACCATCACCCCGCCAATTTTAAATTAACCAAAAAATGTAGTTTGGACAACCCCAACAACGTACATTTAAGACTTCAAAATTGAGACTCAACTGCGATGCCCAAATTATCAGAACTGGCTAAGTAAAACAGGCATCGTTTATTTGTATTGCATATTACGCCGCAAGGACATCAGGGTTTATACTACGCCGGGATCTACAATTATCTGAGGAATCCGAACTACAAAGCCCAGGAAACCAACCCCCGGACAACGGTGAGTAAATAGTCGGTAAGCGTTCTTTTCTTGGCATAGTTCGGGGTCAAACCCGGTTTAACGGCTCCCTAGCCTAACGCGTTACCACTGCACTACCGCAATGCCTTTTTTTATTTATTTGCTGCTACAAAAAGGGTTAATATCAATGAAGTAGCTCGTTACATATTTATTTATGCGCAAAGAGTTAAGATCGTAAGCATGGCTCATTATGCATGTGCTTATAAATAATGCAATGAATTTAAAAGTTCATCTGCTTATGTAATTGCATAAATAGATTATTTTTTTTATATATTTGCATGTAAATAAAGGACTAATATTAATAGATTAGCTGTTTATATTTTGAATTATGAACAAAGGGTTAATATTAACGTGTTAGAGCATTATGCATTTGCTTATAAACAACGAAATGAATTCAATAGTGCAACTGCTCATGTATTTGCATAAATATATTCTCTTCTTATATATTTGCATGTAAATAAAGGGTTTCTCCAATCTAAACCGCGAATAAATTGCGCTTAGTGTTAACTCAATCATTCGGCTGCTTCTGTCAGCGAAGAGAACGAAGAAGAAGAAGAATACGTGATGCGAAAAATGCTACCCGCATTACCTGATGAACCTATTTCATGGACCACAGCTTTTTCGCTCCTTCAAGCATCTTATGGGCTGCGAAAATTATTTGTTACAGTCTTGTCAGCAAGTCACTTTCTCATAGACGCGATCCAATAGCGTATCACGCTTTGATAACCCCTATCGGCTGTCAAAAGACATTAAGTAAAGGCCCATTCTGTCTTTCCAGACATTTCTGTTATTTACTTTTATTTATTATATCGTAACCTATTGTATTTTTCTCTTATTTATTTTCGCGTGGTTTCTGTTGGTATTGTTTTGTTTTTTTTAATAATAAAGTTAGAAGAATGTTTAGCAGGAAAAATCAACAGAAATTAGCTTAGTTTCAAGCAAGTTTAAACTTGGAAAAATTACTAAATCCCAAAACCAATTAAAATTAAATTTCGTTGAATTATTAACATTCATTCAAGTAATTTGCCATGTTAAATACCAGACTACTCAAAATTAAAAATTATTTCTTGTTCTTTTATTAGTTATATGCAATCAGCAGTCACGAAATATGAGCTCAGAAATGCATAACAAATTTATATATATATGTTACCATCATCGCGATATCCATTATCATAAAAAGCATATAGTCTAACTTCGATTTAGTATCATAAAAAGCATATAATCTAACTTCGATTTAGCTACTGTTTTTATTCGTCCGGATAGAGTTACATTAAGTCCAGTGTTATATTTTCCTCAATGTAACGTTTACTTCCCTCGATTTAAGAGTAATTCTTAGTCATTATTCTGTAGCTGCAAGTAGAATTTAAGTTAAAAAATCAACTTCAATTACGTTCATTCAATTGACGGGAATGAGAATTTATAGTGCGTAAAATATTTACTGCTTTTTTGACGTCAACAATGATCTTGTCGATGCATTTGAAAAAATCGAAAAGGCAATGTTAAATGCCAACTCCCAAGAAAAACATAAACAAAGGTCAATCAAAGATTTCTTTTCAAAGTTGTAATTGCGTATTATTACGTATTCTTCAGTACGGTGGTAAGATTTTTATGATTTTCGTTATCCATAATTTCTGTCTAATAATGTCCTTAACTTTTTACAAAGAACTGGTTATTACAACAGTCTTTGAGTTTCCCATGTTTGGCGCAGTAGAGCCCAGATGCTCTTGCGCCATAAAAAAATCCAAAGAAATAAACAAACCATAATTGCATATTTCAATTCCTATCAAAAGCGCATCAATTATTTCTGCTTGGGGATGGGCCGAAAATGTAAAAAATATTTTTTTTATTATAATAGTTGTTACTTTTAAAGTATTTTACACGTAAACTTTTAGCCCAAAAAAGATCCGGGGATTCACCCCCCAATGTGTGCACCGATTTAAGGGATTCCTTGATTTAACGATTAAATTCCCTGGTCCCGTGGAAAAATCGTTAAATTGAGGTTAGATTTTATTATAATATACGCATGATTTGTGACGTTTCGTTTGAGGTGGGAGGAAAAAAAATTAATATTGCCACTTTTTGAAATCACATTGCGGTACTGACAATCAGATGACTTTTATTTACGAATAATATAGTACTCATCGTGTTTATTTCATATGTATTATTTTTCAGGTTATTTGCTATAATCAGGTTTTAAAATAAATGGCAAAAACAAATTCCGAAGAGACCTAGATTTCTTTATTTTATATGTGGAAGGTATCAACAGAAATAAGGAAAAAATATCGCAATCATATCAAGAAATATTGGCTGCAATAGTCCCTATCAGTAATACAATACTTCGTCTGTTTCCTGCCCTGTGGTGGCATCGTGCCACCGTATTCACAAAGCCTGCCGTAAGTCTAGGTTCGACTCTCAAAGGTGCCGCAAAATAGAAAGAGCTTACTAAGTGCGTACTGTAGTCCTGGAGTTTAGTTTCCAAGACCTTAAACTGCTCGGGTTCCTAGGAAGAATGCAGGTCCATTATCCTACGGTGGTTTGGTGGTAACGCATCCATCTATCGTGCCGCAAATTCAGGTAATTGGTAGCATGTTATTCTTTTGCTCACAAGGATTCGATTCACTTGTTATTAGTGATTCGGATCCGTCGGGGAATTGTACTTTCCGATGCAGCCCTTGCGCTATAAAAACGGAATCTTGACAAAATGCTCGATACAGTAATGATCCACCTTTCAGCATGCAGTCAATGGAATTGCGGCTATGAAAGGCCATTTCATCAGCATACTTTGCAAAGTCCTATACAACACTTGCCCTGCGTATACTATTCACAGAATTCTAAGTTAAATCTTTAGTGTCTACAAAGACACTCCAAGTGGAAGCTTTTCAATTATTAAAGGGAGGTTCCAGAGGAATTGACATCAGATGTCGAATTCTGACGCGCCATGTTTATGGCTGCAGCTAAAACACATTTTCACCAATAAGAGTCTGAAGAGAAAAGAATTATTACCTGCATTTATGCTGCGTAAATGAAGTGGGTCTGTCAGAAAAAATTCTAGTTCGAATAAAAAAAAATGGAGTGGCAGAAATAAATCTCCGCAGTTCATTACTTCACCAATCCCCCTTGATGAACTTAAACACAAGGGCAGTTCTCCGCATCACTGTGGGTTTGTGGCAGTGTTTCTCAGTAGGCGGCCCGCGGGCTTTTGCAAGGATTTCGAACATCTTAAGGCGTAGGTAACTATCCCCGGGCTACAGAATGAACAGTAGGTAATTTTTTTTCAAACAGCAAGTTTTTTTTCCTTTTGGCACAGTTGGAAGTCAAATCCGGACGAAAGATACGCTAGATCAATGCATTACTATTACACCACAGCTATACCCTAACATTGCTGTAACCTGTGGTTTAACGGGCAAAGATTTGAGATTTCAATTAAACCTTACGAACGCTTGTTCCTATCCATCTAAAGTTCATGTGTTATTTCTTGTATTTTCAGATACTTATGGGTTCAAAAAGCAGAATATCACAAATCAACTTGTTTCTGCGTGTAAATTTCTTTTCCGTGCACATGAAGCAAATTTTCAATTAACTAAATATTAATTTTGTGCCGTATTCATAAATTATGTATTTAGAAAAGTGGACACTTCCCTTTCTGTAGACTTGCTTAAAACAATTCATAATTTTCAGCAGTTTAAGGAAATAGCAATTTATTTTATTCTGCATTAGGTAGAAACACAAGAAAATATTTATCTGCACAGAATTTTTATTTTTATAAGAATTTACATTTATGCAGAATTTATATTTGTTGTGAATGGCGTTAGCAGAGTTATAACTAAGGAGCTCAGCAGTTCGAATTTTATTAGAAATGAGAGTAAAATAATTGACGTCGCTCAGAACGTTGGCTTACGTATTAACAGATTAACATCTCGCCAAAATCTAGGTAATTCGTTAGCGTCACCCCAGGGGAGAACGCCGGCGCTAGTATCACGCTGCTGCTCCCAATGGCGCACGCGCTTTGCACATATGACAAATGGACAGGGTATTTATCCAACAATATTTTATAAGAATTTATATTTGTACATAATTTATATATTTACAAGAATTTCTGTTTTCTCGAGAATCTATGTTTTTATAATAATTTATAATTATACAAAAGTATAAATATAAAATGCAAAAAAAAATTCAGTTTCTAGGAGACCTTACAGTGACACAATGATAACGCGTTACCCAGCTTGTCAATACGGTTTCGACTATCAACGGTTAAAAAAATTCATTTACCGGCTAACTGTTTAGTATCATCCGGAAGCAGGTTCGCTATATAAGAATTTATTTTTATACAGAATTTGTATTTTTATAAGAATTTATATTTTTACAAGAATTTATACTTTTATAATGATCTATATTTTTAAAAGAATTTATGCTTTTATAAGAATTTATATTTTATAAAATTTATGCTTTATAAATTTATATTTTATAAGAATTTATATATATATATATATATATACATACAGAAGAACAAATATAAAATGCAAGATATATTTTTAGGTGATAGGAGTCTCTACGGTGACGCAATGATAACGCGTCACCCAGCTTGTCGTTAATACGGTTTCCACTACGATGTGTGAAAGAAAAAGAACTTTACGGCTAACTCTTTACTATCACCCAGAAGTAGGTTCTCTAGGCCTTAAAAAGTTCGGATTTCTAGACAAGTGGCAGGTTTACTGCACCATACTTAAGCTCAATGCTAACGCTTTCGGCTACCGTGTCATTAAACCAGGTTTTTCTCCCAGTGGTGTCATGGAAGGTTTGACGCTTTTCCACGCGCCGTAGTCGGGAGTTGATTTCCCGGCAGCAAAGGTTTGAATTACCGGAAAATCGCATGTTTCGCCACAGCATGATCATTACTGTCTTTGCGCCGTAAACGCACAAACAAATTATTATCACATCCGAAAAAAAGGTATAGTGTGTTCGGAAAGTCATAGCCCAGTTATCGGTGCACAAAACATTGGTTACTCGAAATGTTGAAAATGACCGCCGTGGGCATGCAAACATGCCTGGACACGCATCATCATGTTGTTGGACACTCTGTCCTGTTTTTGTGATTGATATAATCCAGTGGATGTAATGCTTGATAGCATCCCATGGCAGTAGTAGTTAATTTTCAACATTTTATATAACCAATGTCTTGTGCACAGGTAAGTAGACTAAGACTTTTCAAACACCCTGTACATGTACTCGGATCTACGATATGCAAGCTCAGTCCAAGAGGTCGAAATGCACAGCTGATAAGGGGAACTAATTCTTATTTTGTTATTACTTGAAAATTTTTCCGTTTGCAACACATTTGATTGACTGCATTTGCTACTTTTGGATGGAACGATATAAGACTGAGTGATATTTCAGGCGATTCTATTACTCAAAATGACATTTCTAAATTATTACATGCAATTGACTTTTACACAGATAACTAATGCTATCGAAGTCTTTCTTATGCATATTAGAATAGCATGTACTTGCAAAGAAAATAATGATTTTTTGGCGCCTAATAGAACCGAACCTATATCTTCTTAACGGTCGGTAAAATGCTCTAACCTTTAAGGTACAGGTTGAGGTCATTCTTCTCCACCGAGGTCTTATATGAGGCTTTTGATACGAAAAAGTTCGTAAAGAATAGTTCAGAGCTTTGACTGTTTTTAACTCAAAGCGACAAGTCAAAGAAGCTGAACGTCCCAAATGCGAGAAGAGCGTTAATTATTTGATTCAAGTATTTCTTACCATATCCGATGATATGGTTATATTATATGCACAATTTTTAAATTTTATGCATAAAAATTTATGGAATTAGTTTAGTGTGACACTTTATGTTTTTATCACACTAAAATTTCAAATTTCGTATTTTTAATTTCATAAAGCTTCAAACGTAGGCAAAACGTGTTAGAAGAGGCAAAAAAATGTTAGAAGTTAAATATTTTTATCGTAAAAGTCACAGTAAGTATCACAAAATGTGTATTAAATTGTTATATTTATAAAATTAAATCTGATATTCATAAATATCTTAAAAAACAGTTGCACATAATTTTAAAGAAATGTGTCTTTTAATTATATACGGTTTTTATATATTTATTAAAATCTAAATAAATTCTCATGTAGAGAAATTTTATAAGTGCTTTATAATATATTGGTTTTAGGTTACGTTAATTGTACATCTAATATTATTATATTCGTTTTATGAACGCGGTATAATTATAAACATTTCGTCACAAAGCTGAATTTGCACTTATTTTACATATACATAATATTATCACCGGTGCCACTGCGAAGAATACATTTGGCTTAGCACTCTTTAGAAAAACCCTAAGTCTCTAGAAAGACAAGAATTACACATAAATTCTACGTGCAGAGCGTTGGTGTGCAATTATATCACCCCACCACCTAAACTACAGCCCTTAGAATTCTTGGCCGCCATTTTGTTTTACACTGGTTTCACAACACAACGTTTACAATTGGAAAATTAATAATCCACATTCTTCTTACAGGATCTGTTGCAAATCAAAACATTTGATGTTTATTCCGTGAGTGATTCGTAAAATTTTCAGCGGAAAACCCACACATTTCATCCTATGTTATTAAAAATAACACACTTTCAAATCACTCAAATTTAACACATCAATGAATGAGATCCCGTGATACGATGGTATCAAAATGACGGCTGCGCCAGATACCTTATTGAGGAGCCTTAACTTAAACCGCGATCACAGTTACGTCATTTTATATTATATAATATTCTAAATCAGCGATTCTCGAATTGTCCCACGACTTGTCGCATGCTTAGCCATGGAACTCTTTTATTGTCGCATGCTGAACTACGGAACCCTTCTATAAATATTATTTAAGGAAAATTTAAAGGATTATTATTTACCACTATTTGCGTATAAACACAAAAAAAGCAATAAATAGGGATATAAAAGCTAGATGATACATTTCTGTTTTCGCGAGATTTCGGTTAAGGTTAGTTACCTCCATTTAAGGAGTTGTTAAATGGGGGGAAATTAAAAAATTTAGAATTTAAAGATTTCCTTTGAATATTCAGGGGTGTTGTACAAATTGCATGTGGGATCCCTGGAGATCTGTTGCTATACACAGGAGCACACTTTAAGGAACACTGCTCAAAAGAAATGCGTTCAATTATTTTACTCGATAATTATTTATATTTCTGTGTATTAAATTTATTATTTTTTACCGTGTATATTTTATAACGACTGTGTGTTATTTCAAATTTAATACATGGAACAATCTATATTTATTTATTCATGAGTTAGCCTAGTTCAACATTTATAAATGGTAATTTTTATACTTTTAGCCATGAACCAAAACATTCTCATTTATGCAAGGCATTTAATTTTCGGTTATGAATATTAACACCGGAATTCTCCAAAATCAATTGTGTGCATAGTGATTATAACTGAATATGTATACAGTAAGTTTTATACATTTATGCTCTTTAAATATTTTAAAATTTTCGTCAAATACGGAGGAGTTAGCAAAATCCCAATTTTTATCAAACTGTCTTAATTTTCTTTCCTTGTTTAAAACTAATAATTAAACATAAAACCAAAATTTTCTCAGGATTTTTCCATTAAAAATAATTACGTACTTGCCTATGCAGCAAATTAAACTTTCTTTTTTTATAATTTCAATTTTATACATAATATAAAGTTGAAATTACTTTCGAAAAACATAGTCTTTGAATTAGTTCTTTTAAAGAAATTAAAGATGCATCCATAACTTGCGTGAAGTATACTTTGATATACATTAAATATTTTATTTCTTACATATTTACATATTATTTAAAAAATGCACTCCATACCGGATGGAAATTGTCATTGGCTACTAAAAATTTCATAGAAACACCGATTACTACCAAAAATATAAAAAAACATTTACCTGAAACAAGTAAACTGAGCCAAAATGCAGCTAATCCTAGAAAAGTACGCATCACCAGCTTCGACAGTTCCTCAAATTCTCAAGCAATTTTCAAAATTTTCTCTCCTATGGCACATTTTTCAGCTGGTTAAAAAGGAATTACAATAAAATACAGTATATTGTGCAGCCAAGCTCACGCGAAAAGCATATTTAAATTCTACTAGAATTGTTTTTCGTCGCCAACCCCGCCATCACCTTGACAACAAGGGAAGCTGGAGAGAGTTACCAGGAAACTGGAGATACTAGAGAGGAGGCAAATCCCATTCGTTATCTAAAATTCTCTAGTATATTTTACACTGGACTTTTCCGTTTTTTCCCCTACTTTTCCTCCTAGTTGCAAAAAGGGAAAAACTGATCCAGTTTCGTCACCTAGAGGCTCAGGTTTTTGAAACGAAGAAGGGAAAATGTCTTACACGTGCTTATATGTTCTTTCCCTCGACGAGTCTGCGCAAAAGGCATTGGCCGTTGGTAGCTTCTCTTCAATGAAAAAAAAATTTTACAAGACCTGCATTGATGCTTTCTCTCGTAATGCAGCCTAGGTGTGTTCCAGCGTGAATATTTTATATAGATATATAAGATACCAAAAAAAACAAAATTTCTCTCTCTGTTGTACTTTTATCGTACCCTGGGAGTTGAATATTTAGGTGACAATATAATTTGTTATGCAAAAATTTTCGACAGAAAAATTTTCATTTCATTATTATAATTAAATTATTTTTGCAATTTATCAATAATATTTATCAATAAGAACACATATCAAAGTCTATGCTAAAACATTATATTTTCTTGATCTAAGTGTAAAATATTTTCCATATTCAAAACGGCGATTTTAACCATATCTAACGGTATTACCCTTCTTTGACTTATATAAAAACGTATATTTATATTCTCATAATGATCGCATGGATAAATAATTAAACCCAGGGTAGTAATAGAAATTTTATAAATGTGAAATAGCATACGTTGCTGTGTAAATCATAATATTATATGCATTTTACACAAATTATTCAATTTTAAAATGGACGACATTTTTGTAAATCAGTGCAATAATCTAGCTGTGATATAATTTAACGAAAACGTTATATCTACACAAAGAAAATCCCAAAGTCTCCGACGAGTATTAAAGGAAAATTGCTACAAGTGTTATGTAAATAATTAAAAAAGTACGTTGGTTTAATTGAAAAGTCTTATATATCAGATAACGACTAATGAATATATAATAGTTAATAGTTACTAATAATTCATATTCATATATATATTTTATTTACATTATATGTAATTTTGTTCCATTTTAGAAGGTTTAATTTAACTTCTGATTTATTCTGGTGAGGTAATAACGAATGATAAATAATTAATAATTATTTAATTTCATTGAGTAGAATTTGATACCTATAAATTTTCTATGGACAACAAATACATTGATAATAATAATAATATATAAGAACCGTAAATGCAGACTATGTAATGTAAAAGACAACACAGTCCGACCACCTACTCAGTGACTGCAATAAAATAGCCCTATCGGACTACAAAAACGACACGACTTCCTGATTTACTACAGTATCTGCAGAGATTACGAGATCCCAGTAACCCATAACTACCGTTAAAGAACAACGTTAAGAAAACAACTAAATAAAAATTCTTTGGTAGTTTCAGATTAAAACAGACACTCATTTAAAACGTAGTACATCAGACATAACACAGGTGAAGGAAAAACAGGTGTTTATCAGTGACATTGAAATACCGGGTGACAGCAGGATTAAAGAGAAGAAATTTGAAACAATTTCCACATATCGTGATCTCGCAATAGAACTTAATAGACTCTAGGAAAAAAAAAGTAACTTTCATCTCAATTGTGACAGGTTCCCTGCAGGTCATCACACTCAGCCCAAAGGATTTCTAAGGAAAACGGTTCAGATACTGACCTAACTCAGGCAACATACCAAGAAATTTCCCTTCTTAGGCGACGCTTACACATTAAGAAGATTCACGAACAGTTTCTCAGATTTCTGGTTGAGACCGAACTGAACCAAGATCCAAATTGAGAGGTAGTGCTGATCTCCTTGATGCGGTCTACCTATAAATTGTATGACGAACATAATAATAATAATGATAGTAATAATAATAAATTAATAATAATTACAATGTGGTAATCTTTAAGCGTTTCCTTTTGTCTGTCTAAAAGGTCTGGAATGAGCCATTGACATTACTTCTTTTCAATGGCTCATTACTTTTTTTCAATGAGCCATTGCAAAAAAGTAACGTCAAGCTTCAATTGTAATGAATATATCCCATATACCCTCTATTATCCCTTAAGAGGATTGGTTTATATACATGCATATATGAGAAGAGGACCACTTAAAGTTGTATTCGGTGGCCGAGCGGTCAAAGAAATTCAAATTTTTTTCCCTACCTAAAACAAATATTCTTGAGTGAATTGTATAGTATAGTCGAGTATCAGAATTCAACGATTTTAACAAAGTTTCTATCATTGAAAATATATCTACATTTAAAAATAAACCATTACAAACGTTGTTTCAGCCCCGTCTTATTTATATCACATACATAAGAAACAAATAATGAAACGTACTATATGTAGACATATTTATGAATGAATAGATTTCGTCCAATTTATTTCAGCTCTTAAATCAGATTTCATTTACTGTATTTCTTCAAGGCCGCCCAAATATTCGACCAGAAACTGTATATTTAAGTAAATATATATATATATATTTTTCTTCCAGTTCTAGAGCTACAGTTCTTGAAGGACCCGGATATTTCTAGAAACCGTTTTCCTCTCTCTTCTTATAAATAAATACTCTAGATAACATTTGTAAATAAATTTATGCTTATATTAATGAGAAGTTATCAAATGTAGAATAAAATATGTATGTATTTTATATATATATATATATATATATTATATATATATATATATATATATTATATACACATAGTAAATAACTTTATTTGACATAATCAAATAAATATTATTGCTCTGGTATAACATTCCTCTGCTCTTGATACCAAATTGGATGCGAAATATGAAAAAGTATGCAGTAGAAATTCGATTCGTAGAGTCGAAACCAGAGACATCCGGATTAGCAAAAATTCGGATAATTGAATAAAATTAAGAAATAAATAAATAGGAAATTGGAAAAACAGGAAAAATTAAAAATGGTCTGTCAACTGTATTGATGTATTGTAAATATATTGTACATATGTAAAAAATTATGATGCTTCAATGAATTTTTTGGTGGTCAAGGCAGGGGTGAATGGCGGACGCCGGAGACCTCAAAGACTGCATAACAATATCATCCCGATTGGCCAAAATGTGCTAAGTTGAAGGGGCTTCCGTTATCATGGGAGCCCTTTCCGCACAGGAGTGCTTGTTTAAAAAAAAAAAATCTGAGCTCCGCTCGTCCGAATATTTGAGGATCCGGATGATCTCAGTCATCCGGATCCGGAATTATCCAGTTTCTATTGTATATAGTATATCTATAAAAGTTCATGCATTTCCAAAGAAAATAGTTTGACGCATATGAACCGTTTACAAAATAAATAATAAGGAAAAATATGCCATAGAATAAATCTTCGAGGACAGTACTTTTAAATTTATAAGTTAACAAGTATGTATTGCTTAGGTAGTTGATAGCATATTCAAATTTGTATTGAAAAAAGCAAAAACTAAAAAGCAGGTACACAATTTAAATATTTTAAAGGATATGAGAAATTTAAAACTTTGTCCACATATTTTTTTTTGCGTTTAATATTGCACTTTGTCCACACATTACGCAGTGTAGTAAAGAAATAGTTCTGTTAAATATTAAAATTAGTGCTTTGCCTTTTCAGCTGCAATATACATATTCATAAACACCCTATTTTATTAGGAAATATACAATGAGCTTCAAACTACAAACCTTGTCCCACATTTAAAATTTTTGCTTGCTTTAACCAACTTTATATCTTTCATGGAAGAAGTAATTGTAAGAAACACAATTATGAGATTTT
Source organism: Dysdera silvatica (assembly GCA_006491805.2). Classification (NCBI taxonomy): domain Eukaryota; kingdom Metazoa; phylum Arthropoda; class Arachnida; order Araneae; family Dysderidae; genus Dysdera; species Dysdera silvatica. Next base: position 155,774,272 of record QLNU02014802.1, on the reverse strand, counting down.
CATAAAATCGATATTATTTTAAGACTTTCTTTTCCCGTTCTAAACTGGTGGGTCCTGGATAAATTATTTTCGAACATTTTATCTTTATAATTTATACCATGCTTTTCTTAAGTGCAAGTACCTATATTAGAAAAATCGTTGAAGGGCATGGCTGACTCTGTGTTGTCATTTATATATCCTGTGCAGGAAACACGGGTAATGTCGATGTCATATTGTTAACTCTAAATAGGGAAACAGTAAAGTGAATGAAGAGTGGGAGGAGGAGAATTACAATAATAATAACAAAATTGCAAGCACTATAGATATCACAAATCTTAACACAAACAACACACTTACCATATGTATGACAAAAATCACCATATACGAAGACCTCAGATATGATATCAAAGACATATGCATGTGGAAAATGTTGACATCGTACCGATAATTCTGTCATCCACAGCCCAAATATCAACCACGCTCTACAGATATCTGGAAATACTTTAGATATATAGACAGGTTTACTATGGCCTTTTGAATAAAAAATACCTGCATGTTATTAAAAATAAGTTGGCGAAATTTATGGAAATAAGAAAACTAAATTACTCGTTATATGATCTGTAGAGAACTTATCGTGAATTTGTTTATTAATTATTTATTTCAGTTTTAACTATTTGGTGTTTAATGGAACCCATTCTCATTGTATTAATTTACACAATTCTAGAAAACTTACAGTTGCTATTCATGAAATATATTTGTTTGGACAGTAATATAGTTTATATGCGTTCAATATTGTCATGTGCCTTTTTAAAACATACTTGAATTTCTATAGCAACTTAAATGATTCTGTTTCGTATTAAATTTGTGGATGTTTAATATGTTAGGTGGAAACATATTCTCCCCTTATTAGCGCATCTAGGGGGCATATAACTTTACAAGTCATTGATATAAGATAGAAGGACACATGAGCTCTTTCGAACGCAGAAAAAAATCCCTACGTATATATTAATATATTTCAAAATTGTTTGAATAAGTCTATGTTTTGCGAAAGTAATTCATAACCTTTTATAGATTAAAAACACGTTTCAATGACAGTAAACAAATCAGTTAATGCAAATTACACCATCTACTTTGTATTAATGAAAGCATACGTCTTAATGCCGATGGAGCAGAGTGGTCAAAAGTTTAATTTCTCTCCGGACCAAGAGGCTCTTATCTAGTGTTAAGCAAACTAGGAGGCAAGATGTTCCCGAAAATTGTTCGGAGATCTCATTTCGTTCACCGGTGTCTGCAGCAACATTAGAAGTGCGGGAGAAACCGTTTCCTCTCGTAGACAGCTGGGCAACTCCTTTCGCGTTTCTCATGGGAATACTTGCCCAGCCTTACTGTTATTTTCCCAGTTTCATCTCCTGCTGGAAATGAGTGTCTTTATTCGCAAGCTACTCGCCAAAGAATCCTCGCTAATAAAGGAAATACTTGATTCTGAAGTCAGAGCACGTACAGCTGCCTTCTATGTCCGAAACGCCAAATATCTTAAATGTTTCTCGTTATGCACTTGGCTTAAATATGCAACCATTTCCCTAAGTGCGCAGTGTTTGCCGAAGTTTGCGAATTTTAGAAGGCGATATGGGAAATGATGTGTAGCGCAACTATGTTCGTCGATCTTCAAATCTTAATGATATTATAATAGATGATGTTGCGGACATAGGTATTGAAGGAATGCAGTAAAATTCATTCGGTTGAAATAATATATATTAATAATTTAAGTGTTTAGAATAATTCCTTACTATGTGCCAGAAAATAAATTAATTCAAATACAATGTCAGAGTAATTTTTTACGCCGTTTTGGCGGAGCCTCCGAGAATGACGTGTGCACACTTCGATGGTAAACGGAAGACTGATTATTATTGTAGAATTTGAAACGCAATTATAAATACCGTTGCCAAATACAGAAAGTGAAATTATATTTATGCAATATATTTTGCCATATACGGAAAGTGAATTTATGCACATTTGGAAAACACGAAGTAAAAGGAAACCATGCGGCATGTTGTCAATTTTAGAAAATAAAATTTTTAAATTTGTTTTCTTGCATTCTAAGTGGCAACTGTTAAGAAAGCCTGCAAAATGAACATTTCTATTGTGGGTGGTAACAACATATTCCCCCTTTTTAGAGAGATAAAAAAATTATAATTTTTTTAAATAACATACAAAATATACAATATGTGAACGTAAAAATGGAATGTATTTTCCAATCTGAAATTTGTTTGCATGCTCATTTCCTTTGATGACGTGGCTTTGGTTTGCTTACATTTTGCTTTTCTTCATTTTAGCATTTTGCTTTTTTGCATTTTGTTCTTTGCATTTTCCTTTTTTCTGCATTTTGCTTTTTTTGCATTTAGTTTAAGCATTTTGCTTTATGAATGCTGCATTTTACTTTTGCATTTTAGTTTAAGCTTTTTGCTTAAGCTTTTTGCTTAATGCATGCAGCATTTTGCTTTTGCATTTTAGTTTAAGCATTTTTCATTTAGTTGAAGTATTTAAGTGCATATATTTACAGGTCGCTCAGTGGGAATATTTACTGTGCCCTTTTAGCGGAGCCCTTGAGAGTGGCGTGTGCACACTTCGATGGTAAACGGAAGACTAATTAGTATTTTAGAATTCAAAACGCAGTTACAAATACCGTAGCCAAATACAAAACGTTAAATTATAATTATACAATATATACTGAAATGCCAGAAAAACTGGTACACTTACCTCATATCGTGTAGCTACCCCACCCCGTTCCCCTCGCACGTAGAATTTCCGCAACACGATGTGGCATAGACTCGACTAATGTCTGAAGGTATCCTGGAGACAATTCACACCAGGAATCCTGCAGGGCAGTCCACAAATCCATAGGAGTGCGAGGTGGTGGAGATCTCTTCTGAACAGCACGTTGCAAGGCATCCCAGATATGCTCGATAATGTTCATGTCTGGCGATTTAGGTTGCCAATGGAAGTGTCTAAAGTCAGAAGAGTGTTCCTGGAGCCACTCGGTAGCAACTCTCGATGTGTGGGGTGTCGCATTATCATGCTGAAATTGTCCAAGTCCGTCGGAATGCACAATGGACATGAATGGGTGTAGGTGATCGGACATGATGCTTACGTACCTGTCACCTGTCAGAGTTGTCTCTAGACGTATCAGGGGTCCCATATCACGCCAACTGCATACGCCCCATACCATCACAGAACCTCCACCAGCTTGAACAGTCCCCTGCTGACATGTAGGGGGCATGCACGTTTTGTAGATTAGAAGTTTGTTTTTGATACTCAATTTGCTGCGTCTGTTTAAGAGGGGGTAGAGTTTGAATACGGTGCTGTTGGTTCTTTTGTAAATATTGTCGATGTGAAGGTTCCATTTTAGTTTATTATCTAACGTAACTCCTAGATAGGGGGCTTGTTTGTCCCACTTTATTTTATCGCTTTCCCAAAATAGGGTTTTTGGGTTAGTGTCCTAACCGATGGGTTTCGTTTTTGGTGGTTGTAGAATATTACAGCAATGGTTTTGGAGGCGTTGGTTTTTATGTCCCAGGTTTGAGTCCATTTCCTGATTTTGTTCAAATGCACTTGTAGTTGGGCAGTGGGTTGTTTGGGTACGAGTTTATTTCAATCCTACCGTAAAATTTAGACGTGACAACAAAGGCCATGGTGGTGGGATTGAAGCCTATTCTATAGTTGGTGGGGATAAGGGGGCGACTATGGTGAGGATATTTTATTGTACGTAGTCGTAAATGCACTTTCCGGATGTTCAAGTGAAGTTGGATAGGCCATTATTCCAACTACGGTGGCGGGCATTCCCATCTCCACCTGCAATTACCGTGGCTGGGCATTTGAAAATTTTGTCGAGATCAGTGATGATTTGATTTCTCGTCGGTCTGTAAATTGATACCAGCTTAATATTGCCGTAAGTGTTGTTTTTTATGGTGATTGCGTGAGCCTCAAGATTTGAGATAGGTGCGAGAGTATGCGGAATGGTGGATTTAATTATGACCTCAAGACCTCCTGAGGTGCCTTTAGAAGTCGGGGTCCTTTCTCTGCTTAGTTGGTGGCATGAATAATGGGATTTTGGTTTGTTAAGGGGCGCCTCCGGTGTCTATTAATGGGGTTCTCCGGGCAGCCTTCGAAGTCATCCGTGTGCGGGCCAAAGCAGTTTGCATATTTAGGGGTTTGGTTTCTGTTGAGAGTACACTCTCTACCAAAGTGTTGTTTTACACACTTCACACATTTCGATTTGGCGTTGCAACAGGCCGCCGAATGGTACAAATCCTGGCAGGGCCGACATTGTAGGGGCATGTTTGATTTCCTGGACGGAGAAATCGTTACTATGATATGGTCCATTATGTTTACTTTTGTGACCGTGTTTGAGCATGGGATTTTTGGGAGGCCAATTTGAAAGACAGGGATTTTTTTCCTGACATTCAGAAATTCCTTCGTAAACTGGTGAGCTATGAAGTCGGCAAAACCAAACTTATTTAGTTCGTGTAATAGATTGTCAGTGCCAAAATTGTTGGGCAGGCCGGAGACTGCGAAGAGAGTCCTGTTTTTATCATTGAGGCGAATTTGTGGTGCTTGACTTTGTGCTATAGCAATGCTTTGTTCGCAGCCTTGTAATGCTCAATTTTCGCTACCTGAACTTTTATATCGTCTGCCCTTATTTCGAGGGTGAAATTGGGTTTATTGTTTGGACGATATTTTTAATTTCAGCAGATTTTTCTGTACCTCTTACGTAGAAGGTGAGGGGATGTACGTTTTCTTTCCCGTTTCGTTAATTTCGAAAGGCGATATGCGTCTGCTTGGGAAACTTAAATCTTGCAATTCTACTGGCTCGTTGGCCACTTGGCTGGAAGAACCTCATTGGTTGGATTCGGCAGATTTTGGATGAAGGTGCATGGTTGGAACACTGGAACACTGGAACACATTCTTTTGCGGTGTTCGGCCTACGGCTACCTCAGGGAGGAGCTCCTTCTCGCCCGCCGCCGTTTAGGCCTCGCCTCGCCACCAGGTCTGTCCGACCTCCTGGATCCCACCGGATCCCCCCGCCTTCGCGCTGCCTCCGTGGCTGTGCTAAACACCTTCCTTTCCGGGCTTGGCCGGTTCCTGTAGGTTACTCGGCTGGCCCATGGGGGTGTCTCCGGTCCTGCTGCCTGGGCCGTGGCCGTTCCCCGTGACGGTTCCAACGGCTGCTGGTTTCGGTGTGCGTTGAATGACGACTTTACGTGAACGTGCATCTATGAATGCCGTTTTGATCGGCAATCCATCTCCCCCTCAGCCGCCTCGGCGTCTGATTACGCTGTTCAAGCGTCCTGTCTGGGATTACAGCGCCGCCACCTTCGGCGGCCACCCTTCTCATTGCCCTCCTTGCAAAAGAACGAACGAAAGGTGCATGGTTGGTTGACATTCGCTACCGTTCCCTCAGTATTAGGGTCGCCGTGCTCTGATTAGCTGGATTTGCGTTTATTACGCTTTTCAGATATTTTTGCGCTCTGGCGCTATTTTTAGATTTTTTGTAAAAAAATGGTCAGGTCTGGGGCCGATCGTCGGAAAGGTCCTTTAGTGGTGGTGGGTCGACCACGTCGGATACATCAAGTGGGCTCACATAGAGACCATCTCTTGATGGGATTGGTCGGGGACCCTGAACATTTTCTGAAACTGGCTCTAAAAAGACGCAGCAGAGAATTGTTAGCGATTCCGCAATTTCATATTTGGGGATGCTAATGTTCCCGTCATCATCTACTACGAAACGTGTCAGTCGGCTCTAAGTAATTCTTCCCTAGTGAAGTCTGCAGCAACGTTCGACCAAAAGGAGGTATTCAGATTATTTGTGAGCACAAAGTCGCTCTTATTACGTGTGTTGATGCTGCCATCAAACGCCTTGATCTTGTTGTAGATCCGGCCAAAGCAGTCATCAAGCTGTCCTACAGTATGGTCGGGCAAGTTTAGTATTTTGTACATTAGACAGATTTGAAAAAGTGATTTGGGTAGGAAGGCGAGAAGGGTATCTTAAAAGGTAAGGTACCTTTGGAATAAGGGGGAGTGTGCTATGCAGAATGTTAGGTACATTTCAGAGACAAAGAAAAATGACTTCCCAACCGTAGAGATGCTAGTCCAGTGTGAAATCGCAAACGAGGCTAAGGTCTCGGAAAAATGCAGAAATTTAGAATAAATAATGATTGTCCTGTATAATGGACAATCCAAAAGTTAACTTAATGCCAGAAATAGTCACTAATGAAAGCAATAAATTCTAATGCAAAAAGATGCAAGGTAGGCATGAAACGAAATCTTGAAGTCGATGTCTTTGTAAATTACAAATGGCGGCTGACCCGGGCGTTGAGCAGCTAAGAAATCATGCATTCGCTTACTTCGTAACGAAAAACCAGAATGGAAGTATAACGATATCATTCACGTTCGGCAAAAAATTTTCAAAATGAAGTATGACAATATCTTGCACGTTCGGCAAAAAAGTTTTCAAATGATGAAAAATCGGAAATTTGGTGTTTTAGAGAATCCCTGATATTCACGGTATACCCGTGAAATGGTCGTACGTGAAAATCCAAATTTTGTCGCTATCTCGGAGATGCTATGTCCCATCTCTCTTGTGCCGACTATAACGCCATGTTCAAAATCACTTAAATCTTGATAACCTGCCATTGTAGCGGCAAGAACCGATCTAACAGCTTTGCCAGACATCTCTTGTCTTATATAGGCGCTGCCGACCGCATCGCATTACGCTGATTGGTTGCAAAGCTCCGTTATTTGCATACGCACGCCTGTACCGGTTTTTCTGGCACCAGTGTATTTTTCCAGGTACAGAAAGTGAAATTTTGTACATTTAAAAAATTATTTTATGATATATTTTTCTTTTTTAATAAATTATTTAGCACAAAAACCCTTCGTTTATCTTAAAGTTTGAAACAATCACCTGAGCCATGAAATTTAACACGTCTTGTTTGTTTTTTCTAAAATGTATTAAAAAAATTCTTCATTTTCTGATATCAAGTGTTCCTTATTGTAAACAAATATGAGTATTTTTCGAATTCAAAAACGTTACAATTCATTTCTGATTATTAGTTTTTAAAATTTTTACATTGGATCTAAACATACTTTCTTTTACTTTGCAAATTAATGCAAATAATCTACGTTTTGATTTTTCTGTTAATGCTCATGTAAATTCCGTTCAGATTACATTTTTTTAAAATTTAGTTTTAATTTCCAAGACGTTCAATAGATGGCAGCACGCATTTCGAAAAGAGAGGCAAAAGTTTTAGCCTAAAATTGAATGTACATAGATATTACGTGTTTATTTTCACATTTTGTTTTTTACGCTTGTACTTCACAAGCTTTAAGAAGGGCGCCCAGTCGAAGCCAGAATTTGCTAGAGCGAGCAATTCTAAATCGTATATACTTTTTACGCCTGATTTTCAATTTCAAGCTGGAGTTAGAGGGTTTTAACTTCATAATTTTATTAAAAGAAAATGCCCAAATATTTAAATAGATAACGCATACGATTTTTTCCATTACTCGATTTATTTCAGTTGCTTGGTAATTATTACACAGCACTGCAAGGTAGTCTCAGTTTAATAAACTATATAAGTATGTTTCTTTCTCTAAATAGAATACAGTTACATCTTTAGAGCGACAGCAAAACATGTACAGTAATGTTATGTTCTATATGTTATGTCCTGCACTCTTAACTTTGTCCTGCATGCCTGTACTTTGGGAGAGAGCGGCCGCACAAATGTACTTCCATTAGGGGCGGGGCTAAAAGATATAGACCATTTAGCAGCAAAATATAGTTTTAAAAAGCACTGGACAGTGGGGAAAGCACATATTATTTTCATTTAAACATCACACGAATAATTCTCAAACTATTTGGCCCGCAGAGCCATTGACTTGTTTTCACTTTTAAGGTGTGTTCTTTAAGTAGGATCTATATGTAAGTTCGTTATTACGCAATGGACGTCCATATGAAAACTTCTGGTGGGGGGGAGTGAGAAAAATTATTACCTCCTTCGCAAAGCTATGAAACATTTTAGTGATTATGCAAAACGCTACAAAGATATTTGATCCTGCTTGAAAATTAGTAATGCACTACGCTGTAGCTTATTTTAAAATGAGACTATAATTTTTTTTTAAGTAAATGCATAGCAGAATCGGGCAAATCAAATTTTTGGACGGCTGAGGGGTGGGGGGGTCGAGCCCCCTTCCCACTTATTTGGGCTCCCACGTACTACGCCACGCGTGTGATATTAAGATAATAATGTAGTAATCGCAATAGGATGAAAAATAGTTTTCTAAAAATTAGTTCATCCATTTATTTTTTATTAGATAAGTTGATTAATTTTCTGGAAGGTGTCTTTACATTTTCAACGCTTCCGCACAGTTTTTTAATATTTGCTTTAAGCTATATGTAAAATTGCAGTTTACTTTTGGGCCTCGACCAAACGGGTCCATGTAATTTTGCAGCCATACATTTTAAAGTTGGAATAAATAAGATTTAGTAAGAAGTGGTACGAATACATTTTTTCTCTATATGTTATATGAACTGAAAAACATAACGAGGTGTTAGGAATACATTTTTCTCTATATTTTATATGAACTTCAAAACCTAATAGGGTGTATTATTATTACAAATGTTATCATTCTGTTATTATAACAATTATATATAAATTAAATTAGGAATTGTGTCAATAGAAGTACATTCATAGAGCTACTAAAGTAAAAGGGTTAAGCAGATTTAAACAAATATTTTGTATGTAGTATTCTGCATATGAAGGTATACAAAATAATTATTGCGAGCGTATAAAGTAATACTCGATATTTCAAGTCTTTAACAGTATCTTAAAATAAGTTTGTATGGGAAGTGACAAATATATTTTAATTGTTTTAGTCATTTATATTTAAAACATTTATTATGTATGTAAATTTTAAATAATATTTTAAGAATTAAGACTTGTTAGTAAATGATCATGAATTCATTAACTATACACGAATTCAATATAAGCTACAACTTCCTAGAGCGTAATTTCTAATAGTGACTAGAAGGCATCGACGCATATTGGACAGACGCAATTGTTGGTTGTTAAGATTTGACTAGAGCGAACTAGAGTGAACACAGATTATTTCAAGCTGTTTTTCTCTATTTATAGGAGCTGCGCCCACATATTGGTGGAAATTTTTGAAAGCGGGCGAATGGAGAGAAAATTGGTAAGAAGGGCGGTGGTATTACTATACCCTCTTGCAAGTTGAAAGCTTTACGTAGAATTCACTCTGGTCCATTCATGAAGAGCGACAACGACAACTATTTGAAAAGCTTCTTTGTGCGTTTCTGCCAACAGTAAATACTACGGTAATTTTTTAAAATTCAATAGCTTCTATAACGTTGTTGCCATTTAATTGATTTTACGTAGTGTTGTGTCAATTTTACACTTTCGTGCTAAGAATTGAGTTGTATACGAGTTACTTAGTTCATGATTTTAAAATTTGAAATAGCATGAACAGGATAATGTTATATATAGAAATCTCCCTCATGAATAAACTGAAAACACTTTACATAAATTATAAATTTTATTTTCACATAAATACCCGGATCATGGCGTAAAGGAATAAAAATTGCTTTGAAGTTGTAAAGCCTACGTCTATAAAAAGGAATGATGAAGTTTCATTTTATTCTGTACCCATTGAACCTTATAACCAGCGCCGTGCTATATTTAGCTATAACGCCAAAAGATTACAAAGCAGCAAGTGAGCTTGCTTTGGATTTTCCCTCGAAGATATAGTCGAAGCCATAATAATAGTAAAGGCTCATCAACCTCTCTCTCTCCCCAACAAAAAGGAACAAAAATTCCATCCCGGGGTCCGTTACCACGGCTACGGTAGAATGATAAATTTTAGGAAGCGATATAAAGGCAAGTAATTTAGCTTTCCGGATGCGCAACAGTTGGTGTTGCTCCCCTTTCCGGAAATCAATTCTTTATTGATTGATTACAGAATAGTCGTAAATTCCCAGAACCCACATTCACTCACATCTACATCACCGGTGTTTAATATCGAAGAATGAGCTACGAAAACAAACGCATAAATCATGAACCTGAAAGAAGAACCTATTTTCAGTTAAGAGATCTGAGACAAGAGGGATATTTTACAACACAATTTTGCAAATATATGCAGCGGACTTTCCCCAGAATCATACAAAAACCCACAGACAAAGAGACTATACCATCGAACAATCAGAAGCTCTTTAAGATCCGCATAAAATACTCTCGAAAGCTTTAACTTTGAAAAAGCATTCAATGCCTACCTGAAGAAAAACCACATTCATATTTTAACTTACGACAAGAAATTAGAAACATTTTAGACTTTCATTATTATTTTAGTTTATTCTAATTTCTAGCTCGTTTTCATTCTCTTCTCTTGGTTTCCAGTTGCCCCTTCACTTGAAAAAGGGAGCAAGCAGCTCTCAAAATGTTATGTGTGGGTATTATATTTCGTATAAACAAAACGCACCAGCATCAAAAAACTTTTATCATTAAAGAAAAATACTTCATAATTTCAGAAAGTCTAAGAAAATTATAAACATCAGCAGAAAACTTATAAAAAGCGCAAAATAAAATGAATCCTATATATATGTATATATATATGTATATATATATATATATCATCATCATCATCATATTCAACCATTATCTATCCACTGCTGGATGAAGGTCTCTCCAAATGCTTTCCACACAAGTCTATCCTGAGCAATTCGCTTCCACGTCACCCCAACCTGTTTTCTTATTTCATCCACCCATCTAGTTTGAGGACGTTTTCTAGGTCTTCGGTGGTCTCTTGGAATCCAGTTCAGAATTTCTGTTGTCCATCGTTGATCAGTTCTTCTTGCAATATGCCCAGCCCATCGCCATTTCAGCCCTTTTACTTTAACAATGATGTCCTCTACTCTAGTTTGCTCTCTCACCCAAGTGTTCCTTTTTCGATCTCTCCTAGTTATTCCAAGCATGCACCTCTCCATGCTCCTTTGCGTTGTCTGTAACTTTCGTATTGCTCCAACTGTTAGACTCCATGTCTCTGATCCATAAGAGAGGACTGGCAATACACACTGGTTGAAGACCTTTCTTTTTAGACACAAAGGCAATTTCCCCTTCAGGATAAAACTGTTTCTTCCAAATGCACTCCAGCCAAGTTTAATACGTCTGTTGAGTTCTTTCATAATGTTGCCATCCATTGAAATCAGCTGGCCAAGGTAAATATATGAATCAGCAATTTCTAGCTCAATGTTGTCAACTTGTATTTTTGTTTCCTCTACAAAATTATTGAACATGATCTTAGTTTTTTGTAGGTTCATCTTGAGTCCAACTTCTTTACTTCTAGTTGAGAGCTCCTGTACCATGTCTTGGAGTTCTAATGGGTTCGTTGAAAAAATAACAATGTCATCAGCAAACCGCAAATGATTTAAATATTCACCATTTATTTTTATTCCCTTGTTATTCCAATTTATCTGCTGAAAAATCATCTGTAAAGCTGAAGTAAAAAGTTTTGGAGAAATGGTATCTCCCTGCCTCACACCTTTACCAATTTTGATAGTTTTGGTATCTTTATGTAACCGAAATTTTGCACTTGCATTTTTATACACACGTTTCACCATGTCAATGTACACATCCTCAATGTCTGTTGATCTTAAAGAGTTGATGACTGCTGATGTTTTAATAGAGTCAAAGGCCTTCTCATAGTCAATAAATGCCACACACAATGGAAGTTCATATTCATGTGTTCTTTCAATTAATTCTCTTAATACTTGAATATGGTCCACTGTACTGAATCCACTTCGAAATCCAGCTTGTTCTCTTGGTTGAGCTGCATCTAATTTTTTCTGCAGGCGATGTGTTAGCACTTTTGTGAAGATTTTATAAATAGCAGGTAACAAGCTAATTGGTCGGTAATTTTTCAAATCCTCTTTATCACCTTTTTTATGCAAAAGAATTACTGTTGCAGAATCCCATTGGTTTGGTATGTTACCACTGTTGAGGCATTTGGTAAAGAATTTTGCAAGTATGTCTTCTACATGTTCTCCAGCTTCTTTTAAGATATCTAATGTAATGCCATCATCGCCAGGGGATCTTCCTTTCTTCATACTTTTTATTGCAAATGCTACTTCTTCTTTTAAGATTTTAGGAGCTGTTCCTTCGACTATTTCAATGTTGGTCCATTTGATGATCCCGAAGGAGTAGGTGAGCACTGGTACCGCATATGCGTTAATGGCTTGCGTGGTGTTCTTCCCGCTCAGTTTCGTCTTCACAATGCTTCTAAGTCTTTCTTGGAATGCTTGCGTGAGCTGGACTTTGACTTTCTTGTGCTCCTGCTGCCGTTTTTGCATTATCCCTAGGTATTTGTAGGTTTCGCCCTCGTCCAAGGTCTTCAGTAGTCTCCCGTCTTCGAGTTCGATGCCTGGTAAATCTTCTTTGCTATTCTTCTGTATTTTGCACTTATCGAGGCCGAATTCCATTCCTATGTCCTTGGAGAATGTCTCTGTTATACTGATGAGTTGTCGGAGTTGGGTGATTGTTGGCGCGTATAGCTTGATGTCATCTACGTACATGAGGTGGGAGACTTTATGTAGGTTTCTCTTGTCTTTCTTCAGCATGTATCCGTATTTACTTGTGTTCAGCATCCTTGACAAGGGGTTTAACGCCAAGCAGAACCACTGGGGGCTTAGTGCGTCTCCTTGAAAGATTCCGCGGCGGATGGGGATCTCGGCCGTTTCTATTTTACTGTCTGGCGTGTTTAGCTGTAACCGGGTTCTCCATTGTTTCATGCTTCTGTGAAGTGTGGGTCTGTAATTTGTCATGTCTGTTTCCAGCTTTGTAATCGTATAGTAGGTGCGCATGATGTAGGTGTTCATATCTATTGTCCATGACATGCGCTGGCGTGGTCTTTCAGCCCTAGTGGTTGCACCTATACTAGGCTGCAAAGCACTTTGGGCTGTGTTGGTTCTAGTAGCCGTACAGTTGGAGGCGCCGCTACAACCGCCGACACCTCCAAGGAGAGACTGTTGCATATTTTTCGAACTGGCCCCTCTGCTTAAAACTCGAACGCGGTTCTGATTTAAGAGCGAGACAACCGATGCTCCATTCATATTTTCATTATGGTTCATATCATCAGAGTCTGAGATAGCCTTTTTCACGTCGCTGGGTTACCGATAGTTATCCCAACGGCGTTCCGGATGCTGGCATGTCGTCAGCAGGCTACAAATCCGGTTTTAATGGCCCAATGGTATTTTTATTCATTATTAATACTTTCACCGATCAAGACATCGCGCCATGAGCGTAGTAACGCTGGCTTCTTTTCTCGAACTCATGTTCACATGAGTTCCAAGGACTTATTGAAGAAATTGATATCTCAGAAGCAAATGAAAACATTGTTAAGACAATAGTTGAAACTGCTGGGGAAATTGGTGGTGTAACCTGTAAAAAGCACAATAGCAAATTATCTGAGAAGACGAAACAGCTCATGAAAAGGCGAAGAGATATGAAGGTGGACAATCGAAATACCAGTTCCAGGATTGAGTACATAGAACTTTGTAAAACTCTGCGCAAAAGCATGAAAGAAGACATAAGAAAATTCAACTGTGAGTTAGTAAGGAAGGCCATTGAAAATAACAAGAGCCTTAGGGTTGTTAAAGGAAGTTTATCTGTTGGGAAGAAACACATCATTGCATTAAAAGGAGAGGATGGCACCGTAACAAGAAATAGGGAAGAAATACTTAGAAGAGTTGAAGAATTCTACAAAAAACTATATGAAAGTAACAGTGGATTAAACGAAGACTCTGAGATAGTCGAAGGAACAGCTCCTAAAATCTTAAAAGAAGAAGTTTCATTTGCAATAAAAAATATGAAGAAAGGAAGAGCCCCTGGTGATGATGGTATTACATTAGATATCCTAAAAGAAGCTGGAGAATATGTAGAAGACATACTTGCAAAATTCTTTACCAAATGTCTTAACAGCGGTAACATACCAAACCAATGGGATTCTGCAATAGTAATTCTTTTGCATAAAAAAGGTGATAAAGAGGATTTAAAAAATTACAGACCAATTAGCTTGTTACCTGCTATTTATAAAATCTTCACAAAAGTGCTAACACATCTCCTGCAGAAAAAATTAGATACAGCTCAACCAATGAGTTACTTAACTTATCATCGTTATCCTTTCATTTCTACTTGTATATTACCACTGTGCTTCCTCAATGTCAGACTCTTAACCATAAAAATGCCCCCAAAATGCACATTTATTCCACCTACGATGAGAATCAAGTTATTAAAGAGAAATAATGAAAAAATATCAGCCACATTTTACAAACAAGAAAACTCCTTTTCTGTCATGAAAAGAAATTGTTTATATCTCACGTAATTTTATTTGATTTAATTTCGGACATCTTGATTTCATTAATATAATGTTTAGGTTATATAAATGAAAATAATTTTGCATGTTTTTTATCATAAATCCTGCAAAATCATATTTTTATTAGAAGTAAATTATCTAGAGAAGGAAGACTAATTCGTCTTTTTCTTTGGCAAATATATGAAACCAAGAAATATGGCTATCATGGCAGTAATGAAGACAAATTTCTTTCCCTAATCAAATATTTAAGAAAGAGGTGCACGTAGAAAAAAAAAGATTTTACACATTCGCATTTTCAGCTCAGCACTAATTGAAGACTGCGTGGAAGGGGTTTTACGCCGCGTTAAAGGAAATTAATTTCTCCTGATCACGCAACGCGTGGGTTCTTTTTAACCGAATGGCTCTTGGGATGTTGCCGCATCTTTCTTGTTTTATGGGTTTATTTTTCAAAAAAAATTAATGTCCCGTTTTTCTTTTGGGGATTTAGAGTGTGACGCCTCAATTATCCATACTAAGAGATTCTCGTTCCTGTTAAAGAGTAAATAGAGCAACAGAATACTTACAGATGCTAAAATTTTATTCCGCTTCTTCTCGGAAAACAAAGTTTACTGCATATAATACATTTTATCAAAAAGGATTTAAGGTTGTAGAACAGACTAGAAATATAATGTTCCAGGGGTGCCCATATGGGGGGAACCGTGCCTCCTAGACGTTAAAAATTTGTTTTTCCAATTCTGCAATTGATTTACATTCAAAAATTGCCACATTATAAAATGAGGCGCTTCCTAGTTAATTACTAATTGCCAAGCAGTATCAATTATTTTTGTAGCATTTTAGTATCTTGTACATTCACTAAAATGTTTGACAGCCTTGAGAAGGCGGCAACAATTTTATTAGCGCCCCCTTAGAAGTACTCATATAGGCGCTCATATCCTGGTGTAGAACATGGAATATAGACCAGTTGTAGCTTGTAGATGAAGTATCGTGGCTATCTTCAAGGTCTACGAGACGTAATAGCCCAAAATTCAGTGCTTGGGAAAACAAAGTAATATTTAAATTTCCATTTTCTGCACAAGACTAAGTCTCCTTGGTCTCGAGTAGGTACATGAATGCATAGACAATTCTATGCAATACTTTTACGAACCCCTGCCCTATTGATATTGATTTTCCTTATTGTAAGAAAAATAAGGTCACGAAAGATTATATAACATGAGTTAAAATGTAAATAAATGTACACAATTAATAAATGCATGTACACCTTAGTATGCATAAAATATATATAAAAATATCATGTATTTCAATTAGATATATTCACAGATATCCACTATTTTATATTTAACAATTAAAAAATTATATATATGTGCGTGTTTGTGTGTGTAAACTCTGTTGAATTAAAATATATACACCAAGAAAGAATTCAGCCACAACTATGAAACTCGGCATGTGAACAAGTGATCAAAACATCGAAATAAAATACCGTTTTATAATCGTGTAGCAATAGGAAGAATATGTTCTTCAATAGGTGATAAACCAACCTCTGGCAGCAATACAAACCGATATTTGGTGAAGCATGGAGTCAATTAAGTGGCCGATGTTCCACTGCGATAGATCCTACCATAAACGCAGCAACTGCTGAAGTTGTCTACCCAACATGTCCCAAACATGTTCGATAGGCGAAAGATCGGGAGAGCTGGTAAGCCACTCGAGGATATTAACATCTCGAGGACATGGCTGCGACAGCCGAATAGTATGTGGTCGAGCGTTGTCCTACTGGTAAACAGTACCTGGGCGGCCAGATACAATAGGCAGTACCACCGGCTGCAAAATATCGTTGACGTATCTGCTAGCGGTGAGAGTCCCTCGTAGCATGACTAAAGGTGACCGGCTGTCCCAGGAGATCGCTCCCCAGACTGTTACAC
Organism: Dysdera silvatica; assembly: GCA_006491805.2. Taxonomy (NCBI): domain Eukaryota; kingdom Metazoa; phylum Arthropoda; class Arachnida; order Araneae; family Dysderidae; genus Dysdera; species Dysdera silvatica. Next base: position 155,757,941 of record QLNU02014802.1, on the reverse strand, counting down.
CAGGTGTAATGGCAATGTACCACTCGGTAACGATGTTGGATTCGACCGCTGACCTCCTCGTCTCCACACACGTGTATGGCAGCCATCAGCATCGCGTAAAAATCGGGATTCGTCGCTAAAGCTATTATTCATCCAATCGGACGCTGTGCAGCTTGATCGTGAGCAGCACCGTTCCAGGCGACACGGCCTATGGCGGGGTGTCAGAGGTAAGCGCCATAATGGTCGTCGAGACCTGAGCCCAGCGTCAGCTAGTCGTCGCCGAATGGTATCCCTTGATATCAATGGACCCCTACGAGTTGGCAAATGGCGGATTGTTGATAGCGCTACTGTTGGTGCGTGCTCCGCTGCTCTTCTGATTTCACGATCCCCTCGCGCATTGATGCCCCGTGAACATCCAAAGCCACTTGTACCTTCAATAGAGCTAGACTGTACCTTCTCTGAGTCACTAATTCTATCACTGGGAAACTACCGTATCGCTTCGTCCAGAATGCCGGCCGATCTGCCTGTTCGACCAACCGGTCTCTCTGAAACCCATGATCCGCCCTACTCTCAAAGTCGGACAACTGTTTGTATTGCCGTCGGGTATATTTGTAAGGTATCTTTTATGTCAATGTGGTGTATCGGAGCTGCCAATCCGGTTATAAGCTCCCGTAACTGAGAATACAGGCCTTTTAATTTCTACTCGCGACGCAGTTCATAGGCGCGTTGCATGCCCCAACAATGCTCATTGGTGCTGTACGTTTGATCATTTGCAAAACCTGCCAAACCACATTTGCTTGCTGAGTTTCGTAGTTGTGGCTTAATTTTTTTATGCACATATATATTGTAATGCAGGAAAGTGTAGTTGTATAATATACACACATATATATATATATAGCCGTCCTCAGGCAAGAATACCGGCACTCGGCCGAAAGCCGTTGCGAAGCAGGCCAGGTGGCGGTCACTCTGCAGGAGGTAATCCAAAGTGTCCAGCTTAGCACAGAATCTTCGCTGTGATGATCGAAGTTCGGATTCTTCTTTAAACTGTAGGCGAAGCTTGACAACTCATCTGGCCAACGTAGTGAGCTTAAGTTTGCTTCCTCTCTATTTCTTTCACTGTACTATGTGTATTTATATGATAACAGGGAGGCCTCCATCCTGCAGTGGATTGAAAATGATCGTTGACGATATATGTATTTTTTTTATCTTGGAAACATTAAAACTTTCAAGGCATAATTTAACTTAAATTGTCAGGTGCTACAATCAACATTACATTTCGAAAATCTTATAAGTAGTGATTCAATAATTAATGTTCATGAGCAAAATATTCTTTTGATTAATAGCAAAGTAAAGCAGAATATAAAGGCAATTATTTAAAAATTTTAATTGCATTTGTAAAAATGGATCAAATTACACCCTTGTGTAAATTAATTGAAAAAAAGCATTTTTTCCTGTATTACTTGTAATCATGTATTCAAAAGAAACATGAAAAGTCAGATGATTCGTTTTGTCTGCTGATGCAATCATTCTTCAGCCGCTACTGTATTGCGTTAGATTTTAGAAACCTATCCGTTGACGCAATGTTCATTGTCTGATGCAATCATCGCGCAGCTGCAGTAAACAGCTGCAGCATTTCATCAGATTTTAGAAACTTGACCAGATGTCATTTGACTGCTGTTCGAGATGGGTGTGACACATAGCAAACTTATGAAGATCGTAACTCTGCGTGAACACACAGCTAAAACGTATAGAGAGATTGCATCAGTGGTTGGTGTAAGTTTAGCAGCTGTCAGTCGTGTCATCAGGTTGAAGCAAGAAACCGGATCTGTTTCTCCTAAACGTAAAGGAAAGTGTGGTCGTAAGAAGAAAACAACTCCTAGAAATGCCGCTTACGTGCTTCGATAAGGCAAACAGGATCCCCGCAAGACGAGTGACACATTGAAAACGGATTTGGAGAAGAAAGGAATCGAAATCAGTTCTTCTAAAATTCGCAGGCGCCTTATTGCGGTAGGACAAAAAGCTAGAAGATCTACCAAGAAAGAATTTTTAATAACAACAATGAAACAAAAGCGGCATAAATGGGCAAAAAAGCATAAGGAATAGACGAAAGACCAGTGGGGAAAGTTCTTTTCACCGACGAAAGCCATTTATTTATACAGAGTCAGCGAAGTCAGCATGTCCGAAGGTCACAGGAAGCGATGCTTCGTGATTGTCGCATCACTCAGTCTGTCGAGCACCCACAAAAGAAGATGTTTTGGGGATGTTTAATTTATTATGGTGTCGGAAGCCTGCAGACAATAGAAGGAATGATGTGCTCGTCACAATATATTGAGATTCTACGAATAAAAAAAACGAGGTATCCTGACGGTACTGGGATATTACAGCAGCAGCTAGCCCAGTGCCATACATCAAAAGTGGTGAAGAAATTCATGACAGAGTAACAAATATAGGTACTTGATTGGCAAGGGAATTCTGCGGACGTAAATCCCATTGAAAATTTGTGAACTATATGCAAAAGTCGCCTCCGTACTGTAGACTGTACGACTATGGTAAAGCTTATTCAGGCGTTCATTCAAGTGTAGTACAATGATCCGAAAACCAACAGTGACCGTTCAAAACCAGTAGACCCCACATCAAACCGTGTTCAAATGCTGCTTAAAAATAGAGGTCATATCCGTTACTAATGTATGTATAGGTGAATTTTGTACATGTTTATATGACTTTTGTACACTAAGCTGCTATATTCATTGTTTGTTTCAATTAATTTGCACAAGGGTATGTACCTTTGCTTACAATGATATAATTGAAAAATGTATGATTTTATCGTTTATTACTGTTTTGTTATTTATTAATACAGCAACTCTAGTTTTTGGTACAGACTGTATTTACTGAATCTGTATTTCAAAAAATTAGTCACAAACAGAATATGGTATTTTTATTTTATGTGTATAATCTAGATTCTGAATCCGATTGCTTGGTGTTTTGTGTATTTTTTATTATATTTTGAAAGTCTACGATATACACAGAATTAGCCTATGTTAGTTATATTCATTTAGTAGTTTGCGGTATGGTCCTCGACATAGTATATACTTTTAATTGCGGATTATGTGTATCTGCGACAATCCACTTCTTAGTTATGCATATTATTTTATTTCATGGTGGAGCCAGAATTTCAGAATTTTAAAAGAAACCTTGGCTCGGATCCTATAATATCATAATATTTATATTTGTACATATGTATTTATTTGATATGTTTCTCATCATTTTAAAACATGCATTGTACTGTCGGCCGGTCATTATACTTTCTGCACATGTTTGTATTTATACTTTCTGCGTCCAGTTTACTGACTTTTGACATGTACATTAAATTCATAGATACGACTGTATAATTCTTAGTTAAATGGATCCTCTCCCTCTAATTAAGAGATTTCTACGTACTGCTGAGCCCTTAAGCCCATAGTGGGGTCACTGATCTAAGAAGAAGAAGGCAAAGAATGGAGAAAATGTGAAGGAGAGGTTCCCAGGAACGAGATCTTCAAGTCACGGAAGAGAAGAATGCGGACAAGAGGCTCTTTGCTGGAAGTCAGTGAGAGACCGTACTTCTGACTACGCTGTCTAAGGTAGGCGCCATGATTTACCATGAAGAGGCACCTATTTATCTGAAATAAAGTTCCTGTCAATATATTGCGGTTCATTCACCCTGATAATGTTCATTTGTATATATGAGTTGTATTATAAAAAGAATCTTGGAAATAAAAGGTATAATAATATGCACAATGCACTGTCAGTTTATCATCTACGAACATACAATTTAAGAAACGAATCAAACGACACAGCGAAATTTCAAATGAGTGATCATTTTCATTCAAGAAGGAAATATGCGATGAAAAGGATGGAGGCTCCACACATGTCTCCAAGTATGAAATCAAAGGAGCAACATTTTCTGGCCCAAGAGACCTACTTCTAAATGCATTCTACAGTCAACCCGAATACTCATCATTTAAGTCAAACTCTCCCCATTTTACTGTACCACTAAGCAAATACATTGCACAAAAACCAAGAAATAATATTATGTCAATTTCAAAAATTTAAATTAGGCATTTTCAATAGGCTAAAGCACTCACTATAGTTTGCGAATTATCCTAGCTTCACAGATGAAATATAATTTGCATAGTAGAGATGAGTATATTCAAAGTAGACATATAACAAAAATGTATTCAAAGAGTAAAATAAAAATGTATATAGTTAACAATATATTAATTGCTATCTTTCTGTATGTTTCTTCATTAATTCTTGCATGATTTTGGAACGCGCAATTCTTACGTTTCTGATACTTATTTCGCTATTGATATATCATCATTAGCAGTAATCATTTATTGCCAAAATATTATGTTACTTCGTATGACAAACGTTCGGAAATGGAGTATATCGCATTCTGGATTGTCATTTCTGCGTCAAATATTAAGAGACAGAGAAATGGGATATTACAATGGGTGTAGACAATCTCTTCAAATATTACGGGACTTCATGTCCTCCAGAAATTTATGGTATTGCCTTGGAGAGGTTTGTACGTAAAGGGGTTATCGTCGATGTTCTCAATGCAGAACGAATAGCTTCTATCCACAAGTCGTGCATAGTGAAACTTATTATCGAAATATCCATTACTTTGTACAGCTGGAGGCTCTTTCGGAGTGCTTTGGTGAATTGCCTATTAGTAGAATAGCAGCTTGGTGGAAACTCAATCGATTTCAAATATGAACGAAGGATGTGTCCATTATCTTTGAAACAGTAATTTTCTAAATACCTTGACTGAAGAGAAAAGTTTATGGATGGAAGTATATTTATTTATCTTTTCTTTGTGCATTTCAACCCACACATAAAACATAAAAAAATCGATTGCTGTCATTTATGCACTTGTTACATAGTTCGCATTTTGTAGCAAAGGTCAATATATAACTCATAAATAACAAACACATATATTAAATTAATCTGATGACGTAGCACTATGCAGAATAAATAACAAATAGAAGAAACAACGTCTTTTTAAGCGTAGTTGAAATTTTATTGGACAAATTGCAACGCGTTTCGGACGGACTTTCGCCGTCCGTCGTCAGGAATACACGTCCGTCTGACACTGAAACAAACAACGAAGTGTTGCCGATTCACCGATGGGTTGCGTTGCCAGTTAAATTCCATTTCCAGTTGGCAAATGGCAACACTACCCATCGGTGAATCGTTAACACTTCGTTGTTTGTCTCAGAGTCAGACGGATGTGTATTCCTGAAGAGGGACGGCCAAAGACCGTCCGAAACGCGTTGCAATTTGTCTAATAAAATTTTAACTAAAGTTGTTTTTCTAATTATTGTTTAATACATATATATGTATCGCGTTTATCTAAATTCTTTATTTTCCTTCAAATCACTAGAGCGAAGCCTGATATTCACAGCCGATATTCCCTCTTTTTCGGTTTTATTATAATTTTCATGTTCCCACATTAACTTTTATCAGTTTTACAACATATATTTTTTGATCTATCTATACCTTTCTTTTCCAGGGAGTTCCAGTTTAGGTCTGTTTATGTTGCTTTTATAAAAGAGATTTTAGAGAGAAAATTTACAGATACATGCTGCTTATTATGAAATTTTTTGTACGCTCTGAAGATTCCAAAAATGGTAAATGGAAATCAATAAACGTAGTTTTTAAAACAGCATTCATGACTCATCATAATTTTTAAAACCTTTACACTAAAGTAAATGTTGTTATGACCTGGTAAAATTCAAGGAAATCATGTCAATTTTATTAGCTCATTCAAAGGTTTCCGCTCTGAAAAATATTACACATATTTAGAAAAGCTTACGTTTGTTAATTGCGTATCGATATGTAATGAAATATATTCATAAGTATGTAAATTACCATGAAAATGTAAATTTAATTCAGAATTTATTTAATACTCAATGTTAAAATAGCTACCGTGAAATATAGCTTGCACTGGTGCTAATATAGTAAAATGATTAACATTTGAATCTTCTGAATTATTATTTGAATTGCCATATTACACATATTTGAAAACGAATTTGATAAATTTAAATTTTATGTTACATGAAACTTTCGTAACACACGAAACTCAAAATTGAAATATATCAGTGGGGAAAAAAGATAAACCTTAGTGTCAAGAGGTTTCAATGAAAGTAAGTATATATGCTAAAAGTATTAAGATAATAGAGATATGCACACAAATCTAGGTAATTGGAGAATAATATATCAAAAGCTGTTCATAGTTGTTGAAAAATTACAAAGTAGTTGTATATATATATATATATATATATGTATCATCACATACATAATTATCAATTCAGTCATTTTCGATCCACTGTAGGATGAAGGCCTCCTTAGCATGTGTTTAACTGAGTAAGTCGATGGTAAGTGCATTTTGCTGCCGATTTAGACAAATATAGAGAATTTATTATTAGATTGTCTAATGCTCAGTGGAATCCATTCAAGGACTTTTTGTGTCTCATCTCTTCTCTATTCCATCTATTCTCGGTTCTTCCAGCAATATGACCAGCCAATTTCCAATTTAAAGTTTTTATCTTCTTAATAATATAATAAACTTTCATTTGTTCCCTGATCCAAATAAAGGTCTTCCGATCTCGACGACGAGTAATACAGAGCACCATAAACATTACAATTTAAATCATCGATTTTATTGTACGTAAACTCGTAAAATCCTGTCAGTAATCAAATATTATTAAAAACATAAAGTATACGTATTTGTGTATATTATAAAAAATATTCTTTTTCATAAGCTTACTCAGTTCAGATTTAAATCCTTTCAATGCACACCATATATAGAAGAGGTATATTGTATACTTGTTTCCTTACCACAAAAGATTGATCCAGAAACGTCAGTGGCAAAGAAAGAAAACAACCTATAAGTAAAAGAGATCAGCTCCTTTCATCAATCAAGCTTATCTGTCATATTCCCGAAATAGCGTGTTGTCGCACCTCCAACATTTAGTTTCCTTATTCTAGGCGGAGTGGAAGGTTTTTCATTTTAGAAAGTTATATCTTTTTGATGCGAATATATACTTCGAAAGACGCGCTGCCTCGAATATATATAGGATAGGGTCTCCCGCTTTATAGTCGCTTTTATCTTAGGGCCTTTCCTATAGTAATTGTCAAAGACAACCAATTTTTTGTAGCCGGGAGATTTTCTTTCCTCACGCCTGTCTCATGCTTTAAGTTAAATGTTTACAACAACGAAACCTTTTGTTATTGATAACAGGGGGCTTCTTTTGTCAATGTGCTTTCGAACATTTAGATCCTTTTAAAAATAGTAGTTTGTATGGTGAAAATCTACAAAAAATTTAGCTACTTTTCTGATAAGAAGACCAAATTATGTACTAAAATGATAGTAGGGTTTTCCTTCACATTTTCTTAATTTTAAGGAACTAAGAATTTGTTAGCAAAACGAACTTTGGTTGAAAATATTAACCAAAGGGGAATCTTTCACGGCGCATTTTGTTTGCTCTACCCAAAACCAATGTCTTAATCTGAGTCATATAAAAGTTGAATGTAAAACTTTGATTGCGCTCAAGAATATCAATCAAATATTCAGTTCGTATAGGAAATATCCGCTTGTAAACTATTTATTTCGGCTAAAGAAATTAAATTGCCGTTTTTGTAAATATAATTCACCAATATTGCAAGTTCGGTTGCAAATCTTTATTATTGGATTTTGTTAATTATCTTATTTTTTTAACTTGATTAAACTGACTATTTTGTTTTGCATCAAAACATACATCTGTATATGTATGGTACCCCTTTAACTATCGCTTTATTTATCTGGTACGATTTCTGTATCTATAGGACTTGTGTTACCTGACCCAAATAATCAATTATTTTATGTGATGCGACTCTTTTCGAGTCCTGAAACAAATATTGGCGAAATTGCTTAAAAAGTCAACCTTGCTCAGTACTTTAAGGACAGTGTAGAAGATATCATAGATGGTCTCATGGGTGGAGCCAGCGGGGTCGCGACCCCGCCTAACCATTGTGGAAGAGCGTCGAAGGATCTCAACAAAGATGGTCATCAGAAATGTGCCTTCAAATTTTTTATATTTTCAAACAAATTTGAAATCCGCACACCGTAAAAATGAAATAAAATAAAAAAAATATTTACCCGCTAGGTTATAAAACGTTACTCGTTGCATTAAAAAACTCATATTTTGTAATAGGAGGCGCCAAAGTTACTTCGGCCCCGGGTCCAGCCTAATAATCTGAGAGGCTGCAACCACCTATGGAGGTCTGAATATATGAATCCTTGCAATTAAGTCCGCTTCTTCATTTTTGATTACGTAATCATATATTTTAGTATTTCTGCAAGAGGAACCACCATTGGTATTTTTACCCCCAAATTTTATGACTTTTGCTGCATTTTATGTGCTACCTATTTTAACTTCATTGAATTATCGTATTCCGGAGATCTTAACATTTAGGTATTTTGCCATCGCGTGACGTTTGTTAACGAATTAAAATAAAAGGCTATGGCAACCAATTGGAATATGACTATATCTTGTTATATAATACATATATTTCTAACTTCGTTTTTTAAAGACACATGGCCAGTAAAGATCATGCTGTGCCAGAACTTGCAGTTTTCCCTGATCGAAATCTCTAATGCCAAGGGCACCCGACCATGTACTAGGGTGGCCAAAAATATGGCACCCATTCTATGGCACTACTGACAGACTAACTATGTGTTCGTAGATGTGTGCTCTACTACTGGACAGTGAAATTTCATGTGTCGGAAGAATCCAAATTTCTTAAAGCCTTAGAAACTAACACCTGGAGTATAATGTGTAAATAGTTGAAAAGTTCTTTCCTTGTTTTTCTTTTCACTATTGGAAGTTCAGCCAAGATCAACTAAACTTTAGGTAAACAACTTACCACTTCTCCATTGTAGCGTCTTGAAACTTGAACTAACAATGATATATTTGACCAGCTTGCTCAATCCCGTAATATACAAGTTATAGTCCATACATAAAGACAACATCTACAAATTAGCATCTAAAATCTGTTCCTTAGACATGGTAAAGACTATTAAACGTACTAAAGGAATATTTAGTGGAGGTATAGAAGTATTGAGGTTTTTTGGGGCTCCTACACAAGAAAAATTTCCGGACCCTTTGAAAATTATATTTGTTTCTGCGCCGATCCCCTAAAAAGGCAAACCCTAAATATTTATAGTTCTTACTTATGTTTTAATCCGGACCTTAGTATTTGTACTAGGCCAGGAATAAAATAATTTTGATACAGATGTTATCAACCGACAATTGTATCTATTTTCTATTCGCCAGTTTTATAAATATATATTTTACCTGGATTTTATTTGAAAGAAAGTTAAAAACTGCAATTCGCAGAAGCAGAGGGCGTTTTATTGGTTTCACAAAACACTTTGCGAGGGCACAAATAATTTTACCCGAAACCTCTTCTGAATTAGTGAATTTTATATATTGATATTTTTCAAATAACCTTTAAATGAGTAATTTCAGGTAAGGACCAACTATTTATCCGGATTTTTTCAAAACTAAAAGAACAGTGATAATATCACTGAGCATTTCAAAATCTAAAGAATAAAATAAATATAATTTTTCACTGATTTGCTTTATCTTTGTGGGAAAAAAAATAGAGCTGCAGAACGAAAAAAGAAAAGACTGAAGAAAATTGCCTGGTTGAATAGTCATACTTTTTAAGTTGATTAATCTTAGATAAGAGATGATGTCTGCAAATGGATTCCAAACACTTGCTTGAGGTTTCAATTAAACATAATTTTATTATAAAGACGAGGCATATCATTCTAAGTAAGACAACAGTTTGATGGATATCAGAAAGCTGAATATCTAATAGGTATTGGATTGGCCAAAGCAACCCAATCGACAATGGCTACGGCCATGATAGGTAATCATTCAGCTAGAGAATCACTGAATGAGACTACCAGTTCATGAAAGATAATCATTTAATGATCGAATCACTGAATGAGACTACCAGTTCATTATGGATAACCATTCAATAACCGAATCACTGCATAAGAATACTTGTTCATGATTGATAGGTAATCATTCAGCGAGCGAATCACTAAAAGAGACCACTCGTTTATGAACGATAATTATTCAGTGATCAAATCACTGCATGAAACAATTCGTTTATAGTAGGTAACACTAGGTGACAAATTTTTATGGAAGTTATGTTCCATTGGATTTTTTGATATTTCTAGAGCCAATTTTACATGCTGATTGCAAATATCACTTCATAATTTGTTTATTCATAACGGTTGCGGAGATAGTATATATATACAGTGTGTTTCTACATATGCATCATACAGAGAGCGAAAATTATATTTACCTTGATAAACTGCAAATCCCATTATATAACATACAATATCTTTATTTTTTACAATATATCCATAAGTGTGATACACTAATATTAACATATATGTAAATAAATTTTAATGTGACTGACAATAGTAATTCTGAAATCAAAACCTCAGAAACGTGCATGGACATGCACAATGGGTACAAGAATGGATATCTTTATAGGTTCTTTAGGTTCAAATACTTTGCGGAGCATTGCTACTATTTTTGTTGTGAAACAAATCCGAGAGAAGTTTGATTTTTATCTGAACGCATTTTCTACGATTATCAGAAAAAATAACGATAAATGAAAATCACTCATTCGGCAGATTTTTCGATAAATTTTTCGTTTCTTGTCAAAGTATTTCAGTGAACCGAAACAAAGCCTTTAGTGTCTATGAAGTGCAGTTTTCTGACTTAAAATTCATGCAAAAAAAAATTTGTTTTCAGAAATAGCGAATTTGTCTAATTTCGAATTAATAAGATGTTTAGATTAAAGTATTTTATTTAAAGTATGTTTTCGCCGAATTTAGTATAAAATGGATCAAAATAGGGACATTTTATTTTAAAAAATCTTGACCCAGAGATTTAAAATCCCTTAAAAATAGATTCAAAAAATTATTTCGCTTTCACTGGGGCCTAGATTTTTATACAGTTGTTAAAATGCGACGCCTACTCTACCGTTCATCATTTCACCCTTAGGGCAACCAAATACACTGCAAATTATTACGTCGATTATGTAAATGGATTTTAATATTTTGCTATCTAAAAATGGAAATGGGTTTATCTGAGCCTGAAGCGTTTCCGCTCTTTGGGGAAGGAGTGGAATTCTGCAAAATAGCATTTAATTTAAAATATGTTTGACAATAACTGGGGTTCTTTACGCATCCGAGAGACAATTGATTATTTTGCACCTGTAAGGTAAACAAATTCATGGTTCACGCTCTTTCGTCCTGATGAAAGTCAAGGACATTTTAAGGACTTTTCAGTGACTAATTTTTTTTCAAAGACCTTACATTGTCAATTACAATATACTCATACATAAAACTCAATTAAAAATGCAAGGCATTATAAGCATAATACTGAAATTAGAGTGTTTAATTATGTTGTTCTTTTCAACTTAACACATTGCCAGCAAAAGCTACCCTTTTTGCATCCCTTTGTATCCGCCGTGCTCATTAGGCTGGGAAGGAAGG